>PVIU01000991.1:74263-246783 GCA_004026605.1 Ondatra zibethicus | reverse complement strand
CAACAGGGCAGGGCACCATGCCCTCTTTCAAGGAAGAAGGGGGAGGGAGGAGGGGTGGGGGGTAGTGGGAGGGGACCGGGAGAAGGGGAAGAAAGGAAAAAATTTTTTTTTCATCTTTAATTATGTTCTTGAATGGAAAAAATAAAACAAAACAATGTATGGAAAAAAAATAATAAAAAATAAAAAAAAATAAAAAAAATAAAAAAAAAGAAGGCATCAATTTAGAAAGGAACTAGACTATATTAAGAGATTAGTAAAAAGAATCATGTCAGTATAGTATAGGTTTTGAGAAAATGAAGGCAATAAAACTATTATTTTTGTTAGAAAAGAGCCTCGACTCTGTTTCAGAAGACCAGGTTAGAAATCTACATAAAGTGATGGATTTAACTTAAAAGATAAGTAGGACTGACAAATTTGGAGTAGATGCTATTCTGTTGGAATGTTTTATCCCCAGCCAAAGGACCGAGTAAGATGGGTCTGGCAGAGTATTCCAGAAGCAAGCCAGAGAAAGCTAGAGAGGCCAGTGATGCTTGACAATGCTTGGGTTACATCGCAAAGTAGAATATGGAACTTCCCAAGGAAGGGGACTGAGTCCCCTTAGAGAGAGTGGTTTAGTCGGGGGGGCTCCCCACATTAAGTGAGACAGAATTCCAGCAGCAGCCCATGGGAACCAGAGATGCTTAGAAAACTGGCACCACACTTTCAGTAACTGACACTTTAAAGAGCAGATAAAGAGGAGGTACCCGGTATACCAACAGCATTGCAGAAGGAAGCACTGGGAAAACCCTCTCTTCTTGGTGCTGGAAGCTCAAGGTTCTACACTTGACAGAGCAACTGCAAGATCCTGTTTCATAAAGGCCCCTCCTGGGGCTGGAGAGATAGCTCAGCAGTTAGGAGAACTTCATGCTCAAGCACAAGGATCTGGATCCTGTCACCCACATAAGCCAATGGGGTTCCCACGTGTGTTTAAAAACTTAAATTTAAAAAACATTAGCTTTTAGTGAATAGGGTTTTAGTAAAGTCCTATAGGTTCAGGTCTTCTCTCACTTTTAGTGATTGTTGACATTAGTGGTCCAGAGCATCACAGGACATGTGTCAGGCAGAGGACTTTGGATCCCTAACTTGTATAGATACTTTTCTTGGGAATCCACTCTGAATTATTTATATGCAGGGCCCAGATTTTAAAATTTGTCTTAATATATTTGATGAAAATTGATGTTTTTGTTAACCAGACAGTCATCTCTCTACTGTAGGTTACACTCCACAACGCAAGCAATCTAAGAACATGCTCCTTCACTGATTTCCAACTGCACAAACATGTGTGTGCTTACATGCCAGGTGGAGAAATGAATCAAGCCAGGTACAGAAGTGGGTTTTCACGTCGTAATTAGTTTGTCCTCTCTCTGTAGGTAGAGGTGGTACTCACACCTTGGAATATGCTTTTGAATATTTTGGTTTTCCATGAAAATGTTTACAGCACAGAAAAGCAGAGGGAGAGAAGAGAGAAAAGACCCACCAGACCTGAGCATGTTTGAAAATGCCATATGAAATGCATTACTTTGAAAATGGAAAGAAGGGAAAAAAGAAAAAAACAGAAATCTATCATTTTTATGACAACTTGAAATGTCAATTAAAAATTCTTACAGCCAAATAGTACGCTGAACAGATATCAATCAATGGTATTGAGTGTATTTATTCAGCTGTGGGATGCTGTCTCTCATGGAGACATTTCAGCTGATGTCTACCCGGTTTTCTTTTCTTTGTCCTTAGTAAGACAGGAAGGTGTTTTCTTTCTTTCCGGCAGGATAAAGTCGGCATGTCCTGGGGAGAGCTTGGGGAAGGTGTAATTGATGTACTTCTGAAATGCTGCCCTGGTTTCCTGTAATTCTTCCTCCAGGAAATCTTTCCAGTTTGTCATGATTCCCAGTTGCTTTGCCACAGACATCAACTCCCCCTTGGTGTTGGCTAGTTTATGCATCACGTTGTCCAGCGTGGCCTGGTGGGTTTTTTCTGCTTCTTGAAGCACTTCCTGCACTTCTTCTTGCTTCTGTCTCTGAGCCAGGCCATAGTAGGCATTCATTTCGTGCTCCTTTGCTTTTATCAACTGGCCCAAGCTTGTTTTCTGATCTTTAGTAGCTGTCATGCCAGTATTCACAAGTTCCTCCATGGCCTTGCTGCAAAAGATCACATAGATTTACAAATTAGATTGACTAGCCACTAAAAACATAATGAATTTATTGTTAGTCACAGGAGAGTCACCAACCTGAGAAACCTGGTGTACATGAGCTTTCAGAATATATTAGCTATCAATCATCAATCTAAAAATTGTGCTCAGAGGCTGCCCATCAATTTCTTGGCACAGGCTGGGGCACAGCCACTAGTTTAATGTCTAATCGTGGCACTGTACTTAAAACAATGAAGAGACAGAGTCAGAGTCCTAAACCCCCATAGAAGGTATTTCTTCATATCAATTCATCTCCTTTTTGTTGTTTTATGTCTTTGAAATAGTATCATTAATGTTTGATTTTTGTTGCTTTGAGTGAACTTGAATCAACTGCATAATTCAGGCTGACCTTCAACTCTAATTTTATTTTTGAGATTATAATATAATAACATCATGTTTCCCTTCTCTTTTCTCCCTTTGAGCCCTCTCATATACCACTTCTTGTTCTCTTTTTTATGTCCAAATTATGCCCTCTTTTCATTAATTGTTGTTACATCATATATGAATTTATTCACATATATTCCTAAATATAACCTGCTCGATATGCTTAATGTTAACCTATATGCATGTTTCAGCTGACCATTTGGTGGTGGAAAACCAATTGGTGTGCTCTTCCCTGGGGAAGACTATGTCTCTCACTCTCAGCATCCCTCTCATGCCTGTAGATCTTTGTATAGAACTGAGGTCCCACGGGCTTTCCCCTGTCCACTTTGACATGTCTATCATTGCTGCCCTTGTTTCCCCTGTCCACTTTGACATGTCTATCATTGCTGCCCTTGCTTGGCTCAAGCTTAGGCAGCCATGTTGGTGAGCCTTTGTGGGTGTGGCTGCTGACACTAGTAGAGACAGTCTCACAGCAAACTCCCCGATCCTAACCTCCAACTCTTCATCCCCCTCCTGAGTGCTGGGCGCTGAGGCTACAGGCCCAGGCCACCAAACCCTCGTTGCTCATCTTTAGGATGGACGGAAGCAAGCTTTATACTCATAGATTAGCTTTAGGTGTAATCTTGACTTAAACTGAGCTATATTTAATTATAGATTATCTCTAACTTTCTGATCACAGGGCCAAATTCCTTTTACACTTAAAATTGCTGAGGAACCCAAAAATAAATAGTTTATATGAGTTTTATCTATTGACATTAACAGAATTAGGGGCTAAAAGACAGACATTTTAAAAGACATCAATTAATGCAAAATAACAATAAATCAATTCTACTTTGACACAAATATTTTCATGAAAAATATTTTCCAAAATATAATATTTGGTGAAAAGACTGGCATAATTTTACAGTCATTTGCAAAGTTCTTTGGTGTATGGCTTAAAACAAAGCTGGTTTTTCATGTTATTTGAATATGTTGAGATATCCTACTATTAAAACTCCTGAAAAATATAATACTCATTAGAAGAGAAAGAAAGGAAATGACATCATCTTCTTATAAAAAAAATGAATTTGACCTCATGGATATGCTCCTTCCCTGTCAAAAAGTTAGGGACCCTGAGGGCTCTTAGGCCATGCAGCTGAATGATTCTGACCTCTGCTTGCTTATATCATTCTATCTGTATATACATATTATGCATATACATATATTATATGTATATAACATATATGTTCTGTTATATAATATATACATTAAATATGTAATATGATTATATTACAAATATATATATAGGTTAGATAATACAGATATGTAGATAGATAGACTATAAATAAATATGTTATAGTAGCCAACCCTATTGAACTGTTACCATGTACCAAGCAAGCTGTCAGGCTTTTGTGTATGTGTTAATCAGTAGCTCTGGAAATTCAGTTAAGTCATGCCATGATTATGCCCCATTCACGACGAGACCACTGGCTCAGAGCAGTTAGGTAATTTGTCAGGTTCACCCATAAATGATGGTGGCAAAATCAGCGCCATGACCCAGGCAGTCTGAGTCCAGGGCAGTGTTCCCAGTCAGGTGATGCAGATGCACTGCGTGAACGTCTGTAATTACCTTGTATGGCTAAGACGTCTGGAGAATAAAATACCTAAAATGTTGGGGTAAAGTATTTATGGTTTGTAATGAAAATGCTCCCCCTCTCGTTCCTTCCTGGTGCCTCCAACACAAAAGAAGTCTTTCTAAGGCTTCCCTTGTTCTGTTGTTGAAATTCTCTCACCTTTTTCTAGTTCTAGCCTGACTTAAATCTGAGACTTCCCTAATCTTGATGTAATGTCATTCATCCTTAGTTACCAGGCAACTCGGCCTCCTCTTCACACAGCTGGGTTATATCCACTATTACCAGCAAGGGTTAGTGCTCCATTCTGAGCACTTTACATGTCTGCTCATTTAATTTGTAGAAGGACCCACTGAGGCTGTTACTATTTTTACTTACACTGTTATCATTCCTTTGTGATAGGTAAGGAATGTAAGGCTTGCCAACAGCCATGAGAACTGTTGTTCAACGCCACACACGTAATTGAGGAAGCAAGAGCGTGGCTTCTCTTAGCCACTACTTGCTTCAGTCTCATAAGAGGTCACCATAAAATGTTTTGTCGGCAGGACAACACAATGAAAACGGGATTTAAGAACCGTATTCTGGTAACAGTAAGAAGGCTAAACCTTAGTGCGGTGAGACAGAGAGACTACCTGGATCATTCTGCAACTGTCTGGGGTACAATGAGGGTCTGAACCAGTGATGAAAGACAGAAATAGGAATCGAGACAAAAAGGAACAAGTCCAGGAAACCACAAAGCCCTAACTGCCAGCATCTAGGACTGCTGGGATAGATGACCCAGCCAAGAGGAATCAGCTAGAAGCTGGAAAGGAGGATGGAGGCATCGGTAACGGTAGCAATGCTAGAGAGCTGTTAATTCATACTCACGCACGTCCTCTGGATTTAGCCTGGTGCTTTATAAAACCAATGGGTTCTTAGTGAGGCTGGAACCAAGGCCTCTAGGGCCCAGGACAGCCACAGCTGAATGACCCTATCCAACATCCCCAAAGAGGAAGGTGTGCTTCCTGGGTGAACCAGAACGTCCCCAGCACCAACCTTAGGTAAACTGAGCTAATAAAGTCTATCCCAGGTATCTACCTCCTTTAATCCCAGCACTCAGAAGACAGAGGCAGGCGGATCTCTGTGAGTTCAGCCTTGGAAAAACAGGGGGTGGGGAATATTCATGTTTAAAACAGACTTGGGTTTTCTTGAGACAGGGTTTCTCTGTGTAATAGTCTTGGCTGTCTTGAAACTAACTCTGTAGACAAGGCTGAACTTGAACTCACAGAGATCCGCCTGCCTCTGCCTCCTGAGTGTTGGGGTTAAAGGCAAGTGCCATCACTGCCTGGCTTTTAAAACACATTCTTAAGGTAAGCTAAATATTTGCTGTAGAAAAAGAATCAATTTTATGGTACATATGAAATGGTCAAGAAACCCCACAGAATCAAGTAACTTAGGCTTACAGGTGCTCCCAGAGTCTGAACTACCATCCAGAGAGCTTGCATGGGGCTAACCTAGGCCCTCCATACATATTATACTTGTATATCTTGGTCTTCTTGTGGGGTTCCTAACAGTGTTACCTGCTTTTGGGGTCCCTTTCCTCCCTCTGGGTTGCCTCATCCAGCCTTAATAGGAGGGGAGATGCCTAGTCTTTCGGCAACTTGATATGCCATGGCTGGCTGATGTACACGGGGAACTGCCTTTCCTGAAGAAAAACGAGAAGGAGTGGATGGGGGGGCAGGAGAAGAGGGGAGGTTGGGGGAGGGGCTAGGAGGAGAGGAAGGAGGGGGGAATGTGGCTGGGCTGGGAAAAATTAATTACTAACTAATAAAAAAAAGTTATTTTGTTGTACAAACTGGTTTATCTGTCTTTTCTTCTGTTGAAGAAGGATGAGAAGTACTGAAGGAAGGGACATATCAGTGCTTGTGTTCTTTCCTTCCCGTCTCCAAACGGGAAGCTTGGACTTGGTCTCTCCTCGAATATTTGAGGGATCACTGCAGATATGTTGGAGTGAACGGTGAGTTTTAGATCCACATGAGAAACAAGACACGTGGTAATGCTCTGCATGTTATCCCTTGTTGCCAACCAGCAACGGCACTGTCACCAGCTGCTGCCAAGCTTCCATTGGAAGGGACGGCAGGGCCAGCTGGGAAACTTGCATTGCACATCCTGGTTAGCATCTGTGCATTCTCTGTAAGCTGTGCACATCCCGGTGTGGCATCTGTGCATTCTCTGTAAGCTGTGCACATCCCGGTGTGGCATCTGTGCATTCTCTGTAAGCTGTGCACATCCCAGTGTGGCATCTGTTCACTCCCTTTTAGCAGTGCACATCCTGGTGTGGCATCTGTGCGCTCTCTGTAAGCTGTGCACATCCCAGTGTGGCATCTGTGCATTCTCTGTAAGCTGTGCACATCCCGGTGTGGCATCTGTGCACTCTCTGTAAGCCATCTCTATTTTGACAAGGCTAGAGACTTGGAGGTTTGAGATTCATGCTCTACTTAAGCACAGTGCTGGCACAAGTGTAACCATTTTTAACATAGTTGCAGGGTATGTCTACACTTACAAGAATTAGGTTGATTTTTCATGCAATGGATTAGTAGATAATAAAAGGGTATTAAACAAAATACCCTCTGCTACCTCAGCCCTACTGTGCCGGTGAGGAACACGGAACATCTGTACTAGAAATCTCTCCGTTCAGTGCCCTTCTGAAACACTTCGAGCCTATGTTTGGGTGGCTGCTGCTGTTAAAGTGGCACAAGATGTGCTGCTCATGGGTTTAAAGAACAAACACCAGTGGATGCTCCTTCCACATTCTCTTCAATATAAGTGATGTTTTTCACTTTTCTCATGCAGACAGCCACCAACACACTTTCATGCCCCGTCCATGCCCATTAATAAAAATCCTCATTTGTTTCTCAGAAAATTAGGAAACAACCTTCCTCAAGACCCAGTAATAGCACTTTTGGGTATATACCCAAAAGATGCTCAATCGTGCCACAAGGACATGTGCTCAACTATGTTCATAGCAGCTTTGTTTGTCATAGCCAGAAACTGGAAACAACCTAAATGCCCCTCGATCGGAGAATGGATAAGAAAAATGTGGTACATTTACACAATGGAGTACTACATAGCAGAAAAAAATAATGACAGTCTAAATTTTGCAGGAAAATGGATGGAACTAGAAAGCATTATTTTGAGTGAAGTAACCCAGACACAGAAAGACAATTATCACATGTACTCATTCATAGGTGGTTTTTAAACATAAGGCAAAGAAAACCATCTTACAAATCCCAGAGAATTGAGACAACAATACGGACACTAAGAGAGACTTACATAGATATAATCTACGTGGGAAGTAGAAAGTATAAAAAGACAAGATCTCCTGAATAAATTGGGAGCATGGGGACCTTGGGGGAGGGTTGAGGGAGGGAGGGGTGTGGCAGGGAGGGGAGCAGAGAAAAATAAAAAATAAAAAAAATTAAAGAAAGAATTAAAAAAAATCCTCATTTGAAGACAGTGAGTTATGTCTCCCCATAGCCAATGACTAAATTATAATGACATTTGTTCCTCAAAATCATTTGTACATAAAGCAGATCAGAGAAGATGATTTGCTTGGCTGGACAATAAGAAGGTGTTAATCCACTTTTCATTTGAACAACTGAAACTCTAGCTTTATTTCAACCAGCATAACCACTGTGTTTAATAGGAAAATGCATTATGATTTTCTGATTGGGACACTAGAAACTTCCATGATTTGGCAGTGATCCCCTGGAGTTTGGGCTGGAGGCATTAACAGTGGTGTGGAGGAAATAGCCAGAGGCCGTCCTTCTGTAGCACACTTGCATCTTGGGGTTCAGTAGGACTCTTCCATTGGCTGTGTCTCATTGTACAAGAAACTTACATGTCTTTGTGCATTCTGTTTTCATTCTTATGTCTCTCTCAGAAATCAGATCTCTCTCCTTCTAAAGATCAACACATCTTCCTCCAGAAACCTCCCTTATTGCATGACCTACCCTCACTTTACTTGATCATTTTAGGAATTTAACTCTTTCAATCCCTGTGCGTTGTTTGTACCAGTACTGTGCTCAGAAGGGGAAGCCACACTTCAGTTACTTCATTTAATATTGAGGAAGGGTCTTAATTTCTTTCTACCAGAACTTCAGTTTCAGATCCATTTCATCCAGAAGACACTTGATAAGTTCAGGTGAAGTGGAAAAACTCACTCAGTAACTCAAATGACTTCCTGTCGAACAGGTAAGTATAATGGAAAATAGCAAATGTAACACAGGCCAGGGTTTGATTCAGTCCCCACCACTTCCTCCTCTTCTGATCTTTCATAGTTCACTCAGTTTCTCTCTGTGACTCAGGACTCAGCCTGAAGACATGCAAGATGACAGACTCTCTCCAAATGGTTACTAGCCATTACTTACACTTCTGAGATAAACTTCACTCCTGTATGCTTGGCTAGATCTTACTATGAACCACAGGCTGGTATGAACTCCTGTTCACCCTGCCTCAGCTTCTGAGTGCTGAGTTATAGGCATCTCCCACTAAGCCTGGCTTCCCCCCAGAATGAGATTTGAGAAATATATAAAGGGTCCATGTGCCCTGGTTATTGAATCAAGAGAGTTGTCATACAATTATAGCTATTAGAGACAGGTAAAAAATGTGTTCTACACCTTAATGATCAGGAAAATGGAGATCAAAACCACTTTAAGATTCCCCAGCTCAGTCAAAACGGCCATCATCAGAAGCATCAAATGCTGGAGTAGATGTGGGGGAGAGAGCCCTTGCATGCTGTTGGTAGGAGTGTAAACTAGTACAGCCTCTATGGAAACCAGGCTGGAGTTTTTTTCTGGGCTTATCCCTGAAGGATTTTAATACTGTACTACAGAGACACATGATCATCTATGCTCATGGCTAGATAGCTGTTTACAATAGCTAGGAAGTGGAATCAAAGCAGATGTTCATCAGCAGATGAAGAGATAAAAAACGTGGTGTATATGAGATGTATAAACAATGGAATTATTACTCGGCTGTAAAGAAGCTAGGAAACCTGAAGGTATCACATGAAGGGCCTCTAGTCCACTTCCTGACAGCAGCTCTTTCTTGTTCTGCTCTGAACCATCATGGACCTCACTATCTGCATTTCTATTGGCATTATTTCCTTCCCTCCAGAACAGTCCACTAAGCCCTGATTGCAGCACTGAAGGATTTTTCTACCCTAAATTCGAGACTCTTCCACCATTCCTATAGCCCATTCCAAAGGCCTAAGAAGCACGTGGTCAGGTTTATCACGGCAGCTGTCTTGCTTCCTGGTACTGACTCTTTGTCCTAGTTAATTTTCTTGTTGCTGCAACAAACGCCTGGCACAGGCAACTTGTGTTTTTGTTTGTGTAAGGTTTTGTTTTTGCTTACAGCTTGGGGGTGTGGTCCATCATGGAGAGGAGGGCATGGCAGCAGGGTCTCACTGCATCCCTACTCAGGAAGCAGAGACAGCACAGATGCTCGGCATGCATTCTAGAATCTCCAGCCCACATCTGAGGTGAGTCTACCCACTTCAGCTAGCCCAGCCTACAACCCTCTCAGACATTCCCAGAGCTTTACATACAAGGCGTCTCTAGATTCTATCAAGTTATCAGTATAAGCCACCATAGTATTCAAATAAATTCTTTAGCAGAATTTCATTATCTCTCTCTCTCCACAAATTAGTTTCTGCAAGTGTCTAAAGAAGCCTGAAATTTAATAATGCCCAGAGATAAGATCTGGTCCCTGCAGAATTTAGCTGATCAGAATAAATTTGTAGCATTTGTTCAGCGGTTTACAAGGGCTGGCAATGTAGCTCAATTCTAGAGCACCTACCAACCATGCAAAAAGCTCTAGGTTCAATACCTACCACCCAAGAAAATGATAAATAGAAACAACAAAACAGAATGGATGATATTGTTCCATAGAACAACCCTGTGTCTGTGTAAGGCACCCTACAAGACTGATGGACTAATTAAAACTTTACTGACATGGGAAATAGGATGTTACAGGTCCAGAGCCATGTTACCTCAGGCTGTGTTTAACGTCCCCAATAGTCACTATTGCGTACTTCTGTGTTTGACCTAGCATCCCTATGGACTATCAGGTAAATGCTTTTTGTAATGTGCAAAAAGACCCCCTAACTTCCACCAACCCGACTGAAAGACTAATAATGTCATCAGGTCACACCTGGGGCCTATAACAGAGACTTCTTTTTCTGTGACACTCCTACCCGCCAACCTGAAGTTTTCACCAATGTATTTTAAAATGCTCTGATTTATAGCTCTTTGTTCTGTTAGTATAAAAAACTTCACAAGGGATTGTGGAGATGGCTCAATCGATAAAGTGCTTGCCTTGCAAGCATGGGGACACAAGTTTGATTTCCAGAACCCAAGTTAAAAAAAAAAAAAACAAAAAAACTAATGTGGTGATACATGCTTGTATCAAGCCAGCCAGACTAGTCTACTTGGCAAATTCTATCCAAGTGAGAGATCTGTCTCAAGAAAAAAAAAGGGGGGTTTAAGTTGTGCCTGGGAACACCTGAGTTTTCCCTCTGACCTCTATATGCAAGCACACAATATGAACATACTCACATAAATACAAACATACATGTGAACACACACACAAACACAATGCATGAACCTGTTACCATGGTATCTGAGATAGCCTGAACTTCTTTCTAGGTCCAAGTAACTCATATTTTGCTCTTGAATAAACTTTTTCCTATTCCCTCAGAGATAAAATGTTAGCAAGTGCTAACAGGCACCAGGCTCTCTTCAAGGCATTCGGGAACCATGAGTGAGCAAAACAGACATTCAATTGGATATATTTAAATAATGGTCATGGCAGTTCTCTGATCTTAGTCAATAAAAGATGAAAATTGAAAAAGAAAAACTTACACTCAAGCCTCACAGAGGAAAAGCTGAAGGGGGACAAACAATAGACAAGAGAGGGTCCAGGAGGCTGCCAGTGTGTGTGAGGAGTGAACCACGAGACCCTGAGAGAGGAGCCAGAGCTCCTCAGATGGAGAAGTGCGGGAAGGGGAGCAAGGGCCCGGCGCCACTGTGCTAGACACAACCCATTCTCTAAGCAAATGCTCTCTCTTCACAAAGATATACTCTAGGCAGAAGAGAGGTAACCTGAATGCCACAGTCTCCAGCCTTCTTTCTGGCTACCGGAATGACAAGCTTTAACTCTGGGAGAGATTTGTCTTAAAGATCTTACCTCTCAATTATACACAGGTAGACATGCTTAAGTCAAGCGGCAAAACCCAAAAAGGACAAACCCAGACTCAGAGGCCAAACAGGAAGACTCCATCTTGGTTCTGATGCTAAAGTTGGCAGGGGGGGGGGGTCTTGGGCAGGCCACTCAACACCTGGAAACATGGGTTTCTCTTATACCCAGAAATTCCTGGACTGCTGACTGGGTTAGCTCAGTTCGTTCTCTCTCTTCGCCTCTCTCTGTCTTTCTCTGTCCCTCTCCTCCATGTTCTTCCCTCTCCCCTTCTGCTTCACAATGCACTCTTATGTATAATATGATCTGTAAAATGATGTGTGGTTATGTACATAAATATATGAGGCTGAGAGTATATCAAAGGATGTAGAAAGATGTAAGCCTTGTTACATAAAGCGTTTGTTTTAGGGAGACAAAGATGCGGGAGGCAGTAAACTGGGACTTGTGTGTCTTCTTTCATGCATTTCTGTGAGGTCAATGTTTTTATGTGTACACCTATTTGTTCATAAGGAACAGATCAAGAACTAACACGTCTAGCACAGCGTGTGAACCAGGATGGAAACAATGACTCGTAAGTGTTTATGGGGAAGTTTTTATTCATTCTTCTGAGCCTTTTAATGCTGGAGAAACAACATAAGTAACAGAATGTTGAGAAGGGGGATGGAGATGTGACTGAGAATACAACACGGACCTTCAGAAGTGTTGGAAAATTTCAATCCCTTATATATATGTTAGATACTCGAATACTTATGCTACCATTTTTCTTAAATCAATATCTATCTATCTATCTATCTATCTATCTATCTATCTATCTATCTATCTATCTATCTATCTACTACCTATCTCTTCCTCCCTCTTCTCTCCCTCTTTTTCCCTCTCCCTCTCTTCTACTTTCGTTCCTACCAATATTTGATATATCTTATAATAAAACCAGGAAAAGCTGGGCAATATTCACTTGTACATCTTAACCTTATGTCTTTCTCTAGGTAGATTTTAACTGAGTTGAGCGCTCATGTTCTCTGGTGTACCTTTTCTGTTCCTCGACAGCTTTCTGGGCAATCTCTCTTTCTTCTTCCCTGGCTTTCTTCACTGCCTCTAACTTCTCTCTGTGACACTCCATCATAATCCTCTGGATTCTATGGACCATGCGTTGTTCTGCGGCGGAGTGCTCTCTCTTCAGCTCCTCATCCATGTTTTGAAACATCTCCGTCTTGGTTTTTGCTTCTACAGCCTTAAAGAAAGTGAATGGAAATTTTGACTTAGATATTACAGGCTCGATGACTTAAAATGAATACTGGAGGCTAGGTCCATTGCAGTTTCGTTTATCTGATATGATAGAACCTGTTAAACAGGTGATTTGAAAGTAGCTGTGAACTATATGGAAATTTTTCATTTACATAAAATACTCAAACTGCATGTATTCATATATGTTTATGAAAGATCACACTGAAAGGCTGTATGCGAAATGCAAACAGGTTAGAGGGGTATGGTTAAAGTTTTTTAGCCACTTTTCTTTTTCAGAGCTGGTGGCCTTACCTGGGGTTTTACAGATGCTAGGCTATCACTGGGCTCCAGCTCCAGCTATGCGATTTTATTGACTGTCACAGTATCATGATCCATGGAAATATGAGATGTGATATTGGAAAATGGCATAAATAAACACCATGATGGGAGCCCAAGGCTCAGGCAGGAAACAGGCACAATACATGGTCACAGGAGCCTGCCTTCCAGTCCCCACTGCTGCTCCACACCCCTCATCAGTCTAGGGTTGCTACCCTTCCTCCTTCATGGAGGCCACAGGAGCTCCATTGTTCTAGGGTAGGAGGACCTGTGGAGTATTCTCACCAAGTAGAAAAAGATCAATAGTCAAAGCACTATTTGTGGAGAAGTCTCACAAAAGGACCTGACAGAAAAACCTTTCACCATTTTGCCTACTAACTTCATGGGGTGCCAGTACTCTGCTGGGCCAAGATACTACAGACACAAGAAATCTTGGACCTCCATCCTCAGAGGACTCACTGTACAATGGACAAGATCAAAGATTGCACTAATATTCACAGTTTGGTATTTGATCTTGTCATTGCATAATGAGTAATGTATCAGAATCATATTCAAGAAATGAAGAGCAATTAAATATGTCCTAAATTTTCAAAACCTTCATTAAAAGGCAAATTTTTATCTACTTTGGGGTTGTCAAGAGAACACAAAGGAATTCAGTTACTCCACACAGCAGGTCTGAGACAGAACTAAAGATGTAGACCAGAGTTCTCAAGTCTCAGCTCCCTTCATCACCAGCTAAGATGATAAAGTCTTTCAAGAAATTCATCAATTTCTTTTCTTTCTAGAAAATGTCATAATTTTATAAACTAGCATATCAGTCTGGCCTGCCTCCCTCTCTTCTGCCTTCCCTCCTCACTTTCTTTCCTTCCTTTTTAGAGGCTCAGAATCTCATTTTTGAGTGAAATCTTACCCAGAGTGTAAAGCACTAAAAGCACCTGAGTTGCCCTGGTTGAACTTAGCCTAGTCTCCTTTCGCGTACTTTCTGGGAGCCCGAGGGAGCCAGCTCCTTTAATGTGTATTTAGAGTCCTTAGTTGAGATTGCATTTCAAGAGAACTCTAAGTGTCAAGGGAAGATGCACTCCTTTTATCTTCTTAGAAAAACTATCACAGCGATAAATCTATTTATTAGAGGAAGCAGGTGTATAGGTCAGTGTTAGTGCATTTGCCCTAGAGGAAGTGAAGCCCTGAGTTTAATCCCCCACACTGAAAAAAATTGTTAGAATCCAATGTCTTCAAGAGAAAAGATTTCCTTTTCTTTTTAAAGTATTTATTCATATATTTTATGTACATGGGTGTTTTCTCTGCATGTACGTCAGACGAGGGCATCAGATCCCATGTCTATAACTACAGTTATAGACAGTTGTGAGCCACCATGTGGGTGCCAGGAATTGAACTCAGGACCTGTGAAAGAACAGCCAGTGCTCTTAACTTCTGAGTCATCTCTCCAGCCCAAGAGAAAGGTTTTCAGTTTCTCATTTTGGCTACTTCAAGAATAGGAAAGAACTGGGCGTGGTAACACATCCCAGCACTCAGAAGGCAAGAGATTATCACAAGTTCGAGGCCCCGTCTACCCAGTGAGACCCTGTTTCAAAACCATAGTCAGGAGGTGGGCTTAGCAGAGTAAAGTGCTTGCCGTGCAAGCATGAGGGTCTGAGTCTGAACCCCCAGCATCCGTGTAAAGAGCTGGGGCATGGCTGTCCACACCTATGACCCCAATACTAGGGGACAGAGACAGGTCAGTCCTGGAATCTCACTGGGGAAGTTCGCCTAGCCAAATCAGTGAGTTTATGGACCAGTGAGAGACCCTGTCTAAAGGCAATAAAGCAATAAAGAAAGACACCCTGGGATCTGCAATATAGCCTAATGGGCAAAGGAGCCTGCACTAAGTGTGACAACGTGAGTTCAATCCCTGGGGCCCATGTGGTGGGAAGCAGAGAACTGACTCTAGCAGCTGTCCTTTAATTTCTACACATACATATTGTGCACATGCGTGCACACGTACATATTGTGCACATGCGCGCACACACATATGTACATATTGTGCACATGCGCACACACATACATATTGTGCACATGCACGCACACACATATATACATATTGTGCACACGCACACACACACACTCACACACACACACACAGATTTATTTTTAAAAAGAGAAGGGAAAAGGTACTCTGAAGTCCTCTCTGGCCTCTTCATGCATACTTGGGCATTCACACCTGCACACTCATATGCATAACACACACGCACACCGAAACAGCAAAAGGTGGAAGAAGTGGCAGAATCTAACTTTAAGAATCTTTCCAGAATGGCTTCAAGTGGTGAATTTTAAAAACAGTTCTAGAAAATAATGTTGGTTGTTTAGAAATGCTACCTGGTTTTTCACAGCAGAAGACTTTGTCTTTTAAATCTCTAAGTTTTAATAATAAAGTAGTTTGAATGTTAATATCTCTAAATGTCTTTAACACTTAGTTTATTTCATACAAAGAGTACAACAAAATTCTCTAATGTTTGCTTTATGTTCTTGAATTCTTGGTTTGTTTTCATTATGGACATGTTGATCCATATTTCCCTGTTTGCACTGAAGCTGGGCAGTGGGCTGATACAGCCAACTTCGATCAGCAACCATGCCAAACCTGACTGAAGGGGACTGCTGGGGCCTATAGCTAGGCAGGAAGTATGGAGCAGAGCTCCCTTTCCTATTGGTCATCGGAGTACAAGGACAGTCCGTTGGACCTTATTTGGTATGCAACTAGTATATGCTAAGTGCTCCTTGGAGAAACAATGTATGCGTGGCCATATCCTGAGCCGCTCATCCGTCACATCATTAGGCTCCCTGTTGCTCTCCTGCAGCCTCTGCGCATGTATCACACACATGTGGTCCTCCTCTGTCTCCTCCTTGGAAAATGTGAAGGAAGTTCTGTATTCTGGTCCTTTGAACAGGTTTTGGGATACAGATATAGAACTAAGCTGTGAATCCCTCTGCTGGGAACGCTGATGAGCTTGCAAGCTAGAAAGCTCCTCTTAGCCAGCCTCACTGTCTAACCACAGAAGAACAGATGAGGAAAATGCGGCACGCGTACACAGTGGAGTTTATTGTTGGATTTTTTTTCAGGAAAATGGATACAACTAGAGGTAATTATGAATTAAGCCAGTCTCAGAAAGAAATCTCATGCTTCTTCTCATATGTGGTTCCTAGATTTTATGTTGATACATAAGGTCTGAGGTGACAGTCCCAACATACAATATATACTTGGAAGTACACATGTGATATATATATATATATATGTATATATATGTGTGTGTGTATAATGAAATGTCATTATGTTGTACATTGTCATGTACAATGAATACATGTTACAGTGAATTTTAAAACAAAACAAAAAAAAGAGGTCCTCTTACCTTGTGACCATTGGCCTACTAGGAATACTTCAGGGACAGCTAATATGTCTCTTTTGGCAGTTCAGAAAAAGCAAATTTAGGGGAAAAGATGTAATCAGGAAGCCCAGAAGAAGGAAAGGGACAGCTTGTTAAGTCCCGGCCCAGGACTGGATACCAGGGCTTGCATGACAACAAGACAGACTGCCTATATGGAGGTTGTGGTCATGCCAGGGAACCAAACACTAGTTACATAATGGGTTATTTAACTACAATGATGATCCGGGCTCTGAAAGGGCTATGACAGAACCTTGTGTCTTGTAGATCACCAGGTTCCCTCCCAACCTTTACGAAATACTAATCTGAGCTTTACTAGTTACTGCTCCACCTCTTCACCCCTGTCAACTAACATACACACCTTTGCTTTACTAAATGCTTCAAAAAAGACAATGAGCAAATTATTGCATACAAAACCTTTAAGTCTTTTTGATGTTGCTCTTCCAGTATCTGAATTTCAAACTTGTGTCTGGCATGTGCGTCCATGAGTGCCTTGTCCACTGCTTGTTGCTGGAGTTCTTTAGCCTTTGAAAGAAAAGGTTCATTTATCTATTACTATTTCAGGGAAGGCACAGAGAAGCTGCTCATTATTGAAGAAGTTGGCAAGTTAGGTTTTCGTGCTCAATGAAAAGCAGCAGCCACCATGGGGTCCCTAATTACACTGTTCTTACTCCTACTTCCCACAGAGCCCCGGCTGCCTTAGCTAGATGCACATAACACACCGAGCCCTGGGTGACCTTTGCTGTCTTTTGAATTATTAAAGGCAGGGCAGCTGCATATATGTGTGTGTGTGTATGTGTGTGTGGTGAATATACATATGTATATGAATATATGTATGTGTGTATATGTATATGAATATATGTATATGTATGTGTGTATATGTATATGAATATATGTATATGTATGTGTGTATATGTATGCGGTTGAGTATGTTAACCTAGGAAACACAAAGAAGGGAATAGATGCACAAAGCTGAAAGGCTCTAAGCAGAGAGCATGAATACCATCGAGACCCCCGCATCAGGAGTTAGGAAAGAATTTATCTTAGATTATTTGAAGAAAATACTCAGATACTAGATAAACTTAGATTCAAACTGTAGACTGTTCATAAAAGTGTTTCTTTATATTGGGACACATAAGTAATTGGTGGTTCTTACTGTTTGATTTTTACAAGTACTAGATTCTTAGTGTTATACCATATCTAGCCCAAAAGAACTTTAATTCTCTTCAGAAAGCCATTTATCTCAATTCATCTATGACTGGAAGAACTGAGGTGATGGGTTTGAGGCTTTTCCAACTATGAGTAAAGTAGTTCTTCCTCCAGTCTTCAAATGGTCCCATGGCACTAAGCAGCCATGCACACAATGCGTCAGGATTTGAGCTTTTGTTTTATTTGCTTGTTTAATTCATGCGGGTTTCTTCTTAGATTTCCCGGGCCAGCCTTGGTCTTGCCAGCCTCCTCCTGCCCCGGCCTCCTGTGTAGCTGAGTCTGTAAGAATGCACCCTGGTGACTAGAAGCACCAAGGACTTTAGAGACATTAGATAAGGAGACAGTAGATAAGATAATTCAAGATAAGGCATTTGGGGAAATGGGCAATAAGTTAGAAGTATTTATTACATACTGCACAGATGGATAGCCCCATAAATGAATAGAAGACCATAGTGCATGACTTACAATGAAGTTGGTCCTATTCTGTTAAAGTTTCAATCAAATGAGAACAAGTGGCTGGAGTCATCCATATAGGGGCAACTTGGAAGAGAATTCTTGGCAGGACCTGCTTCTTACTAAGCATCACCTCGTGCCAAGTACATTCCTTCATTGAACTCTCTCAACTATCCTTTGAAATGGGAGTCATTACTACCCCACCCCCACCCCACAGATGAAGCCAAGAATGGAGCGGGCAAAGAACACGCCCAAGAACCCATAGTTGTAAGGACTCTGTGGGCTATCTCTTTGCTTGTTATTCCGAATTTACAGTTTTAGATAAATGCAGAGTGAGGAGCCTGTAGGAATGTGGTTACGGGTAATTTCTGAGTCCTTTACCTTCTCCCACACTTTAGCTTCTGCTTTTTCAATGCTTTCCTTGAGCACAGCCTCTTGATACTGCTCTTCTTGGTTCAGGATACTTGTCCCAATATCTGTGTATTTGGACAAACATCATTACAGGTCCCTGTGGACTGTTTCCTGGCTTTCCTTTCTATCATCAGCTAATATTTATGTGAGCCATCTAGAGACACCTCCTATTAGGTGATGTTACTCATTTTAATTACTTTCGGCACTAAGAACTGAACCCATCATGCTCAGCATGCTTCTGCTTGCTCAGCTGTCTCCCCAGCTTACACTCTCATCTTTGAAGGTGCCCACTGGAAGGGTAAGTTTTCCACTAACTGATTAAGCGGGAACTCATCACTTAGGCCTGAATTGAGTCAGTTATTTTTCATACACCCACTCTAAGCCATAGGCAATGAAAAGTAAATGTCCTGCAAGGTGTACTCAAAGCAGGATGTGAATTCACAAGGCATTGGCACACTATCCATGTCTCTCCTTGCTTCTGACAGGGCATTTTTCTTTAATACATCATGCCTTTCATTGGTGCTGGCCATTCCAACTCTGTCAGCTGTGGAGTGAGCTAAGTTTCCACTTTATTACTCCTCTGTCAATGATCTAATTTGACTTCCACATAGCAACATCACATAATAAGTTCTCCACTTAAAGTGTAACCCCAGAGAAGGTAGAGAGACACACAAAATCAGGTAGGAGGGGACAACTCTGGACCCGGAGCTAAGAACTGGATCCTTTGGTATGGTCACAGGGTACATCTCACCTGAGATGGCCCTTAACACAGTTATAGTCCCTAGCTTGTCAGTCCTCGTGGTAACATGCGGTGGATATGTGTGTTTGCTCAACATCTCTTGCCACGGCAAGAGGTCCCACTTCTCTCAAGAACTCCCTCAAATAGTGTGGTAAGGTTGCTTATAAGCATCATCCAAATTTGTTTGGCCTTTCTTTCTTATAGAAGCTGATCTGGAACCAGGCACATAGTCAAGCCTGACCAGCCACACTCTTCCCTAGGATGTAAAGAGGAAATAGCTTCTTTTCCTCTGAGATTTCTAAAGTTGGGCTAATGCATGTTGGAACCATTTGTCTCCAAGTCCTTTTCTAGATGCTGAGTAGGCCTGGGGCTAATGCATGTTGGAACCTTTATGTCCATGTCCTTTTCTAGATGCTGAGTAGGCCTGGGGCTAATACATGTTGGAACCATTTGTGTCCATGTCCTTTTCTAGATGCTGAGTAGGCCTAGGGCTAATGCATGTTGGAACCTTTTGTGTCCAAGTCCTTTTCTAGATGCTGAGTAGGCCTGGGGCTAATGCATGTTGGAACCTTTATGTCCATGTCCTTTTCTAGATGCTGAGTAGGCCTGGGGCTAATGCATGTTGGAACCTTTTGTGTCCATGTCCTTTTCTAGATGCTGAGTAGGCCTGGGGCTAATGCATGTTGGAACCTTTTGTGTCCATGTCCTTTTCTAGATGCTGAGTAGGCCTGGCTGCAGTGCCAGCTTGGCCAATTCACCAAGTGTGAGCATGGTAGACTAAAATCTTGATGATAGGTTCCGCCTTGAGTTTTTCTTAAAAGGATCAAGAAATCCATCACAAAACCCCACTTTATGTGTTCTGTTTGAAGTTATTTCCATCACCTACAGATGAAACATATATTTTTGGGATAGAACTTTACCACTAGATCATTAATGAGTCTTTTTTAAAATTTATTCTTTTGGTTTTTTTAAGATTTATTTTTATTACTTTAAATGGTGAGCAGGAGTGTGTATCTGTATGTGATTATGTTCAGGCACCCCAGGGGCCAGAGACATTGGATTCCCTGGAGCTATAGTTACAAGCAGTTGCTGTGGGTGCTGGAAACTGAAGGTGGGTCCTCTGGAAGAGCGGCAAGTGCTCTTAACTGCTGAGATATCTCGCCAGTTTGCCCCCTCCAATGAGTGAGTCTTAAAATATAAAGCAGTAAATATTGTGGTAGAGGTGGATGCATATAATTACAATATTGTGTAAATTCATCACATTCATAAAAATGTAACACAAATGTAGGGTGGCATTATCCTTTTTTATTTTATTTTTTTAAAAAGAAAACAATCTTTTTTCATTTTACATACCAATCCCAGTTCCTACTCCCTCCCCTCCTCCCATTCCCTCTACCTTTCCCCAACCCCCATCCACTCCTCAGAGAGGGCACATTGGTGTAGGAGGTTCTTCTATATTTGTGTTGCTTTCATTGGTGAATAAAGAAACTGCCTTGGCCTTTTGATAGGGCAGAAATCAGGTAGGCGGAGTATACAGGAAAGAATGCTGGGAAGAAGACAGAGACAGAGAGAGCCACCATAAAGCTGCCAGGTCAGACACACTGAATCTTTCCCAGTAAGCCACGACCTCGTGGTGACATACAGATTATTAGAAATGGGTTGAATCAAGATGTGAGAGTTTGCCAATAAAAGGCTAGAACTAATGGGCCAGGCAGTGTTTAAATGAATACAGTTTCTGTGTAATTATTTTGGGGGTTAAGCTAGCCAGGTGCTGGGAATGCAGTCCACCTGGGTGGCAGGATGCAGCCCGCTCTCGCTTCATTACTACAGCACATTGCTTTGAGGAAGGTCTAAGGCCCTCCCTACTAAATCCAGGCTGAACAAGATATCCCTCCAAAGAGAATGGGTTCCAAAAAGCCAGTACAAGCAGTAGTAATAAATCCTGGTGCCAGGTCTGGGGCAGTCTCCATTTATAGACACTATTAAGAAAAACAACTTCAATGAGTCTAAAAACCATGCTGCAGATAAAAAAAAGGCTATATATTATATGATTTTGTTTTGTAGCATTCTCAGGTGATAAAATTACAAAGACAGAGAACTAGATTAATGGCTGCCAGAATTTTGAAAACTATGATTGGCTGATAATGGATAGGATGGAGGTTTGTGGTGATGGTTACATGAATATACATGTGATAATTTCATAAAACTACACTTCTAAGGGGGAGATGATTGATAAGGTATGTACCTGAGATAAGAGCATTGCTCTTACTGCGCTAAATTCCCAGTTTTGACAATGTAGCAAGATTACAAAACAAATGGGAAAAGCTGGGGCCCATGGGTACGCTTTGATCCCTTTTGCAACCCATGAATCAAACTATTCCAAAACAAAGAGTGTTTTAAAGACATAAGAAAAAATTACACATGATGAGGCCTGATCCTGGAGACTGTAACAGCAGAGAACCACAGCCCTGTGAAGTACTCTTGGATGGATACTTCAAGGTACTGTTGAGTTTACTTATAAAGAAGGCAGAATTTTAGCTCCCTTTTGACTTATAATAATTTAATGACAAACACAGGCAAGTGAATATGAAATACTGATTTCTACATATATTTATCTGCCCAGGGTTTAGATTCATATATCCTATAAAGTACAAGGAATAACTAAAGTATATAAAAAAAATCATTAAGTAATGGAGATAACATTGTTTTCGCTCTAAAAATTATTTTAGAGATTACAATTAATAATCCATACCAAAAATTTACTGAATGTTAAAATCAGTTTGGGAACTGATATTTTAGAGGATTTTATAGTTCTATTTCCCCTGCCTTTTAGTTCAGCTCTCTAACTTCTCTCTTAGTAAATTAGGAGTGAAATCAAGTAACCATTAGCTTACCACATCCATGGTAAAGAAGACAGGGAAAAATATTTGAAAAGTCCTTAGAAAATATGCATAAAATCCAGGATTAGACTGAAATTTTTCTGGGTGTAAGTGAGAAATGGAAATATGGATTATAATTCATTGCTCATATACTATGTGCATATATGCATGTGTGATAAATATTCCTATGCTATTTATATGTATCTGCTTTTGTCACTAGTTACAAGGTAAAGACTAAGTTTCTTCCACTCATTTATTGGGGTATTTAGATATTTTCTCTCCTGCATGTATGAAAAGTTCCCAGGTACAGGCAAAATTGGAAAGAACACACATTTACTATGATGTTTCAGATGTTAAACAGGTACAAAATTTCAGCAAAGCTTCAAAACAATTTAAAAGATCCATATTAATGTTCTTATTTACAACAAGAGACCTATTGAGAGGCAAAAACCTCTTTGCCATGCACAAAACTATTAAGTAGAACAGCTGTATTCCGACACATTATCATTTCATGATGTTAAACATCATAAAATCTAGAGGCAAGTAACCTCAAACAGGACACAGCTATATGCTATTCTATGCTATAACAAATAAAAATAATAAAATCATTGCCAGGCATAGTGGTGCACACCTCTAATCCCAGCACTTGGGAGGCAGAGGCAGGTGGAATTTTGTGAGTTCGATGCCAGCCTGGTCTATAAAGTGAGTTTCAGGATAGCCAGACCTATGGAGAGAAACCTTGTCCCAAAGATCACCACTCCCACCCACCGCCCCCAAAAGAGTAAAATCACTTACCCAGTATATCTTTGTGAGTGTAAAAGCGTGTCTTAAATGGCTTGTATTCATGGATCCGTTGGAAGGTTTCTCTGAAAGGGGCTGGTGGGATTATTTTATTGCAAACAGCACAGCAAACAAAATTAGTATAATCGTGATTCCTGATCATAGTTAAATTTCTGATTCTTTTTACCTCTTACAGTTAAAATAATATCAGGATCAGGAAAAAAAAGGTAGTTTCAAGAGAAGCTACAAGTCTAAGAAAGCTGGAAGAGGGCCAGGGTTTTAAGATTCTTCTAGAGGCTGGCAAGGACTAAACAAATCTTCATGATTAGGCAGTGGCTATATGTCTAAGGAATGATACCCGGAGCCTCTGCCATACAAGATGTAGACACTGGATTTGGGAAGAGATAAGCAGTTTCTCCCTCCCAGCATCCAGCATTAAGTTGTCAACTTACTTAACAACTGTTGCTAGGGAAGACAAGCTTTGCTCATAAAAGCAACTTGAGATAATGACAACTAAGAGCAGAAGGAGCTGCTGCCCGTTCCCTGCCTTTCCTCTGCCGCTGTAACAAGTGAGCACAGTCTCCATGACTTACCTATAATACAAATTTATCCTACTCAATTTCTGGAAACCAGAATCCAAGAGGACTTGAGGGGTAAAATTAAGACGTCGAGGCTTTGGGGAGACTCGGTTTCCTGTCTTTCCCAGCTTTAACAGCCACACATCTTCCTAGGACTCACGGCCTCTGCTTCTGTGGAGGGGCCGCTCTTGCCACTCTTTCCTCATCGTTAGCCTCGCTCTGTGGACCTCGGTGTCTACACCAGGCACCTCCACGTGAGCCAGGATGATCCTGTCACCGCAAGGTCCTAAATGTGATCAGAGCCAAAAGATCTCTTACCATGTATTCACAGGGGCCAGAGGTCAGGATCTGGACGGCTAAAGAAGGAAGCGTTAGTCAGCTAACCTCATTTTAAGTGTGCTTTCGTTAAAGAATTCACTTTAACTAGAGGACAGTGGAGGCAGTCTCCAAAACATTTTCAGGTTAGTATAAATGTGCTTTGGTGGCATGGTAATAAAAGTGGAATTCTAACTGAAAATTTACTTTCATTAAGTCTGTATTCAAAATCACCGAGCCTGGTTTTCAGATTTGGGAGGGAGTCCTAGTTAATTTCCTATTGCTATGATTAAACACCATGACCAAGGAAACTTACAAGAGGAAGCCTCCAATGTGGCTTATGGTTTCAGAGGGTTATGAGTCCATGGTGGTGGAGTAAAGACATGGCGGCAGGGAAAACTGAAAACTCACATCTGAAGTTGCAAGCAGGGAGCAGAGAGGGAATACTTCTGCAGATTTTGTTTGTTTAAAGCAGGCTTTCACCACATCACTGTGGCTTGCCTGGAAATCGATTTGTAGGCCACGCTGGTCTTACACTTGTAACAGCCCTCTTACCTGGTAATTAAAGCTACAACACTCAGCTAATCCTGGCTTTTCAACACCATAAGTAATTTGTTCCTATCACTTTTAAACAAACAAATATCTGTTCTACTGATTATATGAAGCCATTAAAACTGTTTTCATTGTTGTGACAGTGTTACATACAGAGTCCCCAGAAAGATTGGTGTTATTAAGGAACCAAACCTTCTTTGAGATGAATTTCAGCACATAACTCCTAGAGGATCTTGGGCTAAGCGCCTCACAAAAGTGACCAGGTAATTCCTTCATGTATCATGGCTTTTATTGACTCTTATGGTCTAATATCTGTCTGAAGGACTTACATAATTCTATCAAATGGTGTTAGAGAAATGATGCAAGAAACTGGTCAGTCAGATTTGGGAGACGTTAAGAAAAGAGATGGATTCCATATGAAAGTGGAGACTACTGTATCAACACAGTTGAAGATCTGGCTAGAGAATGGAGAAGCCTCTGTCAATGTGACTGCCCTATCTATTCCTGGATTCTTTTCCAGAAGTGGGGTTAAGAAACTGCCCTTGGTTTGCCTGGAGCTGTCTTTGTTTTAAAACTTTTCCATTTTTTTCTTCAGTTCTACATCACAAGAACGCCTTCAGTGCCCAGCAAACTGAAAGAATTGGTCACTATAGAAGATAATACATAAAACCAATAAATAAGTGTTTACTTGAAGAAATTCTCTTGCCAGAGGCTTGTGACGTCATGGATCATAGAGGTCAACCTACTACTGGCACTTTACTGCATCAGTATAATTACTGTTTTGTAAATACTTCCCCTTATTCTCACAGGTAAGTGTAACCTTCATCCCTCATAAATGAAGCTTGAAGTAGACAGATACCATTAAAGAAAACTGCAGTTGGTTAAAAGGAAGTGAACAACTGATCATGGGGTACCCAGCCCCAGGGGTTACATCTACAACACAGCTCTTAGAACAACTGATCACGGGGTACCCAGCCCCAGGGGTTACATCTACAACACAGCTCTTAGAACAATTGATCACGGGGTACCCAGCCCCAGCGGTTACATCTACAACACAGCTCTTGCACCAAGAGGAATTCCTGATAAGGGATCATCAAGAGGAGTGGAGTGGAAAGACTGCAAGAGCCATAGGTCCAAGAATTCTGTGAGATTGTGTCTTCTAGAAATTACAGGGAAGCTTCACCTGTGATACCTCAGCAATATGGCTACCTAAAGAAGACCTGAACAATACCAGTAGATGTGGGAGGGAGAAAGCTCACAGGGCCCCACCCTAGACACAGAACTACAGATGAACAAGGATTGCTTAGTGAGAGAATTTATAATCTTAAATTAAAAGTAAAGGGAAAAAGAAATTCACTAGAGTAGAGTGTGACAGATGATTTTTAACATAAGCACTTGGGAGGCAGAGGACAGTGGATCTCTGGGAGTTTGAGACCAGCCTGGTCCACATAGCAAGTTCCAGATTGATCAGGTTATCAAGGTTATATGGTGAGAACTTTCTTTAAAAAATGGAAGCAAATTCTTTCCAAAAAAAAAGTATATTTTGCTGCTGTGGGATAATGGTCTTTTATCCTGTCACTTGTATTATTTTTAATACAAGTGCTGATTTAATAAAATGCTGATTGGCCAGCAGTCAGGCAGGAAGTAGAAGCTGGGCAATGAGAATTCTGGGAAGTTTCAGTCTACGATCATCACCCAGCCACAGGTGAAACCAGACACAGAGCAAGCAAGATGTGACTGCCTCACCAAAAAAGGTACCAAGCCACATGGCTAACACAGACAAGAATTATGGGATAATGTAAGTTATAAGAATCAGTTAATAAGAAGCCTGAGATAATGGACCAATCAGTTTATAATTCATGTAGACCTCTGTGTGATTTCTTTGGGACTTAACCACTGCAGGTGGCATGGCTAACATAGAGGGAACTGGGCAGGACAGAAACTTGAGACGATATTTTGCTTATTAGGTATGGGTACACACGCCATGGTATACATTTGGAAGTCAAATGACGAACTTACAAGAGTCAGTTCTTACCTTCCACCATGTGGGTCTTAGGAACTGAACTCAGGTCATCATACTTGGAGGCTGGCATCGCTACTAACTGAGCCATCCCGCTACCATTAAGTGCATTAGCTGAAAATAGAACCCTGGATCTATAAAAACAAAAAAAAAATGCATAGAGATGCCAAGAGTAAAAGATTTAGGTTAATAGGCATTTTACAGAACACTTTAAAGTGTACTTCAAAATTATGTGGAGTGAGCTATAGTGGAGTAAATACCTACATAGGGCTTGGTAGTAAAGGTTTAATTGAGATCCATGTAGAGGAGCTTAATTAACTATGCTTTGTATTGTATGAGTGTGTATTATATGTGTATGAGTGTGCACACAGTATTCTTACTCATGCATAGGTAGACATTGGGTGTCCTTTATTGTGTTCCACCTTAGTACTTGAAACAGGGTCTCTCACTGAATCTAGAGCTTGCAGTTTCAGCTAGGCTGGCTCACCAGGGGATCTCCAGAATCCACTTCCTCTGGCTCCACCCAGACAGTGGCTGCCATGCTTGACTTTACCCATGAGTGCTGGGGATCAGAGCTCCAGTCGCCATACTTGGGCAGCAAGCTAACTGCCCGCTGTGCCAGCTTCCCGTGCCTAGCTAAGCTTCTTCGTATTGATAGATCAGGCATACCTACATCTTCATGCACCTTGCAGAATGAAATACTAGACAGTAAAACTAACATGATGATAAAATGATGATAACCTCTGTCTCGGTGCTATTATTTGAAAAAAACACTGAAACTAAATTTCAGAGGTGACATTTTCTACTAAGCTCCAATTATGAATTGGAGAATGGAGTAAATATCTAGAAAGCAAACAAATATAGGGCCCCACTAGAAAAGCTTAAAATACCTAAGGTGAAAGTGGTATAGTAAAGAGATTTTATTCATTTTTATTTGTTGAGTGATTCTAGTTTTAAAACAAATGAGAATATTTGGTCTTGTGTTTATAAAATCACTGCAATGATTTATAAAAAAAACTAAGGCAGTATTTAATTACAGACACATAAAAACATTGTGGCTAATTATACCATTTGCTTTGTCTCTTTCTGTGTATGTGTGCACGTTTTCTTAGGATGTGTGATGCGTATGAGGGCAAGTGTGTGTGGTGCGTGTGTGGAAGGCAAGGAGAATCTTCAGGTGTCAGTCCTTGTCTCTCTTGTTGTTTTCATTGCGTACGTCATGCTAGCTGGCCCACGAGCTGTCTCCACCTGGCAGCTCACTGCAGAACACTGAGGTTAAGGACTCACTGTACTGGGCCTAGTTTTAAACGGATTCTGGGATTCAGACTCAGGTTCTATGGCTTCAGTGTCAAGTGCTTTACCTGCTGAGCCATCTCCGCAAGCCCCAGTATAACATTTCCCCCTTTTATTGGAAATATTCTTTTCTTATACAATATATCCTGATTACAGTATCCCCTCCCTCTACTCTTCCCAGTTCTTCCCTATCTCCCTTCCCTTCCAGATCCACTCCTTTTTTGTCTCTCACTAGAAAGGAACAGGCTTCTAAGAGATAATGGCAAAATGTGACAGAATAAAATATAACACAAAAACCATGACATTGAAGTTGGAGAAGGCAATCCAACAGAAGGAAAGAGCCCCAAGAGCAGGCACAAGAATCTGAGACCCATTCGTTCACACACGCAGGAATCTCATAAAAATACTAAACTGAGAGTTATAATACATACATGGAAGACTTGTGCTTGCTGCTTCACATATGAACTTAAGGTTCATATGTGCTTGGCTCAGATGATGCTCTCCTGGTGTCCTCCCCACTTCTGGCTGTTATATTCCTTCTGCCTCCTCTTCCTTGGGGTTCCCTGAGATCCACGGGAGGGAGTTGATAGAGACATTCCATTAAGAGCTGTGTGTTCTAATAAGGTACACACCTTTAATCCCTGCACTTGGGAGACAGAAGCAGGTGGATCTCTGTGAGTTCAGGGTCAGCCTGTTCTACAGAGAGTTCCAGGACAGCCAGGACTACACAGAGAAATCCTGTCTTGAAAAATAAAAGGGAAAAGGAAAAGGAAAAGGAAAAAATAGAGGTGTGTTCCAAGGTCTCTCTCTCTTGTGCGTGCGCGTGCCTCTTACTACAGGTTCCATCTTCTGAAGAGGGCCTTATCAAACCAGACATTGGTTGGTCACTCTTACAAGTTTTGTACCACCATTGTCCTAGCATATTTTACAGGCAGAACAGCATTGTAGGTCAAAGGGTTTATGGCTAGGCTAGGGTTTTCATTTCTCTTTTGGCAGCTTGCAGAGTACCTTCTCATACCAAAGACACTAGAACATAGAGATGAAAATGCTATGCAGGCACCAGCCTGACTTCTCCATGTTCACTGGGTTGTGTAGGTGTTGTCTTCAGGAATAGGGCCTTGCTGTCAGTTTGTGGAGAGCAACCTAGAGTCTTAGCAAAAGCTTGGGCTGTTTGGGAATTTCCATAAGACCCCTTTGGTCAACAACTCAGTTTGGGTGTAACCCAGTCCCTGTATTGGAAGCTTCATTTGGTGATAAGATGTGGTCAGTTAGGATTCCATCTCCCCATTATTTGGAGACCTCATTAGGATCTCCTTCATATATTTTAGAGAGTTTCCACTGCACTAGGTTTCCATACCACCCCTCAAATGCCCCTCAGTTCTAGCTGTCTCTCCCTATATAGCCCCCACCCCACCTGATCCTTTTATTCCCCTGTACACACCTATTGTCTACCCATAAAATCTACTCTATCTCTCCCTCCCAGGGGGATCCATGTGTCCTCTATATATACCTGACCTCTCTGGTTATGGATTATAGCTTGGTTATTTACTTAATGGCTAACATTCACATGTAAGCGAATACATACCATGTTTGTCTTTCTGGGTCTGGGTTACCTCATTCAGGATTACCTTTTCTAGTTCATCCATTTGCCTACAAATTTCACAATGTCATTTTTAAACAGCTGAGTAATACTCTGTTGTGTAGATGTACCACATTTTCTTTATCCATTCTTCTGTTGAAGGACATCTTTTTTGTTTCTAATTTCTGGTTATTATGAATAGAGCAGCAATGACCATGGTTAAGCAAGTGTCTCTGTAGTAGGATGTAGAGTCCTTTGGGTATACACCCAAGAGTGGTATAGCTGGGCCTTGAGGTAAACAGATTCTCATCATTCTGAGGAACCACCATATTGATTTCCTTAGTGGCTGTACATGTTTGTATTACCACCAGCAAACCACGTAAATGTTCCTCTTGTTCCAAATTCTCACCAGTATGAGCTATCAACTTTGTTATAGATCTTAGCCATTCTGAAAGGTGTTAAGATGGAATCTCAAAGTAGTTTAGATTTGCATTTCCCTGATGGCTAAGGATGTTGAACATTTCTTTAAGTATTTCTCAGCCGTTTGAGATTCCTCTACTGAGAATTCTGTTTAGATCTGTACCCTCATTTTTAAATTGGATTATTGGTTTCTATTATCTAGTTTCTTGAGTTATTTATATATTTTGGATATTAGTCCTACAGCAGAGTGGAGTTGGTAGAAATCTTTTCCCATTCTGAAGGCTGCTGCTTTGTCTGAATGATGGTGTCCTTTTCCTTACAGAAGCTTTACAGTTTCATGAGGTCAATTATTTATTAATTGTAGATCTTGGTGCCTGTACTAATAGTGTTCTGTTCAGAAAGTCTTCTCCTGTGCCAATGAGTTCAAGGTTATTCCCCACTTTTTCTTCTATTGGGTTCAGTATAACATTTTTTAAAATATTATACTTCAATTATTTTGTTTTATTGTTTCATTTAATCATGATTTTAGGAGTGCAAGGGGAAATCTTCTATATTAAACAGCAAAACATTGCTGCAAAGGTGCAATTCACTTTAAAACATGAGAAACTCCATGCAAATTTAACAGTACTGGGTACTTTTATTATACAGAATTGAACAAAAAAGACTCCCATTCTTCTGGCATTTCCACAGAAGAAATATTGAGACATTCCTTTGTGGGAAGAGAAAGGGCTGCAGTTGTAATGGGACTGTATTTACAACAGTGGACTGCTTCCAATTGTGTATTCTCTCTTGTTAACATAATTCCATACTCTCAGAAAGTCTTTCACTTAAAGATTTCAGAGTGTGTAATAATGCTCCATCTGAAGGAAACAGCATTTAATCCCATTTAGATGTTTTTCTCTTCATGTAACGATGCCCTTCACTATCAATGGCTTCATAGAGGTCCTTTTTATTCTCTCGTGATGCATGCAGATAACCAATGTAAGCCACGCAGAGCGAAAGGGCTACCAATCCAAAAGCCATTACAGGTTTGTTCTGTTAAAAAGAAAGAAAGAAAGAAAGAAAGAAAGAAAGAAAGAAAGAAAGAAAGAAAGAAAGAAAGAAAGAAAGACAGACAGAAAGAAAGAAAGAAGAAAGAAAGAAAGAAAATTACAAAGTACCAGTGAGACTAATAATTTCAGGAGAGACATGACAAGTCACTATTATCACCCCAGCTTTCTAAAGACAGCATTTTCACTCAATCATTTTATTCAATCAGCTTAACTCCTGAGTATTTACAGTCGATTTGAGACTCTTGCTTTTCATCTCACTCTTCTCTTTGTAGCCTAGGTAACTTAGACCTGGCCCTAGGGAGGTAAAAACCGAGCAAAGAGGGAGGCATGGACGCGGTTCTGGAACTGTCCCTCTCTGGGCTGCCACTTAGCTTATTTTATTAGAATGTGAAGAATACAGTACACATGCTATTTCTCTTGCCCAACACAAGGGTAACGGTCAGAAAAGCCTTCATAACTTTTGTACAGCAATGAAAACATATACGCTTGTCTTTGAGAACATACTCTATTCAAAAATTTAGTAGTTGAAACAGATACTATGCTGTTTTAATTACCTTGGGGTATTGCTGGAAAGCCAAAGACTCTAAAAATCAAAGTGATACAGCTTTGAGTTAAAGGGGTGGGGTTTCTAGAGAAGTGTCTCTCTATTCTTTGAAATCCTGTTAGTATATAAAGCATATGTGCCCACCTTTGTACATGTTTACACTTAATAAATTGGCTTTTCCTTGGATAGTGTACATAAACAGTAGTAATACAAATAGTAGTTTCTGTTTCTGCCTCCATTGCTGTGGGAACTCCTGCAGCCAATGGCCTTTGAGATGCTGGACCACTTTGGGCGTGGTCTTGGGGTACTATAAAAACAGATGTAGAAACATGTCTGTGCGTGTGTGTATGTGTGTGTGTGTGTGTTACTCTCTCTCTCTCTCTCTCTCTCTCTTCCTGCTGCTGGATTTGGTTCCTGTTCCCGACTCATGCAGAGGACTGTTGATCTGTGAGTCTAGACCTAAATAAAGAACCCTATATTATACTCAATTCTGAGCTAGTGTGGGACTGCTTTATCATGATCCTCTACACTCCATGTCTACTTTAGTAATTCCCCATGCCTACTGTGGGATATTTGTACACTGTATGAAGATACATTGCTATGATTGATTTAATAAAGAGCTGAACAGCCAATAGCTAGCTAGGACTTCCAGGTAGAGAGAGGAAGTAGGCGAGCTATTCGAGGTGGAGAGTACACATGGAAGGAGTCGGACATACAGAATGAAAGGTAAAAAGCCACATGGTAAAACATAGATTAGTAAAACCAGGTTAATTTCTTATAAGAGCTAGTTAAAAACAAGCCTAAGCTTTCATAATTAATAATACATCTCCGTGTCATTATTTGAGGGCTGGCTGGAGGGACAGAAAACGACTAGTTACACATGCCCATAGCGGATACATTCCAAGAACCACCTTGAATACCTAAAACCAAAGATTGCCCCAGACCCTCATATAGTATATACTATGCTTTGCTTGTAACACTTGTATATGATAAAGTTTGGTTTATGAACTAAACGCAAGGCACAATTAACAATAATAAAACAGAACAATAATAATAACATACTGTTAAGTAATTATATGTTCTTTTCCTCTTTAGTCAACACAAATATTAACATTTGGGGGACGTGGTTGGCAGAGAAACTAGAAAGAGAAACACAGAACGGGAAAGCACTGTACTACTAGGTTTTTGAAGCTCAGGCTCAAAATAAGTGTCAAACGTTTTCATCTGGATACACATCTAAGAAAGGCTATGAGCTCAGAGCAGTTTAAATCTGCAATTATGAAATGTCTTCAACTATTAAAATTACATGACAGCCAAGGACTTTTAAATACTTTAATGCTTTGATTAAGTTGGCCCATTTAAAACAATGAACAATGGCAACTATTATTACAATTCTTATCAGTATGAAATACTTCAATATTTATCATATCTACATTTTTTACTTCATTTACCTTGTAAGTAGAATTTATATTAAAAAGTAGACATATCAAATGAAATATATTCACTAGTTTACTGCACCAACACCAATCATTTAGCAACATACATAACAGTATATAAACGCAGGTTTTGGAGTTTTCTAGAGGTAACAGCATTTAAAATTTGCCTTTACCTTCTAAGACAGGGTCTCAGGCTATAGCGCCAGGCTGGCCTCAAACCTGCTTATCCTCCACCCTTGTCTCCCAAGGGCTGGGATTACAGGAATGAGCCACCATGACCACCTTAGGGGTCTTCCTAGTCAGCATAAAATGTTCTGGATACAAACCAATGCTAGAGAAAAGTGAACAGGTCTCCTAGATGCATGTCTTACAGGTTTAATGAAGAGCTCAGGATTCACAGCTCGAAATAAGGTTGTCGTGTGCGTCCCTCGGAGGCCTGGGTTTTCAAGGGTCCTCTCTTTCAGTGGGTCTTTCTTTACTGTTGGAGGCTCAGGTGCTGAGGACATCTTGATTACTGAAGAATATCACCTAAAAACAATATATATATACATATATATAAATATAGAGATAGATAGATATATATATTTCCTTCATACTTAGTTTCTCTCTTTATTTGAAACAAAGCCTTGCTTTGCAGCCCTGGCTGGCCAGCAACTCCCACTGTAGACCATGTTGGCCTCAAACATGGGAGACCTGCCTACCTCTGACTCCCAAGTGGTGGGATTAAAGGGGTGCTCCATCCGGTTGGCCCAGAAGCTCTTAAAACAAACACACTCCTTTTAAATTTTAGATGTGCTCCAAGAATGATCACCACTTGATTATTTTTAAATGGTGCTTTAGGTTTTGTTGGGTGAATCGACCCCCTCCCATTAGTTTTCGCTCCTTCTCTTCCTCCTTCCACTCCGTCTCCTCCCTTGCTCAGGTAAGCAAACTGAGTAGTCTGGAAAATGGTTTGTTGGTCTCATTTGCACTGTAGCCGGGGCTAAAGCAGAACAGAACTGAGGACACCCTGCTCCCTGCTGCATTTCCGCCATTCCTACTTTCCCTCTCAATAGCCCTTCCATAGCAGCCTGAGGGGAATACTACCTCTCCTGTCTCTTCCAGCAGCTTCGGCCCAGCCCATATGCTGCCAACCTCGGCCATGCTTCAGGACCCCGAAGCCCTCCCCTGTCCAAACAGTAAGAATAAGCAGCCATTTCTATCATTCCCAGTCAGCAACTCTCCGATGAGGACAGGACATGCTAGCTCCTTAATCTCAACACCCGTTTCTCTAACCAGTCAAGTCCAATGTGTCTTTTCGCCTCCTGATTCTTCTGCTCAGGATACCAACGTTTGGGGACTATTTGTTTTCTTCCGGGTATCATTCCTACCACATAATGCAGAGGAGTAGGGCAAGAAATGCCCCACAGACTTGATAAAGACAACGCAAGGGGAAGACTGCATCTTCAGGAACAGTGAACGCTATGAAGATTTAGCATTCACACATAGGCACCAGGGCTCTGTCTGTACAAGTATTCTTCTTTCTTAAGGCTTCAGTTTCAGAGAAATGAAAAACAGTATTTTTGCAGCATTACACTTACAGAGAAACCCAGATGCTCAATACTTTCACTGCAGTGGCCACTAAATATCCACCTTCAGCGCTTAACAGGGTTAATTACTGTCAGGAACATCGGCGTACAAGGAGAGCATTTCCCATCTTCTACACTTGCCAAGTAAAGGTTGCTGCATCATTTCTTCTCCGTCTACACTACAGCTATTACACAGCTATTACTAACCAGGTCTTCTCCTGTCACTGCTGACTGTCTAATTTCATCTCAGACCATGTAGGATTCACTAACTCTTGAGTCAAATTTTTCCCGATAACCAAAGTCTTTAGAACCTAACTTGTGACAGTAGTGACATAAGCAACTGAGGGCAGAAGCCATTTAAATACGTCATTGGCTGTAGTATTCCTCTAGGTGTAGCGGGAAGCTCTCACAGGAACTATGCCTGCTTTCTGTCATTTCATCATAGAGACGACCTCACAGACCACTGGGTCTCAGCGACCACATGAATGCATTGCTTCAAGTGCGAGCTCTCAGTTTTTTTCCTCCTCAACTACAATTTGAGTTTTTCCATAACTGGTTTCAAAAGTAAACTTCCACTGTGTGAATTAAACTTTGATCTGAAGCCTGCTATAAAAAAAAATGAGCTGGTGGTGGTAGCCTTAATCCCAGCACTTGGGAAGCAGAACTCCGTGAGTTCGAGGCCAGTCTGGCCTACAGAAAGAGTTCCAGGACAGCCAGGGCTACACAGAGAAACACTGTCTCACGAGAGAGGAAGGAAGAGAGGGAGGCAGGGGAAGGAGGGAGGAAGAAAGGACAAAAACTCTCTTCATATAGAGAAGGTCCTAGTCTGTTTCTTTGCTCCTCAGAACTTTGTGTGTATAGCCGGGATGGAGATTTAAGATGCACTAATTAAATAAGAAAGTAGGAAGAACGTAAAATCTTAGTTGTTTTTTTCCTCAATGTAAATTACCAGTACTATTAGGGAAAACCAACTTCAACTTCACAAGCAAACTCTTAATCTCATAGTAAAAGCTCACTGGCTATTTTCCATTGGTTAGTGTAGAACTAAGTGTAAATTGCACCCTAAAGAGCTGCAGAACTAATAATAAGTTCAAGAACAGCAAAAACGTGCCCTGCCACCACTACTCGATTGAAATGCTACTTCCAGGTAACCGTCCATCAGAACACTCCGTCTTCCCTGACTTTTGTTGTTGCTGTCTGTCACTTAAGGAGCTTGCTCTCATTTATTTGCGTATATCATTAACCAACCTCTAGTTAATTTCTTATGTTACAAGATACACACAAAGATGGCGGGGATAGTGAGAAACTGTCATTGTACTACTCTTAAACAATGTGGTGACATCCCATGTTTACGTCCATTTGCAAAATGTCTATTAGGCCCTGTTAGCTTTGGGATCTGTCCTGTGTCTGTATGTTTGTCTTCCTTTTCCCATTACCCACTTCTTTCTTATCTACTACTAATGATCAAGAAATTGTGTGTGTATTTGCACACACACATATGAACAGAGTTTTTCACACTCGTTTACAAAGAATATTTTTTTAATTCACTAGAGGTGCTGAGGAGGTGGCTCAGTAGGCAAAGTGCTTGCCAGGCAAGCATGAGGTCCCAAGTTCAATTCCTGGCATCCACAGAAAACCTAGGCTAGCAGTGTGCATTTGTAATCCTAGTGCTGGGGAGGCAGGCTTATCTCTGCACCTCACAGACCAACCAGTCCAACGGGATCAGTAAGTTACAGGTTCCAGTGAGAAACTCTCAGAAAACAAAATAGCTGGCTCTGGAGGAACATCCGAGGATGACCTCCGGCTTCTGCACACATATACACATGTGTATAAACCGGAACAAATGACTACCTGTGCTTGTACACAGAAACTTCGCTAGAGCAAAATTGGCATGGCTACCTATATTACATTGTACATGAAAATAAAGACAATATGAGAATTACTTTAGGAAAAAATAACTCTATTTTCAAACATATATAGAAAAATTGCTTCAAATGGACAAAAAAATTTAATGACAGTACAAAAACACTTGCTATTTAGTTTCACTTACTACATTCTTTAAATGCTTAAGAAAGCAACTTCAAGTCTTGAGTAGGACACCTTAAAAGAGTTTAAATTGCCTGGCAGTGGTGGCACATGCCTTTAATCTCAGCACTCGGGAGGCAGAGGACTGGTTTACAGAGTGAGTCCCAGGACATCCAGAGCTGCACAAGGAAACCTGTCTCGAAAAACCAGTAATAATAATGATAATAATAATAAACAAGTTTGAAAAAGAATCAGAGGACTTTATGGCTTGAGGAAATCAAGCAGAGACTTATCCTCAATTTTGGTACTTTATAAAAGGACCGATACTATTGATTGAAGCATTACAGATGTGGATTTAACATTTTTTAAAGGAAAGAGGTTGACAAAATAGTGGTCATCTTACTAACCGACCTTCCTAGCACCAGTTGTCTTTTCACTAGGCGGGTAGGATAACCCAGTTCTTCCAACTTCAGCTAACTCCTAATCCATCACCTCACCTTTCTCGAAAATTATTTTTGAGGAAAGTATTTTGCACTGGTAAGTTGATACAAAGCACAAGACCCATAAGATTTGCGATCACTTAAATTTAAAAATTAATTCTAACCGTTTTTACTGTAAAATAATAACTTTAAAAAGAAAAATCTCTCTCTCTCTCTCTCTCTCTCTCTCTCTCACACACACACACACACACACACACACACACACACACACACACACACACACGAAACCTTTCCATCTCGTGATTTGCCCCACTTGTGGATTAAGGAAAGGTTTTGTCACTGTGGCAGAGAATCTGAAAGCTGTACAGCTATGCAGACCTTGATCCGGGTGTTCAGGCTCCAGAAGTAACTACGATCAATTAAGTCTGAATATTTAACTGTCAGAAACCTGTTTAATTGACCATAGCTACTTCTGGAGGCTTCGGATGCATCTGGTTTCTAGCTCTCCACCGGGAACTGCGGGTAGATCACAGCCTAGCGGCGACCGACCAGCCTGACCCGGGGCCGCCATAGGAGCCTAGACGTCGCTAGCAAACTACGGTACACTCCTGCGAGGGCCCTCAGGATCTGACCTTGGGCAATCGCAAAGACGGAAGCTCCAGCACGGACACCAATGCAGGGCAGCTGCACCCAAACACCCTGGGTCCGTGCGGTCCGCAGCGCTCACCTTCCGGCCCTCCCTCCAATGCGCTCCCTCCGCTGCCGGCCTCGGACTGCGGGGAAGACCGCACCACAGCGCCACCTATGCCCCGGAGGCCGCAGAACAGGAGCCCGGGCCGACCCGGTCGTCTTCCAGGAGCCCAGACACAGGCTGCAGTTTGCTTTCTTGGGGGTCTTTGACTTTCAACCTCTCACATTCAAATAAGCTTTCGTTTCGTGGATAGAAGATAGATAGATAGATAGATAGATGATAGATAGATAGATAGATAGATAGATAGATAGATAGATAGATAGATAGATAGATAGATAGATAGATAGATATAGACAGATAGAAATACGCATTTAATGGGCGTGGAAAGTGTATGGCTTAATAGAGAACCAGATCACAAGAGCCGCTGAGGCCGAAAGGCAAAGCCTTATTCAGGGTAGAAACGCCTGGTGTTCCCAAGAGAAGGAAAGACAGCGCCGCCGAAAGGGAGTCTGGGTTTTATAGGATGCTTTCAGTTGGGAGGGGGTGTGGTGGGATTGCATTAAGGGACAAGGGATTGGAGTTCTGGCTGTTAGAACAGTGGGTTGTCGTCAAGCCGGTCTCCTGAGAAAGGGGATAGGCAGACTTCTGAGAAGTGTAAACCGTTCATTTTCCATTTCCCCTACAGGGCTGGGTCCCACACGGGTCATCCATCTTGGTGTCTTAGCTGACTCTGTCTTGGGCCAGAGACCTCGGTTACCCAACATAAAGTTTTCTGGTTTGTGGGGGAAGCCTGAGCTGTGCCTTCTTCCATTGTAGAAGCCAAATGCAGTTAACTCTCTGATGTTCCCCTGTTTGGGCCTAGCGGTTCAAAGACAGCAGGTGTCCCACAGCTCTGAAGCCTCAGGCAGGAATGCCGGCTACACACCTTGCTGACATTTTTTTTAGTTCGTTGGGATATATATTAAATAATAGCAAACACCTGAATTTTCACATGTGTTTAAGTAAAGCTTTTGCAGATGGATGTTTTTATTGTAAAACTTGTTCTTTCGGGTAAAACTTAAATTAACAGTTGACTTTGTTGTGCCTGGAATGATAAACCCAAGGCACAGAGATGAAAGCATCTAGCAGATTAGAAGTCTTAAGAAATAGTAGAAACCATGGCTAAGATCACGCAAAGTTTCACATCTGATGCATCCTTTATTTGAGGACAGCGTATTAAATGGACATTGAAATAGCTGGATAGCTTACTGTGTCCACACCATGGCATTGGGCAGGTGTTGCAGCCCTCTGAAATGCCGCACCTTCTTCCTTGGAGGAAATATGTGTTGTTTAAAGGAAGAACCAGCCATGTGTGGTGTTTTTCAGCTGATAATGCTGAGGCATGGGGCAGGGATTTCCAAGCCTCAGACACTCCGAGTCAAGCCAGAGGCAGGGCGTTTTTCCCTGACCCTGGTTCCTACATTTCCCCCAGGTTTTTTTTCTTTTACTTTACTTTTGATAACTAATTAGTGGTCAGGGAAGAGAGCAACATTATCATTAAACTATTTCCTTTTGTATGAGGGTGCTGAAGTCCATGGGAGCAAGCTTGATCTTCATTGTCAGGGCATAACTGGGGCTCATAGGCCTCTGGTCCTATAGTCAGGGGCTGATGTTCCTGTAATAGCAACTGATTAAAGGTTTGGTTAAAAATCCTTTGGATCTAGACAAGAAGATTATAAAACAGGGTGCAATTAGTAAGATTAGGAAAAGGAGGAGAACGGGAGTAAGGAATGCACTATCCAACTCCATAATAGACTGTCAGCAATCCATTGGCCAGAGGAATCAAGCTGTTCCTTAAGTGTTTGGAGATCTGTCTGGAGTTATTGAATCTTGTCTTTTACTATACCTGATTGGCTGACATCGAACCAACATTCCTCCCTGAAGAAGAGGCAATGACCACCCTTCTCCACTGTTAGTAAATCTAATCCTTGCCAGTTTATAGAACCACAGTAGCCAGAGAGGCTATTTGTCCTTGGAGGGTGAGAATGGTCTGAACCACCTTTTGGAGGTGCTGGATGAACTGAGAGGAAAATTCATAGTAGATAGTTAAGAAGACAGTCCCACTGTCCCAGTGGAGATGCCAATAGTTATACTGTTAAGTCCAACTTAACAACAAGGATTCTATTTCTACTCAGGATGTCACATTTCAGCTCAAGGATGTAAAAATCACTAAAGTTATTTCAGTCCAGGTGTCTAGGAAGTGGCCAAACCACAAAAGTACCCTCCTTCTGGTTGGTTGATTCCAAGCAATGGCAAGACCATAAACTTCAAAGACTCCCTGATAGGCTAGAAGTTTGTCACCATGAAAAGTCCCCAACAATCTCTCCACCATGTTCTGTTATTATTTGATGAAATTATGGTGTTGTCTCCTTGTGATTTTTTTTCCTTTAAAATACTTACTTTCTTGCACTTCAAGGATGTGGCTTGGATCCTGATACCTGCCACCTAGGTATATATCAACCTTTTCAATAAATTTTCCGTTTGCTCAAACTTGGTCCTTCCTAGTGGATTATTTGCAGATTCTCAGACTCTAACATTTGGGGGCTCGTCTGGGATCTAGGTATCCACTGGCTTGAGTCTGTAGCTCTGGCAACCTTGGCAATCTCTGGTGGTGAGTACTAAAGATTTTAAGTCTGTAGTGCCTTTTTTCTGAGGACCCAAGAAAGGAGAAACTGGATGTAATATTACTTCTAGGGTCAGAGGGAGATGAGAGAGTTCTCAACCCCTTATCTGGCCTCCAGGCTCCCATGTTGGAAGTGTCTGAGGCATCAAGTGTCTGGGAAACTTAGCTGAAGAAACAGTTGTTCTGGTTGGCTCTGAGTGGTTTTGCTTTCAGTAATGCCTTCCTTGTCTTCTCCATTCTTGTCAGTGCCTCTGGTGTTTTTCTTTGTGGTGAGCTGCCAGGCTATCTGGGCTCTGTCAATTTCGTTTTTTGGTTTCACTTTGTTTTCTCACTGTTAGTCTTATCTCTTACTTTGAGATTATGAGTTAGGCTCCATCTTCAGGTCCTAACTTTCCCCTAGACCTTATTCTACATCATTTCAAGGACTTTAAGAATAAAGCCCAGGAATCTGAGGATTCTGTCTTTCCTGGAAAACTCTGTACCCTCTTTCAAGTCACATGGCCGGTATTCAGGGTTGAATGACCTCCCAAGGACAATTTTATCTTTTCCATCTCTCTTGCAGTTCATGTAAAATTCTTTGGCCACCTGGTAGCCTAGGTGCTTCTCCTTGAAGAACCCCCCCCAATGGCTTAAACCACTCCTCCAAAGTCAGTCAGGGGAAACTGACCTGTCAAGTCTGTTTGATCAGTCAAGTCTTTGGCTCCTATCCTGCCTCCCTCCATGGAAGACTCCTTGGAGGCCTTAGGAGTCCTCCCCCTCCTCCTATGTGTCACTGCCACCAGAGCTGTCCAGACTTCTCTCCTACCCCATCCCCCATTTACACACAGGTCCCCTTGATTGAGGAAAAGCAGCGTTCTCTTCAGCTTCCTTCTCTTCTCTCCCTTATACCTGTGGGGGGGTTCCCTTCCCTTCTCAGTCCATTGGCCATTAGTCCAAGTGTGGAAAGAGGCAGAGGGGTGACAGAAAGTTTTGTATGTGGCCCATGAGCATGAATGGAGACAGCCCTACAGATTTCAGTGAATCAGCTCAAATTTACTCCAGAGTATAAGGACTATATAAGACTGGGGAGCCTGAGGATGAACCCTAATTTGCATTGAGTGGCACACTCCTATCACAAGGCTTGGTATGGTGCAGTAGGGTCCTATAACAGAACTCCGAGCCCAAGTTGTCTTAGCAGGGATCTGTGTCAATGGCCAAGCTAAAGATGAATCAGGCATCTGGTTTTAGAGACAGACGTCTGATTTAGAAGCAGCTTTCAGATAAGGTCAGCCCTCCAGGCCCAGAGACATTCTTCAGGTAAGGGCATGTAGAGAACAGGAAGCCTCCCTTGCTGGGAAGGGAGAGGGTTTCCATATTACTGAGATTAGAGAAAGCCTCCCTTGCTGGGGAGGGAGAGGGTTTCCATATTACTGAGCTTAGAGAAAGCCTCCCTTGCTGGGGAGGGAGTGGGTTTCCATATTACTGAGCTTAGAGAAAGCTGCCAAGCTATAGCAGACTGCTAGGAAAGTTGGCCTAGGGAAAGGCATGACTCATTCCTTCATAGTGACCCCGAAAGCCCTTGTCCCCTCCTGGGACAAGACTTGATGCACAAATTGAGAAATCAGATTATCCTCAAAGATGATACCATAAACACAGACTTCCTCGGAAGAGAGTCCCAACTCTTTAATCTTTGTTACTCTTCTCCTGGAGAAATAATACCTCCTTAATTCACCAGGAGAGGGAGCCAAGAGATGCTCCCTATTAAAGAGGTTCCAATTCAAGTTCCAACTGGTATGGGCAGACTATAATCCACCCAGATTAGCACGGCACTTAACTCCAATCACAGCCAGCTGAAGCCATGGGCAGCACCTGCCTGGGTTAAACATACCCGATGTCATCTGAGGCACACAGAGGCATCAGGACTCATGTCACTTTAGGGAGGTAGAAGTTCTGGTCCCCTGACAATTTCCCTGGAACACTCCACTCCCCCAAAACCAATGATTTCAGGTTCATCCAGGATCTGAGAGGCAAACAAATGTGTTGAGGACATTCACCCCATGGTGCTAAACCCTTACACTTTGCTTAGCCTATTAGCCCCAGCAAAGCAAGTATATACAGTCGTGGACATGAAGGATGCTTTTTTTTTTCAGTATCCCTTTGTTCAAGCAGAGCCAGGCCCTGTTGGTTCAAATGAACCACCCTGGATACTGCGTCCCATGACCAGTTGACCCGGAGTTGACTACAAGGATTTAAGAACTCAACAACCCTCTTTGATGAGGCCTTCCATGAAGACCTGGGTGAGTACTATCTCAGATCTCTCCAGGCACACCTCTGTAGTATGTGGATGACTTGCTGATAGTGGGTGAAAATGAAGCTTTCTGTCGAGAGGCCAATGAAGGACTATTGCAGACCTTACAAACTCTGGGATATCAAGTGTTAGCCAGAATGGCTCAGTTTTGCACCAGAACAGCTACCTGCCTGGGATTCGAACTCCACAAAGGTAAAAGGGCTTTGTCTGCCTCCCACAAACAAGTCATCTTGGGTCTCCTGACTCCCCTCACCAAGAGACAGGTGTGGGAATTTCTGGGAAGTGTGGGGTATTGCTCTGTGAGAGAGATTTATCTCCAGGCAGTCTCCAGCTGACAGCCTAATATGGACTCTCAATTCAGACTTTGGTTGTGCTAAATGGTCTCTGTTTTTTTGTTTGTTTGTTTGTTTTACCCCATAACAAAGACAATGTTTCAAATATTAGCAACTATGCCCCCAAATGAAAGGGCACCCACATTTGCAAAGGAAATACCACTAAAGCTTAAGTCACACATCTATAGAGGGAGATTTCAATACCCCACTCTCACCAAAGGAGAGGTCATTCAAACAAAAACTAAACAGAGAAATGTTGGAGCTAACAGATGTTACAAATGAAATTGAGCTAATAGGTATCTACAGAACATTTCACCCAAACACAAAAGAATATACTGATCGACCATCCTGATTCCATCTTAGGGTAAAAGGACATTCTGTTATAAGGTCAGAAGAAGTTGTTTTTATTTGTTACAAAATTAAAGTTTGACTCACACACACTCTACCTTGATAAAATGATGTTCTGCCAAAGAATCTTGAGATTTCTGTTTCTGGAATGGGGCTAGACTCACGTGTACCCTAGCCTGATAAGGTAAGGCCTTCTGTCAAGGAAACACGCCAAGACGATCTGTCAAATAATCTAGTCTGCACTTTGCCTCTTCAAAATTCGATTGGAAAATCCTTATGTTACAAAATCCCCAGTTTACACTTTTTCTGTATAAAAGAGGCCTGAAAAGTTAACCCATACTGTACTCTCAAATCCTGTTTTGAAGAGTTTGTCCTATGTTTAGTAAGTAAAGCTTGCCTAATGGCCTTTAATTTGGCAGGTAGTTCTTGTTCTTGCTTCATAAGATTAACATTTAGAGGTCCCAAAGACAGTAAAAGAAGTCACTTTTTTTTATACCACTATTTGCGGATAATATAATAGTATACATAACTAATCCCAAAAATCCTAACAGGGAACTCCTAAAGTTGATACACACGGTCAGCAAAGTGGCTGGATACAAGATTAACTAAAAAAAATCAGAAGCCCCCATATACAAATGACAAATTGATCAAGAAAGAAATTAGGGAAACAGCAAAGCAAGTATATTTGTGGCTTCATAATAGCCACAAATAATGTAAAGTATCCTGGGTTAACTCTAACCAAGCAAGTGAAAGATTTCTATGATAAAGACTTCAAGTCTTTGAAGAAAGACATTGAAGATGTAAGAAGATGGAGAGATCTCCTATGCTCATGAATCAGTAGGATTAACATAGTAAAACTAGCTGTCCTTCCAAAAGCAATTTGTAGATTCAACCCAGTCCCCATCAAAATTCCAACACAATTCGTTATAGATTTTGAAAGGATAATACTCACCTTCATATGGAAAAACCCAGAATATCACAAACAATCCTGAACAATAAAAGAACTTTCTTAAGTATTACTATCCCTGATTTCAAGCTGATTTGATTACTACAAAGCCATAGTAATTAAAACCACATATTATTGGCATAAAAACAGACACATTGATCAATGGGATCAAATCAAAGACTTAGACATAAATTCACACATCTATGGACACTTGATTTTTAAAGAAAAAGCAAAAAAAAACCACAATGAAATAGAAAACACTTTCAACAAGTGTGCCTGTCTAACTGGATGTCTGCATGTAAAAGAATACAAATAGATCCACATCTACACCCAGCACAAAAGTCAAGTCCAAGTAAATCAAAGACCTCAACATAAAACCATATACACTGAGCCTGCTATAAAACAAGGTGGGGAATAGATCTGAGTGCATTGGCACAGAAGACAACTTCCTTAGCAGAATACCAATAGCATGGGCACTAAGACCAACACTGAACAAATGAACCTCACGAAACTGTAAAGCAAAGGACACTATCAATAGGACAAACCAGAAGCCTACAAAATGGTAAAATATTTTCATCAGCTTCACGTCTGACAGAGGTATAATACCCAAAATATACAAAGAACTCAAAAAATTGACATCAACAAACCAAATAATCCAATTTAAATACCAGGTACAGAGAATAGAGAATTCTCAATAGAGGAATCTCAAAGGGCTGAAAAACACTTAAAGCAATGTTTAACATCCTTAGCCATCAGGAAATGAAAAGCAAAACTACTTTGAGATTCTATCTTACACCTGTCTGAATGGCCAAGATCAAAACACAAGTGATTGTTCATGCTGGCAAGGATGTGGAGCAGGTGGAACACTCCTTCATTGATGGTGGGAGTGCAAACTTGTACAGCCACTATGGAAATCAATATGATGGTTTCTCAGAAAATTGGGAATTGATCTACCTCAAGACCCAATATACCACACATGAGCATATACCCAAAGGATGCTCTACCATGTCACAAGGGCATTTGCTCATCTACGTTCATAGCAGCTCTATTCTTAGTAGTCAGGAACTGGAAACAACCTGGATGTTCCTCAACTGGAGAATGGATAAAGAAAATATGGTACATTTACATAATAGAGCATTCAGACTTTTTATTTTTTATTTTTTTTATTTTTGGTTTTTTTTTTGTTTTGTTTTTTGGTTTTTCAAGACAGGGTTTCTCTGTGTAGCTTTGGAGCCTGTCCTGGAACTCATTTTGTAGACCATGCTGGCCTCAAGCTCACAGAGATCCACCTGCTTCTGCCTCCTGAGTGCGGGGATTAAAGGCGTGCATCACCACTGCCCAGTTAGGTGTTTTTTTTTTAAAAGAACATCATGAAATATGAAAACAAATAGGTGAAACTAGAAAAAATTATCCTGAGTGAGGTAACCCAGACCCAAAAAGACAAACATGGTATGTACTCACTTATAAATGGATATCGGCTGTTATGTAAAGGATAATCATGCTACAATCCACAGACTCAGAGAGACTAAGTAACAAGGATGGACCAAGGGTAAATGCATGGATCTCACTGGGAAGGGGAAATAAGAATAGATTTTGTTGGTGGACTGGGGGTGGATGGGAATGAGAATAGGAGGGATCAGGTGGAAAAGGGGGGGTGAAGGGAGAGAGAGTTGGGAGAGATTTCTAGAACTGGGGAACATTTTGGGGCCAATGTAAAAACCTAATGTAGTGGAATCTTCGTGGAATCTATGAAGGTGACCCTCACAATGACTCCTAGTAATGGGGGATACAGAACCTGAATCAGCCATCTTCTATAGCCAGAAAAGGCTTCCAGTGGTGGGACTGGGACACCAACCTAGGCACAAAACTTTCAACCTACAATTTGTCCTGCCTTCAAGATGTGCTGGTACAATGGAGGCACAGAACTTGAGGGAGTGGCCATCCAATGACTGGTCTAACATGAAGCCCAGGCCACAAGAGGGAGCTCATGCCTAACACTGCCTGGAGGGCCAGGAACCAGTGACTGGATAGGCCACAGACCTAGAATAGAACCATTCTGCTATACTCATAGATCAGTGCAATCATCACCAGAGAAGTTTCACCCAGCAACTGACGAAAGTAAATGCAGAGACCCACAGGCAAACATTGGGCAGAGCTCAAGGAACCCTATGGAAGAGGGGGAGGAAGGATTATAGGAGTCAGAGGAGTCGAGGAAAACAGGAGGACATGGCCCACAGAAACAACTAAGCAGGGCTCATGGGGTTCACAGAGACTGAAGTGATCATCATGGAGCCTGTATGGGTCTGACCTAGGTCCTATGCGTATATGTTATGGTTGTTAGTTTGGTCTTCTTGTAAGAACTCCTAACAGTGGGGATGGGGTGTCTCTAACTCTTTTGCTTGCTCTTGGGACCCTCTTCTTCCTACTGGGCTGCCTCATCCAGCCTTGATGTGAGGGTTTGTGCCTGGTCTTCCTGTAACTTGTTATGCTGTGTTCAGTTGAATCCCTTGGAGGCCCACTCTTTTCTGAAGAGAAATGGGGGAGAGTGAATCTGGGGGAGAGGGGAGGTGAGGGGATGAAACTGAGAGGAGTAGAGGAGGAGGAAACTGAGGTCTGGATTTATTACATGAGAGAAGAATAAATTTAAAAAGGAAAGGAAGGAAGGAATAAAGGAAGGAAGGAAAGAAAGAAAGAAAGAAAAGAAAAGAAAAGAAAAAAGAAAGAAAGAAAGAAAAAAGGAAAGGAAAGAAGGTGGGTGTCTGGGTCAGTCCAAGAAAAGGCCAATATATTTTGTGACTAGTGATCAAGAAGATTGAAAAAAAGGTGTCCTTGAGGTCTAGGAGAGAAAAATGACAGGTCCATGAAGCGATGGTAGAAAGGAAAGTGTAGGTCTTAGGTACTGTGGTGTAGAGAAGAACCACTGCAGGGTTAAGTTGGATATCCTGAACCAAGCAGTAGGTTAAGGATTTTTTTTACTGCGAAAATTGCAGTGCTAAAAGGAGAAGATATGGGGCATGTGTATGGCTTCTATGAACTCATGTGTTTGAATGCTAGGCCTGTAGGAAACAGCACTATTAAGAGATGTGGCCTTGTTGGAGGAAGTGTGCCACTGTAGGGGTGGGCTTTGAGGTCTCATATATTTTCAAGGTACACCCAGTGTGACATGTAGTTCACTTCAAGATGAAGATCAAGATATAGAACTCGCAGCTCCCTCTCTGGTGCCATGTCTGCCTGCATGCGGCCATGCTTCTTGCCATGATGATAATGGACTAAACCTCTGAAACTTTAAGCCATCCCCAATTAAATGCTTTCCTTTAGTAGAGTTGCCATGGTCATGGTGTCTCTTCACAGCAATAGAAACTCTAACACAGAATGCAAAGGCCTTTTCTTAAGAGGTCAGAGATTAGAGGCTTAAGTCCCCGAGACTTTGAAGAGCGAGTGAGCAATGAGCCTGAGTGATGTAATTCGGAGGGCTTTGCAGCTGGGGGTCAAGAGAGGAATGATGCTTGGTTATAGAGGGGTTAGGGGTGTCCAATACTTGGGGATCCACCTGGGAGGCCAGTAAAGGGTAAGGTTAGTCAGATTGTGTGGTTTGCAGGAGAAGGAGGAGAGGAATAGCCAATGAGCTTGGGGTCAAGCAGATTGGTGGAGCATGGGAAATAGAGGCTCCCACTTTGGCTAGAAGGTCCTTCCCCAGCAAGGGGTTGGGACAGGTTGATAACACTGGAAAGAAATGGGTAAGGGAGATACCCTTAAAGATACAAGTAAGCAATGGGGTTTGGTGAGGTTGGTAAAGTCCCCCTACCCCAACAATATGGAAACAAGAAGGAAAGGTAGGTCCCCAAAATTTCATTAGGAGTGAGTTAAGTGTCTCCAGTGTCCAGAAGAAAGGTGATGGGTTGCCATGATACCATGATGACTACCCATGGTTCCCTGTTGGAGATGGCAATGATGAGGCCATAGGAGCCCAGCCCCCTCAGTTGTTCATGGTTAGCTCTAGGAGGTCAGCTGAAGGGCAATATGGATCTGATGTCCCCAAGTCTTGAGGGCCACAGGGGTAGTTGACATCCCAATGTCCCTCTTGATAGCACGTTGGACATGGTCAGTAAGGCTTTCATGTTTGTCCTGGATGACCTCTTGAATTTTTTCATAATTTATGGCTTTAAGGGCAGACTTACAGAGCAGTCCAGGAGACAAGTTATAAATTGGCCTGTTGCTAAAATGCCTCCTCCCCAGCCCAGTATTGTAGCTCTACTCCAGAACCTGGTTGGAACCACCTCAGCCCCAGGTGGGTGGGCAGAATTACTTTGGTGCCCTAGCCTGTTCCCAGACTCACCTGAGTCCCTCTGATGAGAATCTCATGGATGTCCAGACTCACCTACTCTCCTCTGGGAGAAGATTATTTATAAGATTCCCTGGGACCTGCCTTGTCCCATGGGAACCTTTTATATAAAACATTCTGTTTAAGGGATGATCTATCCCACACCCTACATTTTTTGACCCAAAGCCTACCTCAGTGGATGCATTGTACTAGGCTTCAGGTCAGGAATAGGCTTGAAACATGGGTACTTGCAATTCAAAGCCAGATCCCCACATGCCCTTGGGCTGTCTTTTACAAAATGTTTTTAAATTGGGGCTCACACCATATGTCCTGAATGCTTGATTTCTCTGTGCACTAAGGCCTGACCTCAATATGCCCTTGACTATGGGATATGATGGCCACCAGAAACAAGTGGACAGAACTCCCATCTGCCCACGGTTTCTGGGTACTGTGCTCCTGCTCTTCCCTCGGTAGTTAATGTCTCACAGCACTGGTCTTGTTGGCAAGTCACGGTGCCTCCAGATTTCCGCCTATCTCACAGATAGTCCCCCCACCCCACCCCCGGGCCCTGAAAATTCTTCCCTGACCATGCTGCCCAAGACACTGGCCCCTCCCCCACTCTACTCCCTCCTAAAGGGCCTCATGTCCATTCAGTGGCTGACATTCCTCATATTCCCCACCCCGTCCATTCCTCCCCCCTTCCTTCCCTCCAGGATGAAGGTCAAGGAGCAACTTCCTCCTCCTCACCCACTTTCCTCTCCTCCCCTTTCTCCTATGGCCACTCCCTACCCTCCCATGCCACAACCCACTTCCGGGTCCCCTTCTACACACTGGCCTAACTCCCCCAAATCCTCCCCAGTCTCCTCTCATATCTAGTCTTGCCAAGGTCCTGCCCTCCTATGCCAGAATTTATGTTTTTACTTATTCCAGATCTTTCTCCCCTAAATCTTGAGCATTGCTTTTAGGCCATAAAACCCATTCTATCGGCTGATGTCACTTGTGGTTTACAACAGCCTAAGTGACTTCTGTGTTATCTTAGAGCCAGGTCAATCCTGACACCCCCAGGCATTGTGTTTAACACAGTCAAGTTCCATAGACTCTAAATCTTGGGCACCGTCTCTGAGTCAACAGTACCCATTTCTATGAAAGAAGTCAGATGAACTTTGTAAGGAATCTCAGTGTAAACATGACTTAAATTGTGCACTTGAGACTCAGCTAATTGTTATCAGAAATCTTTTTCCCCCCAAATTGTGATGTGCTTAAGTATGGCAAAAGTAAAATGATCTGGGCCAGACTCCAGAAGTCCTGGTCACTATAAAATCTGGCTGAGTCAAGTTTCATTTTTACCCCACCCCAGTCGTTTTCCTTGCCTGCAGTGAATCCTGTAGGGGAATCACCACACATAGTTCTACTTGGAGGATGGGAATGTGTAACATGAAGGGCCTGGTTGGTTTCTGTCCTCCCACCAGGTCCCACAGTCATAGGTCCCAAAGAAAATCACACAGAGAGGTCTATATTAATGATAAACTGATTGGCCCATTAGCTCAGGCTTCATATTAGCTCTTATAATTTATATAGCCCATTATTTTTATCTATATTAGCCACATGGCTCGGTACCTTTTTCAAGCAGGGCAGGTCACATCCTGCTTCTTCAGTGGTCTGGGCAGGAGTGCGGGGGAGCTTTCTGCTTCCCAGAATTCTCCTATTCTTATTCCACCTCTACTTCCTGCCTGGTTTTCCCGCCAATACTTCCTGCCTGGCTACCAACAAATCAGTGTTTATTTAAAACATAATTGACAGATATAGAATTGTTCTCCTGCACCAGGAATGTATAGATTTAGCCCACTGTAAGAAAACTGTCTGAGGATAGATAGCCAAGAGACTGAGGGTAAAGCCAAATACTACCAGTATGTATTTCTGACACCTTGTTAGACTTTTATGCAAATATTTCAATATTCCTTCACTTCCTGTGTTCCAGTTCTTTTCAGACTAGCCAACTGAATAAGGTTATGAGGTCCAAGACCCCTTCAGTGGGGGAAAGACACAGCCACTACCTGGGTTATAATAAAAAGCAAATGCGTTTCCGCTCTTGATCAGGAGTCAAGTTTGCCTTATGCAGGTACTTCACTCACAATGGTGATCTCTTTCTCTGTGACCTTGAACATATTTCTAACTTGCAGCAAAGACAGTTGACTAGGGCAGCTTTTTTGTAATACAGTGACATTTGTCCCGGGTACTTCCCAAGACTCACAGCAAGTGCAGCGGCCTTGGGGAAGACTAGAAGATCCAGGACATTAAACAAATAACTGAGCCGCTGAGATGCATAGTGCTTACTAAGCAGTTCAGCATTCCTAAAAGGATATTCAATAATGTCTCCAAAAAAAGAAGTCCTCCTCACTACCAGCAGTAAAAACCCTGAAAGGTCTCAAGTTCAAACAAATGATAAAGACTTTCTGGCTTCATCTTGGATATTAGGCACCCCACACTCCTGCCTTTCTGGCTTCATCTTGGATGTTAGGCACCCCACACCCCTGCCTTTTTTCTTCTTACTCCTTTCAGTTGGAAATGTGGGCACTTTCTTTAAGGAACGTGGAAGTTGGCGGAAGACAGATGGCCAAGGTTACTTATAGAGTAAATGTTTTTATTCACAGCCAAGCTGTGAATGTACCAAGTTAAATAAGTTAAGCTGGTGGTAAACTAGTGCTTTTGTTAGTGACAGCAGTTGTTAAAACTTCACATTGGGAAGATTAAATTCCAGAGAAGTTACATCTCCCAGGGAGACAGTGCCCTCACAAGAGGCTCGCTGTTTCCATGTTAGATCGACAAGTCTTTACTACTCCCTCCCCCAGAAATGAGGGATTCTCTGTAGCTCATCCACGGAGATTGTATTCCTTGCATCTTCCTCTGGAAAGAAGTTGAGCATTGATAAGCAGGCAGATAAAAGATGCTTTGCTATCATTATGAAAATGTCTGATGAAATGAGGGAAAGAGACGCAGGACCTACACTGACAAAATTTAAATTCATCAAGATGAAAACGATAGCAGGATTATGAAGTTCTAAGGGATTGTTTTCTTTTTTAAAAAGATTTATTTATTATGTGCACAGTATGTACTGTGTGCTAGAAGAGGGCACCAGATCTCATTACAGATGGCTGGGAGCCCAGATGGTTGTGAGCCAACATGTGGTTGCTGGATTTGAACTCAGGAACTCTGAAAGAGCAGTCAGTGCTCTTAACCTCTGAGCTATCTCTCCAGCCACAGGACTGTTTTCTTATATTCAAGTTTTCTTTTAATATTCTTGACATCTTTCTTATTAGTGTATATTCGTTATACAAATTAATAATCCTCACTGTTATGTTTTCATATAGATGGGATTTATTTTCCATTTATTTTAAGATAAAAGTTGGCACTACAATTTCAGCCTCTGTCTTGCAGTATTAGTTACCTGTCTCATTGATTTTCTATATTAGCTGTTTGTCTTGTTACCATGACAAAATACAGTACAAAATCATCTTAAGGAAGTAAGGGTTTGCTCTCTTCACAGTTTCAGAGTGCAGTCAATAACAATGGCGAAAGTATGGTGTGGGGGCTTGAAGGAGCTGGTCTCATCATAGAGGAGATGAATGCTGGTACTCATTTCACTTTCTCCTCTTTATGAACTCAGGAGCCCCAGCCCACAGAAGGAAGGCCATTGCCCACACTTAGGGTGGGTCTTGCCATCTCAATGAACTTAGTCCTTATGTTCTTTGCTGGCACACAGAGACTCGCATCTGTGTTAATTCTGGATCCTGTCAGATTGACAATCAGTATTAGCTACCATACTTTCCCATCTCCATTTTTTTTTGTCTGCTATCTTTTTTACTTTAATTAATTAATTTTCCCAGGCCCATCACATTTCTCCTCCCTCTTTCCCCTTCCACCTATTCCTCCTCCTTTCTCTTCAGAAAAGGGGAGGCCTCCCATGTCTATCAGCCAGCCATGGCCTATCCTATTTTATTTATTCTTTGAGAATTTCATGAGACATATTTTGATCATATTCATTGCCCTCATCCAACTCCTCCCAGATCTTCCCCTGTCTTTCTCTTTCTTAAACAACAAAGCAATATAAAAACATGGAGTTCAGTTTGTGCTGGCTGACTGCTCCTGGGTGTGGGGCCTGCCCTGGAGTATGGTCAATATGCCTAGTGTCACTCCACTGAACAAAGCTTACTTTCCTTCTCCCGGGAGCTGTCAACTGTCAACAACTCCTCAGCTTGGGATAGGACTTCTTGTCTAACCCACCTCTCCCATGCTGGGATTTTTGTCTGGCTTAAGCATGTGAAGGTTTGCACATGCTGGCAGAGTCTCTGTGAATTCATATGGGCATCTGCCTTGAGTCAGGGAAACTCAGTCTCCTTAAAGTCATCTGAAGCTGGATGCTAAAAAGAAATACCACACTAGCTCAGAATTGAGTATAATAAAGGGTTATTTATTTAGGGGTAGACTCACAGATCACAGTCCTCTGCTCGAATGGGGAACAGGAACTGAATCCAGCAGCTGGAAGAGAGAGGGAGCACACACTTTACATGGGCATTTATAGTCTAAGAGGCCATGCCCAAGTGAGCGGGTAACTTAAAGGCTGCTGGCTGAAGGATTTCCTACAGCAGACATCCACCACATTTGACTCTTATAATCCTTCTGCCCCCCTTTTCACATAGATCCATGAGCTTTGAGGGGAGGGGTATGGTATAGACTTACCATTTAGGGCTGACCATTCCAAAGTCTTTTTTTTTCTGTATGTTTACCAGCTGTGAGGTTCCATTTTAATTTTCACCTGTTGCAAGAGGAAACTTCTCTGATGAAGGTAGAGTGATGCTCTGATCTATATATAGTGATAGTCCATTAGGAGTTGTTTGATTACCATGTTTGTTTAACAGAATAATAGTAATAGGTTTTCCTCTAGGGCTTATGAGTTAGATAGTTTCAGGCTCTTGGTCTCACTGACAGTGTCAGGTTTGGGTTCTGTCTTGTGCAATGGGTCTTAAATCTAATTTAAAAAAATGGTTTTAGTTGTTTGCCAGTGGGGTCCCAAAGATCCTCAAATGTTATAGGTCAATGGTATTAGTTACTCTCGAGAACATGGTGATAAGATCCCATTGTTGAATGCGCCATTCATGCCACTAGTGCATGAGTGGGCATATCTTGTTAGGTAGATCATTATTGTAGCTTAAAGGTTCACAGCTTGGTGAGACTGATGATTAATTTTCTCCCCTGGTAGTGCGTATAGCACTATCTGGCACTATGAACACTAGTCAGTAGCTACGAAGCTTCCAGTTGAGCACCAGCTAAATTTCTCCATGTTCTATGATATAAGTTTATGGTGCATTCAACAATGGGATCTTATCACCATGTTCTGGAGAGTAACTAATACCATTGACCTATAACATCTGAGGATCTTTGGGACCCCACTGGCAAACAACTAAAAAAGATGATACCCATTACTGACTGGTACTGGAGGTTTTATTTGATAACATATGATACCTAGTTGGGGCATTATCCTCCCATTATATGTCAATTTCATTTAAACACATTTTACATATTTGTATATATTTTAGAAAGTTCTACAGTAGGAAGTTTCCATATGGCTTTTTAGATAGCATTTAGTGTAAGTTATGCCTCTTCATATTCCTGCCTCTATCCTGACCTCCCATCCTTCACCCCCATTTAATTCTTTCTTTTCCCTAAATTCCCCCTTTATCCAATTGTAATACTTTATGCTATTCCCCCTTCTTTGGAAGATCCCCTTTTACCCTTGTAGTCCCTTACTAGCTACCTAACCTCTATGGGTATATTTAAAGCCTAAAAGTTAATATTCACACATGAGAAGAAGCAAATATTTCTGGGTCTGGGGTCTCTCACTCAGAATGATTGTTTCTAGTTCCATCCATTTACCTGAAAATTTCATAAAATCAGGAATGGTCATAACAGCTGAATGAACAGTTCCATTGTGTAAATGAAACATTTTCATTATGTCATCATCACTTGATAGACATCTACGCTGTTTCCAACTTCTGGGTATTATGACTAGAGCAGCAATGAACATGGATAATGAAATACCCCTGCAATACAGCATGAAGTTCTTTGAAGATATACACAAGAGTAGTAAAGCTGGATCTTGAGGTAGATCTATTGTCAGCATTTTGAGGAAAGTATAGCCTGTTTTCCATAGGAGATATACCAATCTGCACTCCCACCAGCAGTAAATAAGTATTCCCTTTTACCCACTTCTTTGCCATTTTTTTTTTTCTGATACTGGTCATTCTAACTGGGGTAAGATGAAATCTCAAAGTAGTTTTAATTTGTACTTCCCCGATCCCCAAGTATATTGGGCATTTAAAAATTGTTTTTCTGGATTGAGTGGTGGTGGCACATACTTTTAATCTCAGCACTCGGGAGGCAGAGACATGAATATCTGTGAGTTCAAGGCCAGCCTGGTCTACAGAGTGAGTTCCAGGACAGACTTCAAAGCTATAGAAAAACCTTGTCTTGAAAAAAACAAAAGAAATTGTTTTTCTGCTATTTGTGTCTTAGTTATTTTCTATTGCTATGAAGAGACACCATGATAAAGGCAATCTATAGAAAAAAAGCACTGGGGGATGGGCTTGCTTACAGTCTCAGAGAGTGAGTCCATGACCATCATGGCAGACAATATGGCAGCAGGCAGCTAGGCATGGTGCTGGAGCAGTAGTTGAGAGTTTATGTGTTGAAAAAACAATAGCAAGAGAGAGACAGAGACACAGAGAGACAGAAAAACAACTGGGGATTTGTGAGCTTCTGAAACCTCAAAACTCATCCCCAATGCCACACTTCCTCCAATAAGACTACACCTTCCCAAAGAGTTCAACCAACTTCAGACCAAGTATTCAAACATATTGAAAGACCCAGGCCCCAGAAAAGCCCTGATCCGCAGCCCCTACACAGACCCTGAATGGATCGGCTCCAATCCCCAACCCAGCAAAAGAAACACACCCTGAAAATGGGACCAGAACCAGGGGAAGAGACACTTTGTCTCTGAACCTAGAGCCGGAGAAAAGTCCCTGTACCCTGAAACCAGGACCAAAAGAACGCACTAGGCCCCTAGATTCAGAGCATACCAAAGATAATCTCCCTGGTCCCAAAACTTGGGTTAAAAAGGTGAAAGAACCAAAGAAAGAAACACAGCTTGGCCCCAGAATCGGCACCATCTCTGCCCCTGACACAAAACTAATGAATCCCTGAGCATGAAAAATGGACCAATCACTGAGCTCCTAGAGGCTTGGAATTCTCCTCAAGCCTGGAAAGCCTCGCTACAACATAGGGGGCAGCCAATCCCAAGCCTGGAAATCTGGAATTCCCTTTACCTCACTAGGGGCAACCAATCACAAACCCAGAGGCTTGGAATTCCCCAAGCCTCTTCCCCTATATAAACTCCCTCTGTGTGCAGGGTTTCTTTCCTGTACTGTTCCTGTTGCTGCTGCTGCTAACATCACTGCTGCTGCTGCCACTTCGGATAGACAGAGGGACCCGAGTTAACTTGCAATAAAGACTCTGGATGGAGCGAGGGACCCGAGTTAACTTGCAATAAAGACTCTGGATGGAGCGAGGGACCCGAGTTAACTTGCAATAAAGACTCTGGATGGAGCGAGGGACCTGAGTTAACTTGCAATAAAGACTCTTTTGTTTTTGCACTGGAGTCAGTCCCATGGTAGTGATTTGGGTTCTAGATTTCGGACAATATGAGCCTATAGGGGCCATACCACACTTAGGTTTTGTTTAGTTTAGTAATCTTTATATTCTAGAAACTAGTCATCTGTCAAATATTTACTTGGTAAAATTTTCAGCCATTCTGTGGGCCACTTCTTCACTCAATTGTCTTTGCTGTACACAAGCTTTTAAAGTTTTCATGAGATTTTGTTCTGTTTTTTATCAGTTTTCAGTTTGTGAAAAATCAGTCTCTACATTTAAGATTTGTATACTCTGGTATTTATACACTATGCTTCAATTAAGCAAAATCATTACTTAAAATATAGAGGTGGGCAGTTTGAACCTGGAGTTTGAACCAGAACTTTAGGTTAGGATTCCCAGAGCCAATTTACACCATGTAAACCATCCCACCCAGCTCTGGGACTACATGAACCTGGTCCCAAAACCCAACTTAAAAACCTCTAGAGTTAGTCCTCTTCTGTCACCTGCTCACCTTTCAGCCAACCCCCACACTGTGCAGATCTGGGATTGCTTACAGTCAAACCAGAACTTTAGATAGTGATTCCCAGAACCAGTTCAGCCCCCTCCCATATACACACATTGTCATCACCTCCCCTGGGACAGCTTGGAATCCAAATCCAGGGTCCTAACCAGAAATTCACAAAGGAACTTCCAGAGCCTGCTCACCAGTCTTCCCAATTCTCTGCCACCCCACTCACTACTGGTCCCAAGGAATGTATGAAGCCGAAGCCAGAATTCCAGTTTGGGACATCAATAGCCAGTCCTCCCACCTATATGTTCTTTTATTAGCCACACTACCCATCATACCATAATGTTCTAGGATCACTGGAAATCTGAACCTGGAATGCAGAGTTGCCACCATAGTGAAAACCAAGCATCATCCATCAACTGAGAAGTTGTGGTCGTAGCAAATGAAGATCCAAGCACGCATTAGAGAAAGGCAAGAACAGATATCTATCCCAAGAAACACTGTAAACAACCTAACTCCAGGTGCCTACATCTCATGGCAAAAAACATAAACCACCAAGACAATATGCCTCCAGAAACAAGGACCTCCACTGTAATATTCCTTGAGAACAATAACTTAGCTGATGCACAAGGAATTCAAAATAGTAGTTACAGAGTCAGATCCTGTACATTCATCTCGGGGTCTAAGTGGTAGCAGACGAAACTAGCAAGGATTATATTGATTGAGCTAACACAGATCCCAAAAGACAAATGTCAAATGTATGCTCTCATCTGTGGTCCCTAGCTCCAAGTCTTCAGATATAAACATATTTCTCATTCCTTATTAAAGAAAGTTCTTTTTGCAACAGGTGAAACTATTAAAGAAAACTATAGCTGATCAAAATGTAAGAAACAAGAGATCAACCAGGTAGTGCCTGTACCAACGGATATATCTACAGTACATTCCTGCACTTAAGGGTCAGGGTTCTTTGTGGAAGAGAGGGTAGAAATATTTTAAGAGCTGGAGGAGCAGAAATTTGCTGTGGGATTGTGTCTTCTAGAAATTCAGGGAGGGAGGCTGCACCTACGATGTCTTATCAGCATGGCTGCCTCATCCAAGCCTAAACAATGGCACCAGCGCTAACCTGAAAGGGGGAAAGTATGTGGGACCTCAACCCTAGACAAGAGCTCTATGCAACTGGGGAATGCTGAGAACAGAAGAGATGATCTTCCTCAGAGAATAATGTAGAGAACCCCCCCCCAAAAAAAGATGTTAAAAGTTGAATGGGAAAAAAAAAAAAAACAAGTCACATATAAAGGAACTATCGGAACATCTGAATTAAAAGTTTAAGTGGTGAGTCACTTAAACTCCATTTGCTATGGAGCCTCTGGTTAATCTAATACTTGGTGGCCTCCTACTCAGGGTAGTCCTCCTGCCTTAGTTTCCTGATTATTGAAATTTTTTCTGAAATAATTTTTTAATAAAGCGTGCATAGCAACATCTCAAATGGGAACTCTGCACAGATAAAAGAAAAGAGAGAAGTTTAGAGTGGTGCATGAGTATAATTCCAGCACTCAAAAGGTTGGTGGCTCAGGAGTTCAAGGTCATCCTTGGCTACAGAGCAAGTTTCAGACCAGCCTGGACTACATGAGACCTTGTCTCAAAAAAGAAAGAAAGAGCAGGTGAAATAGGTCAGCAGGTAGAAGTAGGTGGCACCGAGCCTGATGCCAGGACCCACATAATATAAGTTGTTGTCTCTGATCTACACTGAAGGGTAGAAGGAAGGAAAGGAGGGAGGGGATAGAGGGAGAGAGGGAGGAAAGGAAGAAAAAAGGAGGGAGGGAGGGAGGGAGGGAGGCAGGCTGGCCGAAGATACACTACTGTTCTGTATTTACTGCTTGTGTGTTTATCACCAGGAAAAAGCAGGGCAGAATGGTATGAACAACCACCACTGATTCCAAAGCCAAGCTAAAGACCCACACTCAAATTCTAGTTATGACATTTATTTACTCTGCAACTATATGCAAATCACATCAATTTTCTAAGGCTATTTCTTTAACCATAAACTAAGAAGTATGAATGACTTCATATCTCAAGCGTATGTATATCACCTTGGTAAATTCTTTTTTACATTTTATTTCTTTCACATCCCTGGAGATGGCAAAAAAAATTATTTCTCTGTGTCTATATGACACAGAGGAAGTGTGTCACTGTGGAGGCGGGCTTTGGGGTGTAATAAATGCTCAAGCCACACATGGTGCCTTAGTTCACTTCCTGTTGCCTCATCTGTTACAAAAAGAAGTTTCTTTAATGAGGGATGAGAAATATGCTTATATCTGAACATTCAGAGCTACATCATGAAGATGACAGCATTTGTGGAAGGACTGGGGAAACATAACTAATATATGACAGGCAAGTAGAGGAACATTAGTACAATGTGAAGGTGAAAAGACCAAATAATACACACAGTGGATGAAACAACTTGAGATTCCCATCGAAAGGTTGGCTCTAAGATGAAAAAAATCTACGTCCCTTCTTCCCACTCTAATATTTCCAAAATTAACACACAACTTACAGAAGTGGAATTGTTGAGATCAGGTGCCTCCTTGACACTTTAATAAGCTTGAAAATCTAATTTCAAAGTAGTCTAAAATGGATTCATAGTGTTATAGAAGGAAACGAAGATGACAAAGATAGAAGGAGGAAGAGAAAGAAAAAGGAAGGAGGAGGAGGAGAAGGAGGAAGATGACGATGGCATGCAGGTGGGAGGAGGATGTTTGGGGGACCTGGGAGAATTGGAGGCAGGAAAAGGGACAGATATGAGCAAGATACAGTGTATACATGTATTATACACTTTAGCAAATAAGGCACCTTCAACATTTTTCTGGTTCTAATTTAAGCATATGTTTCAAATTCTGTTCAGAAGTTGAGGCCCATGGATTACAACAATCTGGATGGTATTGTCATAGCTCAGGAGATGGTGTTCTGTAAGGCATAACTGGACATAGAATAGCTATCTGTTTTAATTTTTAATACTTATTTTTAAAAATTATTATCGGATAATTACATTCATGAGCATGATGCTTTGATCAACACCCGCAGCTCCTTGTATTCCTCTCTACCACTCTTCCCTCTGAATCTCAAGTACTCTTTTTAAACTCACTGAGTCCACTGGATGCTGCTAGTCTGTGCACGGCTGTAGGGCCATCCACTGGATGCACCCCGAGATGCACTCCCCCTCCCTCAGCAGCCACTAGCTGCTAGTAGCGCCTCAGCGAGAGGTAGGAAATTTTGACTGTTTCTCCATACACACTAGAATTTTATCTTGTTCAGTCTTCTGTGGGCCCAGGGAATGCAGTCACAGCCACTGAGAGTTCCTGTGGGGGACGGCCCTGATATGTCTGGAAATCACATTTACAACAGTTCTCTACCACCCCTAGATCATGCAGTCTTTCTGTTCCCTCTTCTGTGGTGATCCCTGATCCCCGGAGGAGATGTGATGAGGGTTGAGAGCATTGCTAATCTATGAATCTAAAGGTAAGTATTTTGGGTGCAGTTTAATGTTATATCCACTTAGCAGAATAATAGTAAGTTCTTTCCTAGGGCCTATGACCTACATAGCAAAGGATTTTTCACCCAATTAACAATATCAGACATGAATTTTGGCCTGCGAAGTGTGTATTATATTCAAGCAGAGTGGTATGTTACTCCAAAAACAACTATGTTGCCATTGCACCAATGGACTTATCTTGCCAGGCTGGTTGTGAATATAACCCACAGGGGTTTGCATCTGGGTAAGACTACTGATCACTCTTCTCCCCATACAGTGTTCATGGAAACTTCCAGCATTATGGAAACTCATCAGTATGAAGGAGTCTTCCAGACCAGTGCCAGCTTGATTTCCCCAAGTCCCATGGCTCAAAGACATGGCATTTTCAGCAACAGGATCTTATCTTCAAGTTCTACTGTTCTTTCACATTTTGCTACCCAAGCATACTTACAGTTCTCCTTGTGAAATGAGAAACTCAGTCAGCTGTGCATCCATCGTGTAAGGTTAGCACCAGAGCGAGCATTCTTAGCCACACCCCGAGTCATAGTGACCAGTTAGCATCTTTAACCTTTTGGAAAAGCTGATATATGTAGCACGTATAGTGGCTTTTCATCTAGCATTTGACAAAAATAGGGAGGATTAACGTATATTTCAGTGGATTCATGTGGGAGGTGGCTCTATTTATTCAAGTTCAACTAGAAAAGTCAGTGGAAAACCTTAAAAATAGAATGAGTCAGTTGGGCGGTAGTGGCGCAGGCCTTTAATCCCAGCATTTGGGAGGCAGGGACAGGCGGATCTCTGTGAGTTCAAGGCCAGCCTGGTCTACAAAGCAAGTTCCAGGACAGCCAGGGCTACACAGAGAAACCCTACACCCTGCCAAATAGAACAAGTCAAGTAGAAGATAAAATATCAGATTTCTAAGAAAAAAAATGACCAAATAAGCAAGGAGCATGAAACAAATAAAAACAAAAACATCCACGAGAAATATGGGATATCATAAAAAGAAAACCTTTGAATTATACTCATAGATAAGAGAGAAGAATCCCAAGTGAATGGCACTGACCAGATCTTTAACAAGATCACAGAAGAAAACTTCCCCAAACCAAGGATAGGCATACCCATACATATATAAGAAACTCACAGAACACCAAATATACAGTACCAGAAAAAAAAAACCCATGGCATAGCATAACAAAAACACCAAGTATTCATAGTAAAGAAAGCATACTGAATGCTGCAAGAGAAAAAACACAAGTCACATATAAAGGAAAACTCATCAGAGTAATAGTCAATCCTGAAATGGAAACTGAAAACCAAAAGAGCCTGGGACCAATGCATTTCATGTCCTAAAAGATTATAATGACCAACCTGAGAAATATACCAGCAAAACTGTGCCACAATTGAAGGAGAAAGAAAAATTTTCCATGACATACATACACAGCCTTCAAAAAAAAAAAGTATATCCAACAGACCTAAGGGAACTACAGGAAGCCTTATTTCAGGCTGAAAACAGGGATAATATAAAAACCAACAACATGGGCTGGAGAGATGGCTCAGCGGTTAAGAGCACTGCCTGCTCTTCCAAAGGTCCTGAGTTCAATTCCCAGCAACCACATGATGGCTCATAACCATCCGTAATGAGGTCTGGTGCCCTCTTCTGGCCTACAGGCATACATGCAGACAGAATATTGTATATATAATAAATAAAAAATATTAAAAAAAACCAACAACACAATGACCACAATGGACACACACATTTCAATAATAAGTTTAAATATCAATGGCTTCAATTCCCCAATCAGAAGACACAATCTGATGAATGGATCAAAAAACCAAATCTATCTGCTGCCTCTAAGAAGGATGTAGCATAAGGGCCTAGTAGTTGGGGTTTCCGTCCTGTCCAGTTCCCGCAGCTGATTAGCCCCAAAGAAAATCACACAGAGGTCTCCAGAAGATTATAAACTTATTGGCCCATTAGCTCAGGCGTCTCATTAGCTCTTATAACTTATATTAACCCATTATTCTTATCTATGTTAGCCACATGGCTCAGGACGTTTTTCAGTGGGGCAGGTCACATCCCGCTTCTTCCATGGTCTAGGAAGGACTGGGAGGAATGGGCTTCCTTCTTCCCAGAATTCTCCTGTTCTTATTGTGCCATCTCTACTTCCTGTCTGATTTTCCCGCCTATACTTCCTGCCTGGCTACCAACCAATCAGAGTTTACTTAAAACATAATTGACAGATATAGAATTGTTCTCATGCATCAGAAAGACATCTTAGTTTTAAAGATAGGCACTGCCTTTGAGTAAAAGGATGGACAAAAGCACTCTAATCCAATGGGACCAGGAATCAAGCACCAAGGCTATCCTAATAGCTGACGAAACAAAAGAGGTAAAGAGGGACACTGCATTCTAATTTTGAAGACATTATTATCCTAAATATATGGGCACCATTTGGTGGGGTCCCCCCCAAAAAACCTACTGGGTTTAAAGAAACAGATGAGCATCATTTTATTAATAGTAGGGGATTTCAATAACCCACTTTCTCCAATAGACAGGTAATCTGGACAAAACAAAACAAAACCAACAAAACAGAACAACAGAATTAATTGACGCCAGGCAGTGGTGGTGCACATCTTTAATCCCAGCACTCAGGAGGCAGAGACAGGCAGATCTCTGTGAGTTCGAGGCCAGCCTGGTCTACAGAGCGAGTTCCAGGACTAGCTCCATAGCTACTGAGAAACCCTGCCTCAAAAAAATCAAAAAAATAAAAAAGTAAAATTGACATCAATACATCAAATGAACTGAACAAATATCTCAGAATATTCTACTCAAACACCAAAAAATACAAATTCTACTCAGCAACACAAGGAAGCTTTTCTAAACTAGACCACATTCTGGGGGCATAAAACAAATCTTTGCAAGTGCAAAAAGTCTGAAATTACCCTTACATCCTATCTGACCACAATAAAGGAAAATTTAAAACCAACAGCAAAAGACCTCTAGTAAATACACCAGCTCATGGCAATTAAACAACTCATGATGAATGATGAAGGTATCATAGAAGAAATCAAGAAAGAAACGAAAGTCTCCCAGGAGCTAAATAAAAACAAAAATGTAATGCAATAAAACCACTGGGACATACTGAGATTTGTCTTAAGAGGAAATTTATGACACTAAGCGCCTACATTAAAAATTCAGAAAGAGCACGAATAAATGACTTAATAGTGTAACTTCAACAGTTGGGAAAACAAGAGCTAACCAAGTCCAAAGCCAGTTGACTGGAAGAGATAATAAATACCTGAGCAGAAATCAATGAAATACAAACAATCAACAGATCTAAGAGCTGGTTCTTTGAGAAGACAAAATTGACAGATCTTTGACCCAACTAACCAAAGGAAAAAGGGCAAGGATCCAAATGAAGAGAATCAGAAATGGAGAGGGAAAGATTTCAACAGACACCAAATAAATTCAGAATAATATAAAAGGAATATTTTCCCCATGAGAAGCCTTACCCTCTCAGAGGAATGGATGGGGGTAGAGTGGGGGGAGGTGGAGGGGGCAGGAGGAGGGGAAGGAGAGGGAACTGAGATTGGTATGTAAAATTCCAATTAAATAATAATTAAAAAATTAGAAAAAACCTGTATCTCATGAAGCTGGAAAAGCTAAAAGAAAAAATTTTTAGGTTCAGTTAAACCACCAAAATTACAGCAAGAGGAAGTTGTCCTAAACCCGTGTCGTAGTATTCTTCTCTGGTAGATGCAATGTCACAACTTCAGAAGCTATACCCATAAAGTCTCATCGACACGACTGCACAAATGTGGGCTGAACAAGGATGAGCCCAATGGACAGCCCACACTGGCTGTCGAAAGGCCCAGGAGGCCTCAGCCCTACACAAAGAACTACAGGCAACTGAGTAAACCTGGGAGCAGGAGAGGTGGTGCTCCCCAGGGAAGAGAACAACAATGGGTTTTCCAGTGCCAAGTAGTCAGCCCTGAAAACATACAAGTAGATAATATTTAGAAATACATGCACACACACACGAGAGAGAGAGAGAGAGAGAGAGAGAGAGAGAGAGAGAGAGAGAGAGGAGAGAGAAGGAAGAGACAGGAGGGGGAAGGGGAGAAGTGGGGAGAGGCAGAAGCTGCCTCTTTGAGAGGGAGATGGAAAAGGGAAGGAACTCAGGTTGGAAGCTGAAGATCAGCCTGCCTCAGCGGACAGGGGAGGGAGTGGGCATGGCTTGTCTCTTAAAGAGACAGAACAGATCATCACAGTGCCCACATGTGCATTATCGTGAGACCATTAAACTGGGACATAGGCAACAAACTCTACACCCCCTCCCCGAAGAAAAATGAACTTTCTCATCCAGCAAGACAGTAGCTCCTCCTTTATTCATGCTGGGAGGCGTGGTCTCATATAGGAGTTCACAGCCATTGTGAGCTTGTGCACGCAATGACTACCTCACGGCCAGAAAGTAAGTGCCCCTCCCCAGCCTCTAGCCCTCGTCTTCTTTCCATCCCCTCTTCAGCCAATCTCCCTGAGCCTTGAGGAGATTGATACAGACATCCCAGTTAGGGCAGACCACTCAACAGTCTTTAGCGCTCTTAGCACTTTGGACAGTTATGGTCTTATGTATTGACTGCTTCCCACTGTCAAAACAAACCTTCTTCCACTAAAACTGAGAGCAGCATTCATCTATGGGCTTAGCATAAATACTCCAAAGGCTACGTGATTATGTCCTCAGACGCAAGCCTGTTTCATCTTGTCTGAAGGTCAGGGTTTGAGCTTAATTGTTCTTTCAAAATTGTGGACAGCAGGTGTGGCTACAAAACAAGAAATCCTGACCTAGGGTGTGGTTACTAGATGTTTTGGACTTTAAGAAGGCCCGTAGAGGTGCATTCTCTCCACCCTGACCAAAGGTCAGAGAATTCAAGCATGCTTTTGCTACTTCTGTTAAAATAGGAGGTTTGAAATGGGGAGCGGCTGCCTACAGGAGCATTAAATGTTTTACTCCAGATCCCTAGTTTTAAGGAAACGCTTATCATTAGGCATGATGCCAACAAGGGCTGCAGGTGACAAGCATTAAACCATTCAGGTGTTACATGTTTTCTATGAGCTGTCATTAACCAAATTGATGGTCCTTGATCCTATTTCCAAACAAATATTAATCACTGAGGTAGCTGAGGGCTTTCACGTATATTTACCTTAAAGGGTCACAGTATCTTGAGACTTGACTTTCGGTAGAGATAAGCCAACCTGGTAAACTAATCTTCCTAGAGCATATTGTTCCTAATTAATTTGATGATAATATTAAAAACCACCACCTGTGCCCAAGATTGAAGACTCAGTCACCTTCACCTCACATCCCTCTGTCCCACAAATTAGGAACCTAGTGCGACAGAGACCAACATTTCTCATAAAAATCTTGATGTTCCTTTTGCCTTGACTATCTAGTGTTTGTTCCTGTTCCCATTAAAGAATCCAGAGTTTGTCGAGTGTGGCAGGAAAAATTGCATTTCCAAGGTGTTTTTTTGTTTGTTTGTCTATATGTACACCCAAGGGTATGCCAATTTTATCTAAACTGATTTTGAGGGGGTGGGTGGCAGGGTTGGGGAGTTACTTAAAATGTGAGATTTAGCTTGCAGGGGGTCTCTTCACCCTTTCCTGTTTGAGACATTCTATCTAGGCATAGCTGTGAACATGGCTCACAGACAGAGACGCAGTAACTGTACCTCTGCCACAACCTCTCAGACGGAAGCCAGACCATGACAGAGCAGATAGACAGACTCTCAGGACACTGGGGACATCATTTACAGCATCAGTGTTGAACAGCCTGTCTCCCGGTTTTGTGGCCGCTCTCATCTGACAGGTCACTGTCAATCTCTTTTCTCTTCTTCAGTTCATTAAACTGACATTGGGAGTGGAAACGGAGAGGGCATCTTGTGTGTACTGAAAACACAAGAAACCGCTGGCATGTTGCTTGGCAGAATTGGAATGTGATTTTGAAACATTTCAGAAGTGTGGGAAGTAAATGTGCTCATTAATTATGAAGTCAGAACAGATATTTCACAACCCAGTGTTCTTGGAGTTTTAACTGTATGCTTCCTTAGGAAGGGCAAAATGTAGTATGATTTACATGCCTCATACCTGTGAATCTATCTAGCACATATGTAGGAGGCTAAGTAAGGAAGACTAAGTGAGTTTCCAGGGTAGCCTGGGCTACAGAGTGATACCATCTCAGATAACAAAACAACACAAGAAAGAGGATAGCTTGGTGTGTTGACTCATGTCTGGATTTCCAACATTTCAGGAGGCCAAAGCAGAAGGAGCATGAAGTTGTACTGGGTTACACGGGGATGCCATGTCTCATAAAATAAGAGTTCAACTTAAACTTGTACTAAAGATGTTCGTATGAGAAATTAGTTTCTCAAGGCTCAAAAGCAAATAATGTATGACCTGAATAATATTAATAGAATTTATAAAGACTGATTTTCTCCAGATATTTACTTGTAAATAGAAAATTATATGTATCTGTTGGGGAAATGTCTGGTAACTCATCTTTATGCTTTTTGTTTTGGTGTGTGTGTGGGCATGTCAGGATATATGTATGTAACATGCATGCAGGTGCCCACCGAGTCCAGATAAGGACATCAGATGCCCTGGAGTTGCTGTTACACACGGTTGTGAGTCACTCAATATCAGTGCCAGCGAAGAAATGAAGTGGTTTTTAGAAGCTGACACTGGAAGCTTTTACTAATCTCTACTTTAGTGGTCCCCGGATAAAATGGTCAAGTTGTCGTTGTCTAGCACTGAAAGTTATGTTAAGGAATATTTCTGAATCGATGGGAGTTTTTTTTTTTCGCATTATCTGGAGAATGATCTACAATAGCCACAATTTTGGTTTCACGTGAGTTTATTAGGCAGATAGCAAGCAGGAGTAAATAAATCAGCAAGCAGCAGATAGGTAGTAAAATATCAGACACATCTTCCAGCAGGACCCATTGGGGAAGACCCCTCCCCCCAAATACAAAGTCAGCTAGAGGCCCTGACCCACCAAGAGAAACCAGGCATGATGTCTCCACCCTGGGTGAGAGCTCCAACTAGAGAATCTGAACACTGCATTTTAATGTCATGGGATAACAGTAGCCTCACCTTTACCTTGAGAAACTACTTTGATTACTTTCCAACAGTGTTAATGGGCACAACATTTTCAAATGATTTTACCCCCATTCTCAAACCCTTAGCATTGCACTCAGGCTGTTTGCTAGTCTCTGTTCTTTACCATAGATCCAGGGAAACCAGCCCAGCCCGGGACAACACTGTGCAGACAAATACGTGTGGGTCAGAAGGGAGGTGGCTAACCTCACCTCCACACCAGCTTCTCTGTCAGCTTAAACAGCACATGACCACTTGCTAACATAATGTGCATTATAGAGGCACGAACAATCTCCAAATTCCCTTCATCCATGGTTCTAGAACACAGTCTGTATATTTGGCAATGGTAAAATAAGTCTTTTTTCTATATAAACCTAACTTCACAGCAAGATCTCTTAATAATATTACATTTAAAGAACAAATTTTTTAGTCCCAGCACTTGGGGAGGGGGCAGAGGCAGGAGGATAACTGCATATTCGAGGTTAGCCTGGGCTACACAGGAGGCCTTTTGCAACAAAATCACACAGAGGCACACATGGGGCAGCCATGCAGAACTAGTTAGGATGGTCTCTACACATCCTTCTAAGTCACGTAGTTGTGGTGACATGGGAAGGGTTTACTCGACATTTCCTAGGATTTTATTCTTCATCTCTTCACCTAGAGAAACTGTTTCAAGACTGGGATCAACTATTTGTTCAGGAGAAATGTGGGGAGACACAGAAACACCTACATGCTACACCTGTGCAGACCGAGCAGGGGTGTCCGGGCAGAGCACCAACAGTCCCAGCATCTCTTGGATGTTAGGTAACGGACACTTTTCCATATCATCTGCTTATATGTTTCTACCTCCCTCTGAATTGTCAGGATCTAGAATGTAGGTAAGCATGACAACTAGCGTTTTACCTTCAGGAACGAACCCACAGTACTTGGTTAGCAACAATGTACATATTCCTGAACTTTATTAGATGAACTAAAATATTAAAAATGTTCTGTTACTGGATGAGTTTATTTCATTCTTTGTGTATGAGTGTTTTGCCCGCAAGTATGTATATGCATCACACACATGCAGGAGGCTAGAAGAGGGCTTCAGATTCCCTGAAACTGCATCCACAATGTGGGTTGGGGAAATCTAATTGAGTCCTCTTGAAGAACAGCGAGTGCCCCCAAATGAGGAGGCATCTCTTCAGCACCAAGAAAATTTAAAAATACAAATGGGCTCTGTTGTTAAGAGCATCTGCTGCTCTTGTGTAGGACCTGAGTTCTGTTCCCAGAACCACATCAGTTGCTCACAGAAGTCTTTAACTCCAGCACAGGGATCACCACTGCTGGGCTTTGCAGGGACCTGGGCTCATGTGCACCTACCCACACACAGCATATACTAAAAACAGCACAAACAAACACTGAACCCCAGATTGACAGTGACTTGCCTAATGTGACATGAAGCGACAAGAATCCAGTTTCTGATTTTGAAATGCAGGATTTTGAGGTTCGCACCCAGAACTGTTTGACATTCTGACAGCGGCCTCATGTGGTGATGCTGCTGCTGCTGCCTCTCACCAGTGTAAATGGTTTCCTTTTAGGAAGGATAGCGTGGCTCCTTCCCAGATGGGTTAGCAGCTAGTGGGCTACAGTCATCTTCCTATTTTTAAAAACAGTCAACAATTCAACTTTATCACTCAAAAATGTGTGACTGCCTCATATCAGCCTATGTTCCTTATTACAGATAGATAAAAATGCAAAGGTAACGCTGGCTTAACGCCCAGACCTAACTCCACACTTCCATTATTAGCCCCCCCACAGAGAGAGCGCGCGCGCGCGCGCGCGCGCGCGCGTGTGTGTGTGTGTGTGTGTGTGTGTGTGTGTGTGTGTGAGAGAGAGAGAGAGAGAGAGAGAGAGAGAGAGAGAGAGGTAAAAACAATGTGTGTGTACGTGTGTGGAAGTTAGAGGAAACCTCCCCTTCCACCACATGAGCTCTGGTGGCTGAACAGGTCATGATGGTTGGCAGCATCATTAAGCCACCCCCACTGCCCTTCCCCAAACTGATGTGTGTGTGTGTGTGTGTGTGTGTGTGTGTGTGTGTGTGTGTAGCATGTAGTTTCAGACTAGACAAACTTCATTCCAGAAAATTTTGGCAAAACTTAGATCAGTGCTGTTACAACGGAAGCAAACCATATAAAAATATGCGATGGCACACGCCTATACCAGCACTCAGGAGGCTGAGGTAGGAACACTGGGATTTCAAGGCTAGCCTGAGATATATAGCAAGATTCTCTGTCCAAATAAACCCATACAGAAATTCTCTGATAAGCACTCAAAAACATCTGAATATTTATTGAATTACATATACATTAACCAAAAATGAATGTCGTGGTGGATGTTCAAGCACCTGTACAGGTGGCACAAACACCTGTAACCAAAGCACCTGGGAGGCTGAAATGGGGGCTCTTGAGTTCAAGGCCAGCCTGGGCTATGTAACAAGACTATGTCAAAGAGACAAAATAAGAATTGTGACTGCTTTGGTTGGGCTAATATGAATATCACCTGTGAAGATGGGAAAACAAGGTAGTAACAGTATTTGTAGATTTTGTCAACAGGAACAGTTTTTTTCCCACTCTGACAGGATTATAGTTCTGTGTGTACGTTGTATGTGGCCTTAGTTACTACATAAACTTTCCATCAAGCAATCTAGGTCTCTTAGACATACTGAACAATAGTGCCACACTAATAAAAGCGGTTATCTCCTACATTAGCTATCCTGGCATTTATGATTAAGCTAGGAGCTGGGTAAAGATAACAGGACAGTACCGGCCCGTGAGTACTATTACTGTTCTCACTTCCTCCAGAGCCAAGCTTTGCCTGGGCTTTCCATGTCTCTTACGCTTCTGAGTTGGGCATTCTTTAGTTGCTGGACACAAAAGACTTGAAATCTGTTGGAGCATGTTTGCCCATTGCTCCAGTGCACTGACTCTGAGAAAAGCTGCCTACAATGTTTACTTGGTTGGTAAAAATGGAAAAAAAAGGGTAAGCCAGGTCACAGGAGCGCAGCCTCCAAGTCCCCTTTTCCAGTACTAGAGCACTGTGTGGGTTAGGCTTTTCTATCGCTGAGCACCCCTAACCCCTAGCCTATTTAAAACTCAACTTCCAGATTATTCTCTTCATTACCAGGGATATCAGATTTGGGGATTGGTTGGGGAGTGGGGAGCTCAGGAATAGACCTAAATACACCATTCTGGTGTCAGGAAGAGCCATGCCACAACCAGAGAATTCATTAGATTGTTTTGCTCTTTTCATTCCGGGAGAGTATTTGCCTTCTATACTACTACCTCAGTAACTCTGAGTGGGAGCTAATTATGAGTTAAGATTTTGTTGGGAAAAAAAAATCAATTCAGCCCCATTTTATGTAGGTAATATATAGGAAATAAATCCTTTTAAGTGGGAGAACCGTGCACATTATATGTGATATCAATTCTCATTCTGTCCAAATAATGCGTCATTGTCTGCTCTCCATATTCAAAATGAAACCTGAGAACTTGCCCCAAACCTCTGGCCAAGCAGGACAATACAGTCTGAGCCTGGGGACAGGAGGCTGGCTCTGTAGCTTTGCTGTTACAAGAAGGAAATCTCAGCCTGGCAGTGGTGGCGCATGCCTTTAGTCCCAGCACTTGGGAGCAGAGGCAGGTGGATCTCTGTGAGTTAGAGGCCAGCCTGGTCTACAAGAGCTAGTTCCAGGACAGGCACTACAGAGAAACCTTGTCTCAAACAAACAAACAAAAAAGAAATCTGCCTGCAGTTTTCACTTAGGTAAAACTATCCCAGAACTGGTAATCCAAACAAGGTCAATAAAATTATCAGGGTCCTAATTTAATGGACATCTTGCCTTGAACAGCAAAGTTCCAAATACTTGCAGACCCTTGGGGAAACCAGTGCTGTGGAGTCAGCAAGCCCTCGCTCGCTCTGTAGAGGCCATTCCATGTTTGAGCTCCCGCTCTGACCAGGAGGGCATCCTCAACACCACAAGGAGATCAATTCTCTCAAACACATTGATTGAGCCTCAGCTCAGCAGGAGAGTTTAAGCTCGGTTTCTCTCCTGTTTTTATGCCAGAATGCTAACTTCTCCTTCTCACCACCAGGGTGCGTATGTGTGTGTGTTTGTTTGGTAAGGACTGTGGTTTAAAACAATACTCACTTGGCAGATTAGAAAATAATCAGACTAGAAAGTCTGAGGACGTAAAAAGTAATGCAGTTCAGATGGTTTTATTTCAATGCAGGGTTGATGAACACGGTTTTCATTTTGAAAATGCTGGAGATCAAAAATATACAAAGAACTCAAGAAATTGGACACCAAAAGAACACATAATCCAATTTAAAAAATGGAGTACAGACCTAAACGGAGAACTCTCAACAGAGGAATCTAAAATGGCTGAAAGGCACTTAAGGAAATGTTCAACATCCTTAGTCATCAGAGAAATGCATATCAAAACAACTCTGAGATTCCATCTTACACCTGTAAGAATGGCCAAGATCAAAAACACTGACGACAACTAATGCTGGAGAGGTTGTGGGGAAAAGGGAACACTTCTGCATTGCTGATGGGAATGCAAGCTGGTATAGCCCCTGTGGATGCCAGTGTGGCGATTTCTCAGAAAATTAGGAAACAACCTTCCTCAAGACCCAGTAATACCACCTTTGGGTATATATCTAAAGGATGCTCAATCGTGCCACAAGGACATGTACTCAACTATGTTCATAGCAGCTTTGTTTGTCATAGCCAGAAACTGGAAACAACCTAAATGCCCCTCGATTGAAGAATGGATAAAAAAAAGTGGTTCATTTACACAATGGAGTACTACACAGCAGAAAAAAATAACGACAGCTTGAATTTTGCAGGAAAATGGATGGAACTAGAAAGCACTATTTTGAGTGAGGTAACCCAGACCCAGAAAGACAATTATCACATGTACTCACTCATAGGTGGTTTTTAAACATAAGGCAAAGAAAACCATCTTACAAACCACAATCCCAGAGAACTTAGACAACAATGAGGACACTAAGAGAGACTTACATAGATCTAATCTACATGGGAAGTAGAAAGTATAAAAAGATCTCCTGAGTAAATTGGGAGCATAGGGACCTTGGGGGAGGGTTGAAGGGGGGGAGGAGAGAGGCAGGGAGGGGAGCAGAGAAAAATGTAGAGCTCAATAAATATCATGGAAAAAAGTGCCTTTTAAAATAAAGGGCTGTTTATAGACAGCTATGTACACGTGGGAAAAAATGCTGGAGATCAAACTCAAATCTCACAATGTGAGGTAAGCCTCCTCTAGTACGTAAATCCAATGAGTGTAGCAGCTTTTAAGTTTAGGGGCAGCAACCAAGGCCTGCCGAGACAGACTGTGGAGCACTGGGATACTGTGACTGTGTCAGGCCTCTGCAGACAGCAGCCCTAAAACTTCCAGGCTAAGGGGCCACTTTGGCTTGGTAAGAAATGGGCCCTCCTCACAGCTCTTCCGGTGAAGAATTTTCTGGCATAATCTGAACAGTTTGAGACACATCAGATGTCCTTCTTGACCAAGTCACTGTTATAATGGGAACATGGCACAAGGCCACCATTACCACCTGTCCAATGTACCTTCTCTCAGGGGACTTAGGGTTGCTTACCTGTGTGTACACAATGTGCAAGTGAACATGCTCTGACAAGGTATTTGGGGGATAAAAAGAACTCGCTAGTTTCACAACTATGGATGACAGCCATCAGGTTTACACCCGTGGAGGCGGGGCTCGGTCTGTTCAGCGTCTGCACCACGGCTTCTTCTCATTGTCTGGCACCTTGCACTTACAGGTTCACAGCTGCAGCAGATGCTTGGAGACAGCCCTTTCTCTCCCTCAGTCCCTTCTTCCACCAACTCCTTGGTGAGCTCCAGTTTTCCTTAAACACAAATCAACTGTCGGGCAGTGGTGGCCCAGCCTTTAACTCCAGCTCTTGTGAGGCAGAGGCAGGAGGATCTCTGAGTTCTAGGCCAATCTGGTCTAAAAATTGAGGACCAGGACAGCCAGGGCTGTTACACAGGGAAACTCTGTCTCAAAAACAAAAATAAAAAACCAGACCCCCCCCAAAATAAAAACCTAAAAAAAAAAAAGGCAAATGTTAAAACACCATCCATTAACTCTTAATGTTGCTTTCTAATGACCAAAAGTTTTTTTTAGATCAGGATGATTTCTAACACCACCTTATATTTAACTGCTTATGTTCTGCAAATCACAACCCACAGAAAGAGGGTTGCAAGCAAGTTTGCAGGTTTCAGCCTCCTTCTGTTATATACTGTCTGTGTAAACACAGACAAGAGCCCTGTCTTACTCAATCCCTGCATCTTAAAATGGGATTAGAGGGCATGGGAATGTGGCTCAGTGCACACAAGTACTTGCTTTGCAAGTACGAGGCCTGAAATTGGATCCCAGGGCCCATGCAATGTCAGGCATGGAAGGGTCTGTCTGTAATCCCAATGTTCCTTGGATGAGATGGGAGGCAGAGAGAAGCATCTTGAAGTTTGCTGGACAGTCAGTGTGGCAAATAGCAGCGGGCAAGAGACCTTGCCTCAACAAGAGATGAGAACTGACATGGGAGGTCACCCTCTGACCTCCACACACACACGACATACGGATGTTCAGGTGTGAATGCATGCTTTCTTTATACATTAATACAAGTTTTAAAGTTGGGGATTAGGCTACAGAGTCATGATACCTTTGGATAGAAGCCTGGAACACGATATGCCAAAGGGTGCAATGGAGGCGCTCAACAGCCGTTTAACTGGACTTAAGGTCTACCCAACCGGAAAGAATGCCTGGTCCTGGAGACCTAGCCAACTGCCTAGTCAGGACCTGGATCTTAGAAGAGAACATCGTACTGTCACTATTAGATCAGCACGATCGCTAACTGCATTCTACATCCTTACCCTTGTGTCCACAGAGTAGCGTACCTTCCCCCTCATTAACGTAGATGGATGAAGACTATTACAGAAAACGATGGGTCAAAATGCAGAGAACAGATGGTGGGGTGCCTAAGCCCTCTGGATACATCTACAACACAACCCCTGCACCTAAGGCTCCAGGAACATTAAGGAACAGATTAGAAGAGCCAGAGGGCCAGGGAGAACGCTGTGAGATTTTATCTCCTAAAAATAAGAGGGAGGCTGGCCCCATGATACTGCAACAATATGGCTTTGTAAACAAGCTGGAACAAGGATACAATAGATGTGCCGAAGTGGAAGAAAAAACCCCACTGGGCCCTACACTCGAGAGCAGTGACTCACAGCCTTCCTGATGCTGGGACCCTGTAATACACATGGGGTAGTGACCCCCAACACAAAACTACTGTGTTGCTGCTTCAGAACCTGATTTTGATGTTATGAAATGTACAGCAAATATCTGATATGGAGGATATCTGATATGCGACCCTCAAAGGTATCACAACTCATAGGTTTAGAATTGCTGCTCTAGACAAAGAAATACAGTCAAAGAATGCTGATAATGAATTAGTTTTTCCCAGGGATGAGTCCCACAATTCATTAAAAAAAGTGGCTAACTCTGTAAATTATATACATGCAAGCAACACTAGACAGCAGATTGTATTTATGTATACATGTAGTATGTAACAATAACAGCTCGCGATTAACTTGAGGGAGGATGAGGGACCATGGAAGAAGTGGGCGGAGGGAGAGAAATGATGTAATCAGAGTTTAATTAAAAAAATGTTTGGAGTTAGTGTAAGAATAAGTAGTAGAAGATCTAAGTTCACCACAGGCACACTCAAGCAGCTGATAAAAGTTAATGGTATGAGCTAATGAGGGGCGAGAGCAGAGGCAGGCTGATTTCTAAGTTCTAGGTCTGCCAGGGCTACACAGTGAGACCTTGTCTCCAAAACAAAAACTTACTGTCATTGGCTAATCTGATATACGGGAAATAAGGTTAAGAAGGCTGGATATAGCACACTTCTGCTGGACTCGAACACTGAACATAAAAGAATCCAACTACAAAGCCTTTTTTCTTCCATCCCATGGCCACTAAAAAAAAATGTTCTCAATTACTTCTTTTACTCAGAGCATTTTCCTTGCTTCTACTCTGTTATGTTCTCCAGAACGGATTCCCTGTACAAGCCACTCTTTTCTGCTTCAGATGTATACACTGCTACGCCCCTTAACTGACTAAGTCTGCACGTCCCATGACAACGGGTGTGCATAGGTGTGCTGCCTGGGCTCTTTACATGGACCACCCACAAGCTCTGCTCCACTGTCCCTAATTTAGGACATCGAGTCTCACACAGATTCTTATTAAATGGAAACACAACCAATCCATTATTAGCTAAATTCCTTATTCTTCATTCATCTCCATTCTAATTTAAAAGTCTACCACTGTCATCTCTAGACACTGCTAGCTGGATAAATCCTGCAACTCAATGTCATATCCATAACATTGAGCATGAGTTCGGCCTTACCCCTATGCCCTTTCTCCAACACGGTAAGACCCACCCCAGTCCCTTTACTTGGCTTTGTTACTACCCAGACTTATTCGTTGATGCACTACCACTAAGAGTATGCAACTAACTCCTTCCAAACCAGTGACTGCCAGTAGGACTACCACACGTTCAGGCAGGTGATGTTATACATACTGCTTTCAAAATGAGAAACTGAATATATCACCTGACAGTCTCCACCATTCCGATTTTCATATCACCTGATAGTAATCTTTAAGCATGCCCTAATTTGCATGATTCCGAATTTTTCATTTTCTTTTGCTGAGAATTTGCTTCCTTCTATTCCATCAATGATTTTAACAAGTTTACTTTTTAAGTCCATCTAAATTCTGTTCTGTTCTAATTCTAACAATTTAAACTTTGTTCTTGGAAACAGGTTCCAGCTATCACCCCAACGTTTACTTTAGTTGGCAGGCAATCATTAGTCACTATGCTAAACTAATTAGAAAAACATTTAAAATTCTCTAAATTAAAATAACTAACAAAAATTGTAAGACTCAGTTCTTATTACTGGACCTCCCAATGTCATTTGGTATGGCCACACACCTTTCTCTGATCCTCTGGGTCTCCCTTGTCTCTTCCTTGCCACGACTCTGCTGGTTCACTTTCTTCAGTCCACAAAGTTGGAGTTCCATAGGCCTAGCCGCTTGACCACCTTTGATTTTCTACATACATGTATGACATGTCATCCACTACCACTAGAGATCTCTACTCAGTGTTAAATATGGTAAATGCCCAAACTTTCCCTTGTTCTCAATTCTAACAAAATACATTAAATGCCCAAACAATGAAAGATAATGTTTCCCTTAAAGGTATTTTAAACCCAGAACTGAGGTAGGAACAAGGTAGCTCTTCGCCTTGACCTACAGGAGAACCTCAAATTCAACAATGACCCTCAACCTTACTTCTACATTAGCTCGGCGAATAACACTGCATAAATTACCAAAATCAAAATCTTACAATTCGGTATCTACTGTTTCTCTCTACTAAATCCCTCATAGGCACTTCAACACCTTTTGATCCACCACCTTTAAGAACTTGGACAGGAATCCATGATAACCTCCAGTTACTAATTCAAACTGCTTTCTAAAACTAAATAATTATAATTTCTTACTTTAAACTTTGGAGCTCCCCAGTGCCCACCCAGCTCTGAATCTTTTTCTATATACACTCTTCCTGTCACAAACATCCATTCCTACAACTTCTGGTCCAGTCCTTCCTACTGATGAGTGCCATAACCTTTATTCAAAGCAACCCTCACATTGTATTTTTCCTACTGCCTGCATCTCCCTCCTTCCCCACAGTCCACAATAATCAAATGCCATCAAATATTCTAGATCACTCTTTCTAGTACCATTCTAATCAGTGTTTTCTTTCCTAAATGACTGGGACAATCATTATACCAAGACTTCTTTAATTATCCATTGTTTACTCACTATATAACCATTATTTACTCACCAATGAAAATTTAAAACCCCAAGAATCACATTCCTTGGCTCCAACCCTATATGCCAACTCAACGGTTATGGCAACATCCAACACACGTGGGTCTAAGACACCAGATGATCTAGTCCTTGCTTACCTTGCCTTTGTTTACACCTTATCTTTACCAGGTCTCCACCATTTTCTCAAAAGCTTCTCGTATGAGACCCTTTTAAAATGCATTCTTTTCTTTTGGCCAAGAATTAGCTCTGATTCTTTTGTGCGCTAATTTCTTCTTCAAGGAAGCTTTCCGTCTGCTCAATGTAGACTACAGGACATCACCATCTCATTTTATTTTGTCTCTCAATAATCAGCATCACGCCTTTGAGAATATTAACTCTGTAACTTCGCTCTGATCTCATCAAGAAGAAAAAGCAGTAACTCAATAGAACATGAAGGAAACCCAAGTGTTGTAGCAATAAACAATTGTGGGTTTAAACCAATATAACCAGAATAGGCAAAGAGTAACAGGATGTGCTTAGTTTACAGTATAAACCCCAAATAAACATTCCGAAGTACACTGTGAAAATATGGGTTTTACTCCAACATTCCATTTTCCAAAAGATCTAGCCAATGAGTGGTGAAGGAGACACTCAAGAAGAAAACCAAGGGAACAATGTCCCAGGTAAGATGATGGTGCTGTGGGTTATTCCATGAACAGAAGCAGAAAGGCTTCTTTCTATGTAGGAGGTAGAAACGACCACAACTCTGACCGTTATCTAGAAGCATCAAAGAACTTAGGTTTGAAAAGCATGGGCAGAGATTTCACCTTCTTAGGTAAGGAATACTGGGAGAAAAGATCAAAGACGAGGTGATATATGGTCTGAGTATATGATGCCCTACAACAGATACCTGTGCACTCACCTGGAAGGATGCTAAGTTTCCTCCTTGCAACATACTGCTAATATGGACCCCCACAGAATGGACTAGAACACACCCACCCGGAGGCCAAGTACTGGAAACCAGAGACGGAGCAGCCAAAAACTAATAAAAAAATGTGAAAGCTGGATAGGAGTGGTGCACGCCTTTAATCCCAACACCCGGAAGACAGAGGCAGGGAGATCTGAGTTCGAAGCCAACCTTGTCTACAAAACAAGCTCCAGGACAGGCAGTGCTACACAAAGAAACCCTGTCTCAAAGGGGGTGGGATTTCAAGTTGTTATTCCTACCAAATGCTCTCAAGGGAGTGAATAATGGCAGAAAAAGATCCAACAGGTATGAAACCACAAAGGAGGTGCACAAGGGTGCTGAGGGCGATTCTGAAAAGAGTAATTTTTACGTGGTTGGGAGTAAACCTAAATTTGTAGTAAATGCAAAGTGTGAAATGGCCTATGCAACAAATGAGTTATGGTTGGCCCCAAAGTAGTCCTAACTGGACAGATAAACCCCTCTCCCTACCTTTATTTGCATGAATACCAGCTACTAGGGCCCACCTGTAATTTTTTATTAAAAAAGAACCTAGGTGCTGGGGGGTGGCGGCACACACTTTTAATCCCAGCACTTGGGAGGCAGAGGCAGGTGGATCTCTGTGAGTTCGAGGCCAACCTAGTCGACAAGAGCTAGTTCCAGGACAGGCTCCAAAGCTACAGAGATACTCTGTCTTGGAAAAAAAAGGAAGAAGAGGAGGAGGAGAAAGAGGAGGAAAAAGAGGAGGAAGAAAGAGGAAGAGGGAGAAGAAGAAGAAGAAGAAGAAGAAGAAGAAGAAGAAGAAGAAGAAGAAGAAGAAGAAGAAGAAGAAGAAGAAGAAAGAATGAACCTAGGAAGAGAAAACATGATGGGAAAAGTTAGCTGAAAGTTCTGTGTCCTGTGGAGTGACCGGTGGAGGGAGATGTAAGCTTAGAACTGAAGGACAAGGAACACTGTAAAGCTTAGCATGGGCTTTGACAGGAGTAGATTTGGGTAAAACACACTAGTCAATATTCAGTAAGTATTACTGAATACAGAATGTTCAAATCATTAACAACCAATACTGCATAAGGACCAATAAAATAGAATGGCAGGCCCATCAGAAAAACCACCACCTATATACAGCTGAGATGGTGCACAGCAGATCATCAATTCTGAGCTTAGCAGAAAGTGCACCCTCCTTTTTGGCCATGCTGGGGTGGAGCTCAGGGTCTCATGCCGTGAAAAAACAATATACCAACAGCGAAGACAGCAGCACTCAGTCTGTCCCTGACAGCAGTACAGTGGGACACAATGTTTTCATCATCAGCTAAGCCTGGAAGATTCTAATATGCTAATGACCACTCTCCTTTCAGAGGCTCTAACACACAGGAAAGCTTCTCTGGTCACAGCTCACAACCACTGACCACAGAGGAGGACTGGACTACATGCTTTCCAGTATCTTCCTGAACACTCCGAACTCATTATGTTTTATTTTCTCTGTCTGCATCAATTTTCTAAACAAGACACACGCCTTCTTATGAATCTCCAATTTACCGAGCCTATTCACTGAACAATTTCATTTATCTAAAATGCGTACTTGGTTAGTTGTTCAACTTATATGCATTCATCTTCATTAATAAAAAATTTATGTGCCCAGCCTTTTAAAACATAACTGAATTTAATAATGCTGAAAAAGTTTCCAGAACTGTTAAGTTTAACTAGGGAAAGGGGGCTATTTTGAATAATAAAGTTCTAAACTGTACTATTAAAAATCTCGGGATTTAAAAAGAGAAAAAAAAACCCTCCAGTCTTTAATGATGAAAACTTGGGTAAATTTAAGTTGCAGGAAGAAGATATTTTAAGAACGGACTGAAGCTCAGTGTGGTGGTGCACACCTTTAATCCCAGCATTCAGAGGCAGAGACCAGTGGATCTCTGTTGAGTTCAAGGCTAGCCTATTTAACAAAATGAATTCCAGGACAGCCAGGGCTACACAGCGAAACCCTGTCTTGAACTTAAAAAAAAAAAAAAAGAGCAGATTGAGAAAAAAAAATACTTTGTTATTTAATACTGAGACGTTATATTGCGTATCAGCTTTACCAACATGTTATTCTGTAGGTTCATTCTCGTTTGATCACTTCATGCTTGACACTAAAGCTCACTCTCACAATCACTTTACATTTAATACTATAGAGAAATAAATGCCACTCAATGTCAGCAAGCCCCTTCTCTGGAAACACAGCAGAATGACTGAAGGAACACCTATGGTCAATGTTCTACTAAGGAGAGAAAATGCCCACTATACAGGTATTCCCTTCCATACTGTCTCACCCGTTCTGGGATTTGAGGCAATTCTGAGTACTAGAATTACATGTGTGGCCCATGGCTCTGCACTGGCATTCTCATCTTGCAGTTGAGGACTAACAAGGGCTGGCAACGAACCCCTCTGCTAGCACATCCTCTCAGAGTTTTGCTAAGATTCCAGCTTTAAGAGTTAGGAGTGTTCCTAAGAAAACTATGGAAACATCCCCTGAAGAAAAAAATTATTCAGTTGTTTAAAAAAATATAAATCAATGATGAAAACCACCTTTATTTTAACATTAATAAATAACAGTGGGATTACCAAATGGTAACATTTTAATGTGTCAAGTTTTATGCATACTGAAAAGAAACTTAAGGTGAAACCAACTACTCAACAGAACTCACTAGGTCCCCACATGAAACTATGTTTTCCTTTAACATTTCCAAAAGAAATGAAGTTCATTCTTTCACCATGCTTGCTTATTCAGAGTCCCAGCAATTTCAGGGAAGTGACTTCTCTCTCCTGCAAGTCTGATGCTGTACAGGGATACACACATCCATGTGACCACAACACCACAGCTCAGGCTAACACCTTGAAGGGAACTGAATTACGGTAAGTCAAACAAAAGAAAACAAAACAACAATGCTATTAGGGCAAACAGAAATAAAAGTAAATATCCAAAGGCTGCTTGTTTCCAGTCCCGACTCCACCTGTGCTTCCCACGAGGCCATCAGTGCTCCGGAAGCAACTCCTACCTCGCAGCACAGGTCTGGTGAATAAAGCTAAGCTACAATTAGATACGGAACAATCAAAAATCAATCATGACTAATACTGTTCATGAAGACTAATCTAATGAAAATAGTATCATTAGATAATGTGAAAAATACAGACAAATCTGCATAACCCAATGCCTATAAATAGTAAAATCAAAACATAGGACTTCCTTATAGAAAGTGTCTCATCTATGTAACTATAAATGTTAAGGATTCTTGCATTTTATAAACACAAGATGGGCTCACTTTGATGATACCAATTTTAAAATTTATAAAATGTCTAAAAAATTCTTTCCACAAAAGTTTATACAGTTTAAAGCTATACACCATCCATAAATCTCAGAAAATGGGAAGAAAAAAATCTTTATAAGATCACATACAAAAGAAGAACTGAAATGTGATTTTATTTAAGGCAATACTGGGCTACTTCACAAACCACCACCTTGAGTATTTACACTGCTCCACTACTAGTTTCTATCACATTGACAAAGGATACTTTAAAATACCAATGTTGAAAATCTTCAATGTAGTAAAGTCTTTATTCACATTTCCATTACATTTCATGGACTCAAAGTAACTATCCAATTAGAAGCAATGGAAAAAGGAAAAAAATCTGCAGCTATATGAAACTGCCAAAGAATCTGCTCTAATTTCACATGAACACCATCCAGGAATGGAGGATGGCAAGTTCCCAAAGCCGAGTGTTGCAATGTGCCTACTGTGCGAACCACCTTGACATCATCCTGTAAATGTTTTATGTTAAAAAAAAAAAAGAACTATGGCAGTTTCTAGTTCAAAAAGTTCTTAATTTAAACAATAAAAGTTTAAAAACTTGATCATTTTGTTAAAATTAAAATTGCAAATATAAATGTATCATTTACTCATTTAGACTTACAGACTGCTGGTGGCAGCAAATGATTTACAATAATAAATATATACAAAAAAAACTATCTACAGATAAAGAGTACTGCTATACACGAGTGGTGATCTGCCTAGAAGATACCAATCCCACAGATAATCAGTAGAGTTCATGGACAGGACAACAGGTGACAGAAATCTGAGGCTTAACTCAATTATTTACAATAACTGAAGTATTGATTTTGCCCGAGTCCCATAGGGATAAAATAAATTTCTACATGACAAGTGTCATGGCTTTTTTTTCTCCTCATTTTTTAAAGCTAGGTTAATTCAGGTCAACAAATTAAAAAGCTCACAATTACAGCATGCTTGATGGCTTTCTAGTTAAAATAAACTACAAATGATACGCATTTATAGTACACAAGTCAGCTCTCAGTCTTGCCCTCTGCCCGTGGCTCTACCTATGCTGACGTCTCTCAAAACAGTCCTGTCTGGAGCATTTGATAGCACTTCAAGCTTTTTTAGGCTGACAGTAGGTTTCATTTCCTGAAGCTGTTTTAGGACAAGCTCAGTGCAATCTTTAAGAGTCTTGTCTAAAACAATCTTTACATTCTCACTGCACGGAAGCTTGGAGGGATTGGCAAACCGTACAAAGAGTTCACTTTCTTTACAAGAACACGTGTGATTCCCAACAGTCACAGTGGTCTTATCAACATTTCTTCTTGAATTTGAATGGGATCCTCTTTTATTTCCAGTGTTTGAATGGTCTCTGTCAGTATTTTTCTTCTGTTTCACTGCAGACTCTTCAAGAAACTTAAGAAATGACACTTCAAATCCCATTGGCTTGAAGGAGCTCCAGTCAAAGGATGCAGGATGCTCCTCTGTGGTTTGAACAGCCACAGCAGTCTCTTCATCCTTCTGTGTATTATTTACCTCCAACGGTAATTCTGGCTCAGTTTTATCAACTTTTCTTTTTTTATTTTGCACAATGCCTTTTTCTTTATTAACTCTCTTCAAATTACCTGTCTTCTGTTTTTCTGATGGGCAGGAATTATTTTCCTGAAAACCATTATTTACCTTTAAAGTAGTATTAACTTGAGTTTCTACATTTGTGCTATCCTCATTTATTAATTTTGTAATAAATAGTTCTGTTAGCTCATCCATTTCATCTTTCTCACCTTTTATACCTTCTTCCTGTGAAATAGAAGCTACTTTTGAATTATCGTTTTTCTCTAACACAAATGCATCAGGATCTTTTGTATCATCTTTACAATCCTCTTGCTGAGAAGCTTCTTTTCCTTGTGGGTTGCCATACCGCTTGAATACAATAAGGATATTGCGATGTTGTGACGTAAATGCTTTGGACAATTTATGGCACTTATAATGTCTAATGATATTGCTTTCACTTGTAACAACAGAAGTACACCCCTTTATCATACATGGGTACTGCGTTACAAATTTGCTTGTACACTCTGACAAGGCATCGTTTCTAGCCTTTATGGAATAAACGTGCTTTCCACGTTTTAGAGAATAAGGCTTATTTTCTTCAATCTGCACAACTTTTGCACTCTTGTTTTCAAAATTACTTTTTTTCTTTCGCTTGGTTTTAGGCATTTTTATTCCTTCTTTTCCAGATCTGCTGTGTTTTGATACCCGATGTTTAGGCTTTGATTTTTCTTGGTTTGCTTTACTTGATATATTTTCCTGACCAGTTAATTTTCTCGGCCGAATCAGATGAGCCTTATGTTTGTCATTATGCTTATTAAAAATATGTCGGAGGAGATTAGACCGAGTTGCATATATCCGGTCACAGCCTTCACAGTCACACTTGTATATGCCATCTTCTTCTGATTTACCTGTCCTTGTTCCAATCCCATGGTCTACCTCAAGATGAACAACATAGCTCAGATATGTTGTAAAAATAGATTTACACTCCAACTGATCACAGGGAAATCTGCCAACATCCACAGCAGCAGTCATGCTTTCAATTTCCTCAGGGGTCATTTCATGAAGTTTCATGTAGTGCTGTATCAGGCCAGTGATCGCTTGGAAAATTCTAGAACAGTCACTCACCTGACAGCGAAATTCTCTCATTGATTGTTTAGTTTCAGTTTCTTCACTTTCTCTGCCAGCTTCACTTTCCTCTTCAACCTCTGCAGAAAATGTAGGAAGATTTGATTTATGTACAGCCTGGTAATGAAGAATTAAGTTTTGCTGTATTGTAAATGCAGCAAAGCATCCCTGGTGAACACAGCAGTAAGGTCTATATGGACTGTATCTTGCTGGAAACTCAACGGACTGGGAGACTGGGTTCCTCTCTTTTTTTTCTTCCTTTTCTTTTCTATGCCTCTTATTTTTCCTTCCTTTGGCTTTCAGGTTTGTGAGATTTGTATTATATTGTTCAACAGTGACTGTGAGAGGTTGTGAAGAACTTTCTGGTTTCTCAGGACTTTTTTTTTCTATAAGTTGTTTTTCTGGGATTACTGCTACATTGCCAAGGGCATCATCTGTCCCTGTTGGCAACTCTACGTCAGGCTGTAAATCTGTTTTTATTTCCTCTGCTATGAGCGGCTGTTTTTTCACTTGAGTAATTTGTGGCACTGACAAATTTTCACTCTGAGACTTTCTTCCATATGGTCTTTTTATTTTTAACTTTACCATTTCTTCTGTTGTAAAATGATGCACCAATTGACAGTGTGCCCGGAGATTAGAATTTCTTGTAAATGTTTTGGTACATGTAGGTACTACACATTTAAATGGAGCAAATTTTAACTGATTCTTCTTAATCTCAAGAATCATTTCTTGAGTATACTGATGGATTTTACCATAGTGTTTAAATAGGGCATCCTTTGTCATGGCACTGTAGTTACAGTCTTGGTTTTGACACACAAATGGCTTATTAACTCTGTCATTAAGCTGGATATGTATCATTTCGGAAACTGGCTGGACTGTAATATTTGGAGTTGATTTAGTAGGAGTAGGGGGCAGTGTTACTGATGTGTTTATTAGCATACACTGGGAAGCTGGAGTGGAGAGGTCAGTTTCTAATTTTAAGTTTTGCAAACCTTCTAAAATGTCCTGTATTTGATCCTCCTTGTGTAACGCTTCAGACTGAGGAACATTACTTTTTGTTGGCATTACAGTTAGGAAAGAGGAACACTGAGAAGAATCAGATAACTTGTTGTCTTGGGTAGGGCTTACTGAAGGAAGCGGCATGCTGTAATTTATCTGAGCGTTCTGTGGTGTCTCACCAGTACCCTGAGATCCACTTTTTACCTCAAGTATTTGAGAATTCATAGCAGTTTTAATAATTTCAAGAGTCTTTTCAAAGTTCTGCATAACATTGTCTTCAGAAACCTGCAAATCAGAATCCACTGATGTGCATGAACTCAAAGCCACCATTCGGGAATCACCATTTTCTGTTTTTAATGTTAAAGGGGTTAGCGCTGTGTGCGGTTCAAGACTGGCTTTAAAGTTCTCTCTTACATCAGTTATAAACAAATGATTGTCAACGTTATTTAATTTCTGTGTGAGATTTTCCACCAAAACCTGAGGTTGACAATTTGGAATTACTTCTGAACAAATGTTGGTATCGGGAACCTTAAGGTTCTCTGCTGTGAGTCCCACTGTCAAGTCAGTTGACGCCACGTTCTGGGAAGCACTGGGTACAATTACTGGAGGAGCAACTTTTTTTCTTCTCTTAGATGCACTGTTTCCTTTTTTATTCAAAGGACTGGATCTTGAATTTTGAGGCCCACTTATAACAGAAATATGTGTGCTATTGCTGGTAAAATTTTGCGATGGCTCAGTAGAAGTAGTAAATGAATCAGAGCACAAACCATTTTCAATAGTCTTTAGCAGTGAATCATCTGTGGGGAAGATAGGCAAGTTGTTACATTCCTTGATGGTGGAAGTTTTGGAATTTGGTGTTCTATTCTGGTCAGGTGGTGAAGTGTCTGGATGGCAAACAGTCTGTAACAAGGGTGTCACAGTTGTGCCTGGCATCCCTGTTGAACTTCCTTGTGCTCCATCCGTGACACTGCCTATAGGAACAACCTGAGAAAGCATTTCAGCACTCTCAAACGTGCTGGGAATGCCAGCAGTTTCTAAAGCCTGCTTAATAATTTCACTGCCTTCCTGACTAACACTGGTATTAAAGTTACTCACATCACATCTAGGAAATGCACTTGGTAAAAATGATGAGCGATTTTCCACAGAAAGAAGTTGCAGGAAGGATGGATCTTTAAAACAGGCTTCTGGATTAAAGGTAGACTGGTGTGGCTGTTGCATATTTACTGCACTTGTAGAGAGAATCATGCTGGCCAGGAGGGAAGGCTGTCTGTTGTTCTGTAAAAGTTCCTGTGCAATTTCTGCTCCATCCAGTGGTTTGCAGTAGTCCCGTTTAGACAGGTGTCCACCCAGGGACCTGGGGTTCGTAAAAGCCCTGTAACACCTGCTGCAGATAAATTTCCCATCTCTGATAATTGCAGGCCACTTAGCCCTTTTGTTGTGCTTGGGTTTTCTTTCCTTCCCATTTGGGCCTCGACCACGGTCCTTTTTCACCTTCTTAGATGCGGACTGCTGTGCACCGGTGCTGCTGCCGTCGTCTATGACACTCGCTTGGGAAGGAAAAATCCCATTCTCACTACTGCCTCCTTTTAGAAAGGAGGAATCCATGTTTCCTTCCGTCTGCGAGGGATAGTGATTTGTACTATTTTCCAGTTGGGAAAAAACAGAATTATTCTCACTGTTTGCTGGTGAAGGGAAGAGAGAGCTGTTTTCTGTGGGTAAAGGAAGGAAAGGATCTGAGCCGCTGTCAATGTTCAAAGGCAGAACTGTTTTGGTTAGATCTTCCATTTGTGCTGGCAAGGTAGTACTAGACAAATTTTCCATTTGTGAACACAATATACCATCTTGTCCATGCTTATCCTGAGAAGGTAGGTTTGGACTTAGGACACTTTCCACTGAGGGTAACAATGGAGTTGAAACACTTGCTAAATGAGGTGGAAAAATGGAAGGCGAGACATGCTGCAACTGGGCTGAGCAGGCAGGATTCCCATTGGCTTTGGTCTGTGGTGTAAAAAAAGCATGATTAGAGCTGCTCACTTGGGATGGCAAAAAATAAACACACTTTCCATGATTTGGTGTATTTAAGTTGTTAGATGTCTGACCTTTTTTAGTTTTACGCTGCATTTTAAAAGCAGCATATTGGTCAGGGTGTGCTGTTTTCATGTGTTTCCCAATACTCTGGGAGGAGTTATATGTTCGAGTGCACCCCTCGACCTGGCAGCTGAATTTCTGAGCTGGAGCTTTTGGAGGTACTGAGGGAGCTCCCAGTGAACTGCTCAGGCTGAGCTGCGATGGAACAAATGCAATGCTTTCCAGTGTCTTCAGAGGTAAATCGTAAAGGCTGGGTGATGTCTTCCCATCACCTCCACATTCAAACTTGGAAGTCTGCGAACTGTCGAGCAGTCCCGCCTGACTCTGTATAGAGAAGGTCATCAGTGTGTTCACCTGTCTTTCTAAGTTCTGTGGGTTAAGGTCTCCCATCTTCAGTGATTCGGATTTTGCTAAAGAATTCTGAGCCATCTGGGCTTCACATAGGTGCTCATGCTGTTTCTTCTCTTGGAGACGTGGATGACACAAACCTTCACCTGGCTTATGCAAATCTGTCACCAGTGGCTCACCAGTGCCTTCTGCGGTTAGCTTTTCTTGCTTGCCAAAGTCACCCTCAGTGCCATGGTTGAGGGACACCTTGATGGACACAGCCACTTCATTGGTCTGAAGAACAGAAGTGTTACCAGGGTTTTCCAGACCATTTGACAATGGCACGTTAGCTTGCCTAAGTTCAGAGGCAGAGAACTGTCCCGCTTGGCTTTTATCCCAGCCATCACCTCTTCCTGTTCCTAAGCTCTTTTCAGTGCTAGTCTTCTCTGAAGGAAGCACTGCTCTTTCTTCCCCAGTGCTCCCCTCTGTGTTCTGACTCACAACATTTCCAGACAAATTGAGCTGCTCTTCAGAAGGCAGGACATTTTCAGGAACACTGTGATCATCCACATGCTTCTCCATCTCACTCTGAGAATGGTAGACCTTACCACAACCTGTGACCTTACAAGTGTAGGTATTATAATGCTGTGCTTCATGGTCATACAGTAAATAAGCTTGGGAAAAAATTCTGCCACATTTTGGAAATAAGCACTTTGCTCTAAAGACTTGATGCTCCTTTCGGTGGGCTAACAGCTCTGCATAACTATTAAAGCCAGCCTTACACTTCATCTGTATACAGATGTATGGCTTACTGCCACAGTGCATTTGTAAGTGATCATTGAGATGAGTGACACTCACAAAATGTCGTCTACAGTACTGGCAAATGACCTTTTTGCTTTGCATTTCAAGAAAGCGTTTGGCATCTTCATTATCCTTATGACCTTTTACATGAGCAATTAAATTTTTGAAGTACTTAAAGCCCTTTTTACAAAAAGTTACAGGGCAATTAAATTCATTAACGGGTACTGGTTTCTGGACAGGGATTGCCTCTGGCTCATATGATTTATCTTTGTCATCATTCTCATCGTCTGAGCCATCATTGTCATTAAACACTATGAAATCTGTCGAATAGAGACTATTCTTTTTTATGGGCCGTTGTTCCTGTTTGGCCACATTATTAGTGTTAGCTTTTTGACTTTCATGGGTGGCTGTGATCTTAGGAGGCCTTCCCAATCTTCTTAATGGTTTCATAGCTGCTAATCTCTCTTTACTAGATTGTTTAACATGCAGTGTGACATGAGGGACAAAAGTTTCTTTAGAATTAAAATTCTTTGCGCATATGGGACAGCTGTAAATCCCATCTTTGTAATGTTTTTGAGCATGCCGTACTATTCTGTGTCCAAGGAATTCTTTGTCGCATAGCACACAATACTGCATGTAGGCTTGCCAATTCCTAAACCTAGCAGATATGAACCCCCTGTCCTTCAATTGTTTTATGTCCTTCTTTTGCTTATCATCAACAGTATCCATCAGGAGGCCAGAATTGGTGCCAAGTCCACAAGAAACCCCATTCACAGATGCTTCTCTGCTTTCATCCTGGTAATCTACTTTTTCATACACTTCACAGTCATTGAGTTCATCAATTGAAGACACAATAGATGCCTCTTCTCCCATTAGTGCAAGACACTGTCGTTTTAAGGTTTTCCAATCCCAAAATTCTGGATCAAAGGGCCACTGAGTTTTCAAAACAAGTAAGAGCTCACAACGTAGAGAATTTGGTATAGGAAGATTCTCTTCATCATATTTCTGGTCTGGCTGGTTGTATAACATCTCCACAGCATAATATGCGTCTACTGTAGGCTCAATAAGAAATTCACTCAGTTGACAAGCACGTTTCACTTCTAGATCATCAGGCAACAAACATGAAATGGTTTTGCAAACTGATATTTTCACTTCAGTATTTTCTGTAGATTCCAAGCGAAGAGCTTTCACACATAATTCTATGCAAGTAGCAAGTCCAGCCCCTTCAGTCTGTGAAACAAACAAAAACCAGAAAAGGTTAATCACAGACTCATCTGATATAGGCAAACATGGAAATTATTTCACTTTTTTGACTTTTCAGATCCCCTTTATAGAGCAGGTCAAAGGGCTGGAGAGACAGTGAAAATTCTAGAAAAGGCTCGTGATATTTAGAGAAGTCACAAGACGATGGGGGAGGGAATGAATTTAAGAAACGATGCAGAGTCAGAGAATGTATGATAAAAGAGTTTCTCTTGAGAAAATGACTTTTCTAACGTGTGTCAACTTTGTCTCTAAACAAAAGACAAAGTACAGCTAAAGCTACTGCAGAGAGGAATCCATCCCAGCGATACCTCTGATGGGTGCACACTGCTGAGCAATGACTCGTTTCAACCAACTAACCACAAATGGTTTTGCATGATTTTTTAATTTTTTTCGAGACAGGGTTCCTCTGTGTAGCCCTGACTGTCTTGTAGACAAGGCTGGCCTCGAAGTCAGAGAGATCCACCCGCCTCTGCCTCCAAAGCGCTGGGATTAAAGGCGTAAACCACCATCACCGCCCAGAGGTTTAATGCAGGCTGGGTCTGAGTTCATGATCCTTCTAGATCAGACTTAAAAGCACTGAGACTGCATTTGTTCACCAAGACACCTAGCAAAGCAACTGGCTTGTTTTAAAAGTAATTTTATGTTGCAGCTATATGTAAAATCTATACAAACAATGCCACACACACAGAAAGAAAACTAAGCAACAGGCAACACTCAAATCATAAACTGGTCATATAACATGTATATTTTAAAACATTGAGTTTGAATTCACATGCATTTTCTATAATAAAATGAAATTAAATGAGTGGTTAATTCTTAAAAATCCCCTTAAGTCTGAATATTGGTGAGTACTGGCAGTACAACTTGAATTTTGAAGTCTCAGGAGTATAAACCTAAGAAGTATACAATATAGAAGACAATTTTAGATCTGTCTCTTTAAACTCAACAGTACCTGCAAGTTTCCAACAGAGTCAGGGTACTTGTTTGTTTTGATGATTCCTTTAGCAGCCTTTCCCCCTTTTCCCCTCTCCTTTGTCTGCCATGCACCTCAGATCTAAGCACCTAACTTTCACGTTGACTTTAGAGCACCATATGAGATTTCATTCAGCACTTCCTTACCCATCCACAGTGAACATGCCTTAGCCAGGTTTAAAATTCTTTAAATAGCTAACCTGTGTATTTCAGAACAAACTTAAGCCTACCACGAAGCCTACAAAAAGGTTCTCATAATTTGGCCTCTGCTTTCATCTGTTCTGGCCTTATTTGTCTTTCCTGCTTGTAGTGGTATATTATTTGTATTTTGATAAATAAATCTTGCCAGAAGACCAGAGGCAAAGCTAATACCACTAGAGGTCAGGCAATGGTTGATACACAACCTTTAATCCTAGGATTTGGGAGAGTCAGATGGATCTCTGTGAGTCCAAGGCCACTATGGGCTACACAAGATCAATGCAGAAATAAATCCAGGTGGTGGTGGCCTACACCTTTAATCCCCAGTAGCAGGGAGTCACACACCCTTAATCCAAGTACTAGAGGGAATATAAAATGAGAGGAGAGCCTGGTTGCTCAGTTTGTGGTCGCGTAGCCTTGGTAGACTTCTCTAGTGGCTTGGTTCCTTTCTTTTCTGCTTTTTGGGTTGAACCTTAATATCTGACTCTGGGTTTTTTATTATTAGTGTTACACCCACTAACCAAACATCTTATACCCCAGGCAAGCTAGGCAGGCATTTAATGTGCTGGCAAGTTTTATATCAATTTGATACAAGCTAGGATCATTTTGGAAAAAAGAACCTCAATTAAGAAAATAACCCCAGCCAATCAGCCTGTGGCCAAGCTTGTTATACATTTTCTTGATTGATGATTGATATGGGAGGGTCCAACTCATTGCTGGAACTGTCACTCCTGGGCTTGTGGTTCTACAAGCTCTACGAGCAGGTTGAACAAACCAAGTCAGCAACACTCCTCCATAACATCTGCTTAACTTTCTGCCTTCAGGTTCCTGCCCTCCTTCCTACGATGGGCTGTGAAGCCTTTTCCTATCTAAGCTGCTTTTGTAATGGCATTTGCCCACAGCCACAGAAACCCTAAATAAGCAGCTATCCATAGTTTCTCAAATATTCCATTCTCTTGTTTGCCTTGACAGCTCTTATGCTTTTTCTGTGAGTATGAACTGTCTTCCCTCCCTCAGTTTAGACTACCTGAGTATTAGCACAGATAAGTGGTTGACAACTCCCTGGTGTTGTTCACGCAGTAGCTGCTTTATAAGCCACTAGTTATCAATGTACTAGAAGTCTCAACATTACACTGCAGCAGAAAAGTCTGTGGTGCACACTGCAATTATTCATGTATCATCCTCCATCAACAGATCATGAAATATAATGCTCAAGTCTATACGAGGAATATGAGGAAAACTATATCATATGAATAAAGATTCACGAAACTACCCTTCTGGATATGGAGCATATCGGCAATCCAAACCCTTGCGAGGTAGAGACAGGATGATCCAGAGCTCCTGTATATCAAGTCCCAGGCCAACCTGGGCTATATGCGATCCTGTCTCAATGAATCAAAACACACGTGAGAACATTCTACTATCTATGTTATATAACTATGAAGGACCAACCACTGGGCACATAAAATATGGCAGTCATCTATCAGAGAGAAGCTCTAGTCCAAGTTTTCCCAACATGAGGCCCAGCAGCATGGACTAACATGGAAGGAGAAAGGACAAGGTGAATAGTCCCTTTGCACTATCCCTTTGAGAAATGAACTGCAGAGTGGCTAAGTTGAACAGAGTAGTCAGTAGTAAGGTAAGACTGATACCTAGCTAACCTGACTTCTGGTTCCCAGTTCCTTCTACACTGCAGACTAAGTGAGATGTTAAGCAGTAACACAAGATGACTATTAAAACTACACTAATATCCTAGGAGACTTATCACCCTGTTTCAGTTTATTTTTGAGTGTGGTACCACATTATATAAAATGAGTTTAGAAAGGCTGACATAGAGAAGAAGAGCTGGAAAGTAAAAAGACATGATTAGTTTTCACTACTGAAAAAAATTATTTCAGGACAAAATAAATATAAAAATATATTTAAGACTTACTGACCTAAAACAGGCAATAAAAGATATTTTTTAAGTAGGGGGCTTTATTTATTTTTTATTTCACCTTTCAAAAGAATTTGTACACAATTAAAATAACCCATTGTCATGCTGAATATTTTGGGATCTATGCAATAATACCTTTAGAAGATGTCTTCTGTATACTTTAACCAGAAATGAGCTGAATTCCTGTAGGTTACCCTAAGAAAATCAGTAACACAAGGCTAGGAGCAGAGCTCAGCGACAGGACTCTGACTCTGATCTCTTTGGTAAGTGTGTGGGCTCAAATGTGCATCTGCTTACCAGGTTCTTCACTTGCTCACCTCTGCACTCGGCCTATGATGTTTTTACATTTTCATTTGCTAAGTTTCTGCATTTCCAAAAGTTCTGACTTGTTTTAAATCTGGTCATTTAAATAGTATCATCGTCAAATAGTGTGGTATTTTGAGAGTATTGGCCCCCATAAGATCAATGGCAGTGGTACTACTAGGCTTTGTTGTAGTAGGTGTTGCTTTGTAGGAGGAGGTGTGTAACTGAGGGGGTTGCTTAGAGTTTCATATATGCTCAAGATACCAGCTAGTGTCTCAGACCACTTCCTGTTGCCTCAAGATGGAGGACTCTCAGCTACTTCTCAAGCACCATGTCTGACCGCATGCAGCCAAGCCCTACCATGATGATGGACTAAAAAACCTGTGAACTGTAAGATAGGCCCAATTAAATGTTTTTCTTTATAAGAGTTGCTGTGGTCAGGGACTCAACAGTTAAGAGAACTGGGTGCTCTTCCAGAATCCTTAGTTCAATTCCTAGCACCCACATGACAGCTCACAACTGTCTGTAACTTCAGTTTCAGGGTATCCAACACCAGCACACAGAATATATACAGGCAAAACAACAGCGTGCATTAAATAAATAAATAATTTTTGAGGGAAAACAAAAGTTGCTGTGGTCATGGTGTCTCTTCACAGCAAAGGCAAAGTGTTATTTATGCTTTATTATTGTGTCTTTTTTGATAGATTTATTCACACATTATTCCTACTACTAGATAAATTTTCATCCATCCATCCATTCGTGTGCTTATAGTGATACTTTATGATCTATCAAATAAAGATTGCCTGAAGATCAGAGTGTAACCTGGTAAGAAAAACTGTTGAAGTGTAAATAAAGGCAGCCTGAGCTACTCAGGGCCACCTGAGTGCAACACACTTAGTGCTCAGAAGCTTCCCTTGCGCCCATGCCCCTTCTCCGCCTCAGGACCTGAACCTGAGCTGAGGCTAGACCCCGGCATTTTAGGATTCTCTGGATCAAATATTTCAAAGAATTAATAAGAAAAATAAAGGCCCAAAGCACTAAAATGAAATTTTAAAAAAAAATCACTGAAGGAAGTGTCAAAAATAACAAAGTTAAGATGTAGCACAAATTCTAACTGGTATCAATAACAAAAACACAGAGTCTGATATAGGGGCTAATGTTGGAATCAGAGAAGCAGAGAAACCAGCCACTAGAGTGTTCTTTTACCTCTATCAATGTTCAGACCGAGGGACAATCCTGTCCTCAGACTGCATCTCCAGACTCCATCTGTCTCCACCAAACCTCAGACTGTACTGAGCTCCTGCCTCCTTCCACCTCTCTCCACTCAGACCATATCACTCCTGTCCCCACCTCCCTAGAGCTGGGATTAAAGGTGTGCTATCCTAAATGCTGGGATGACTTTTGTATGAGCTCTGCTTTTCTTTTAGACAGATTCAATCTCGTGTAGCCCAGGGTAGCCTTGAACTAACAGAGATCCCTCTGTCTCTGTCTCCCGAGTGTAGGGATTAAAGGTGTGTGCCACCACTCTCTGGCTTCTAGTGGCTTAGCTCTGCATGCCGATCTTCAGGCAAGCTTTATTTGTTAAAACATAACAAAACATAAACAAAAAATCACTACATTAAGATCTTATTAAAGAGGATTTATACAACTTAAATTAAGGGAAGATACCTGGATTATTCTTACCTCTGAATTAATGACTTTAATCAGGAAGAAAATGTGATATACAGTCTTCGTTAACAAGGACAGCTGACGACACCTCTCAAGGTACACTTGAACTGATGGCTCTACCCTCTGCTGTAGTTTACTCCAGAACAGGGTGAGTTCCCTTAAAAAACAAATGTTTGAAAAATGAACAGAAGGAGTTAACGCAATAATATGGAGAATGTCAGTCCAGCCATTACATTTGAAATTAAAACTTACTTTGTATGCCTAAATACAGGTAAGTCTACACTCTGAATTTCTGAAGCCCCCCCAAAAAAGGTCAGATGCAGTTTTTCACTTTATTGATATTATTTTTCAATCTCAAAGTAGTACTCTTTTAGTACAAAAAAACACCTAACACTTAAAAAGGTTATATCATGAGAACCTTTGAGTCACACTTGGACATTTAACTACATAATATAAAAATACAAAGTGTGCATAATCCCTAACAAAGATTAAGAACATAAAATATCTAGGATTCGCGGTATACCTCCGTGCTAGACCCTTACACCATCACCTCATAAAGCATGGATCTTCTAAATTAAAATGTATCCAGAAGAATGAACGGAAGAATTGGAAGAGCCAATGATGACACAGATCCCAGAAAGAAAGCATGCGTTTGTGCCATAAAGGTTAAATAAAAAGAAAATTAAAAAATGAAATTAAAATTTAAGCTTATCTAAATGTAATAACAGAAAATAAAATGATAAATATGCTTGCTGTATCAATTTCTCTATCCTTCATTTACTTCCCCGTGTGTTAACATTTTCAGCAACTGCTCAACACCAGCCTCTGCTAATGTTTTCCTCAGTTTCCAGCTCCTTAAAACTCTGTCCTCTTCACTGTTCACTAACATCTATTAAGGACCTCAAGATCTGCCTGTCAATTTGGCCACATTCACCTTTCCAGTTCTTTCTAAGTCTCCTCTATTTTGACTCTTGTAAAATCTGAACCTCAGTAGAGTTGTGAATTCTGTAACACATTTCAGTTACCCGTAGGCCACACACAGCTTAACTGATCTGCAACATCATTCATCCTAGTGCGGTGCACCACTGCTGCCTGCTCAATGACTTATTATTTCAAACCACACATTTCTTAGGATGCATCCTCTCTCTAAGCAATGGGTGACTGTGCATAAAAATGGTGTCTGCCATTATTCCCATTTCACCATCTTTCTACTTGAATACATTGTTACCACTGACCCAAAGGCCCTCCTTAACTTTTTATTATACTTGAAACTGATAACTATATTTCTTTTACATTTCTATCATCTCATGACATATACATGACCTCTAGTGTTTCTCTAAGCTCTGCAATTGTACTTTCTTCCTGGTATGTTGTTCTCTCAATGCACTGTCCATACAATTCCTAAGTGTGCATTTCAAACTATTTTTTAAACATGAAGGTCTTCATGCTGACCTTCAGAACTGATAATATATTGTACCTGTGTATCATAAAAAATTCACTTTGATGTCTTCTTAAACCAATCTCACAATGATTCCCTAGTTGTCACTGACTTTCATATTATCTTACGCTCCCAAAATGTGCTTATCCTTGATAAACACAATGTAGTCATCCATGGACTTTTAGAGCAAGCTCCGCTGTATTAAAGATTTAACTTCTATTCACAACAAGAATCAACTGCTTAGGAAAGCCTAGTAACTAAGAACTTGACTGTACTTGATTATATAGCCATTTATTTACCTTGCCTATTCTATATTCATCCACACGCCATGTATTCCCCAGCAAATATTCTTAAATGCTAGAATGCTATAAGCCAAATTTTCTTTAAAGACTAATAATGCCATTGAGTATAAACAATAGTTAGGCTGGAATCAAGTATTTTTTAAGTTAACAGGAGCCAATATAAGCCTCAGCCTCCCAAAGGGATATTGTAACAAGTTCTGGGACTATTCTAGACCAGGAAGCATGCACTAAAAGAACAATGAAGAACTTGGCAAAGAGGAATGACCTCAACAGCTATGAAGGAAATAAACTACATTTCCATATATTAGTGCTAAGTCACTCAAAATAAACAATATGCAGATTAAAAATGCATTTGAGTCTGAGGTTGGTAAAAATAAGTTGAGCAGCTTCTGACAAAGTAATCCTTTATAATTAATTGTACTGTCTTTAACACAGAGTCTCAAAAACTAAAGCATGAACTATTTGATAATCAGTTTGCACAGATTATAATACATGAAAATACACTGTCTTGATAAGAGAAAAAGGTCTTTAAAAACTTCTAAGTAATATGAATTCCTAAAATCTACTTTGTTTTCTTTTCATTGTTTTTGTTTCTTTTTTAGATAGGGCCCCACTATGTGGCTTTGGCTGGTCTGGAACTCACCAGGTAGACCAGGCTAGACTGGAACCCATCAAGATCGCTTGCGTCAGCCCTCAGAGTAATAGGATTAAAGGTGTACACCATGCTACCTGACCTTTGTTTTCAGGTTTGAGGGAACCTCCTTTAAAAGGAAAGCAACTCACCAAGCGCAGTACACATCTCCTTGTTGGAGCTGCCGGGACAGAAAGGCCGTGCACAAAACAAGGGCATTTTTCTCATCGCCCTCAGACTCTAAATTACAGATCATTTCTAATGCATCTTTGCAATCAACTTCTGAAATCTATAAAAAAAGAAAACAGAAATAGACCATGAAGTGACTTTAGAATATATAGAGGGAAATATTTGACTTTTTCATTTAATAACACAAATTTTTATCAGCAAAATGAAATTAACTTATATACCATCAAATTATAATTTGAGAAAATAACTTGGCTAGTGTTTTAAAAATATCCTTTCTTTTTAACTAATAAAAGTAAATATAGTATTCTGAAAGACTATTAAGGAACATAGGACACCAACTATGTTCAGAAAAGTACGAATGTTCAGTAAATAAGTGTCAATCATAAACATCCTTTATCCATTAAATTGGATCCACTCATTACCCAGAAAAGAAAAGCCACTGCACTTTTACTATTCTTTAAATAGTAAAAAACTAGAACCAGAAGACAGACATGGAGAATGTATAGGCTATTGCTTAATAAACCAAATGTCTACTCAAACTAAGAGAAGAAATAATCTAAAACATTGTATAAGCTCTATCACATTAAAAATAAGATCACACATCTCTACTGTTAGGCTTTTCATACAAACATATTCCATTTCAAAGCTTCTCTAGAAATTCATATAATCTTGATAAAGGCAACCTGAATCATTTAACCTATAATTTACTTAAATTAAAAACATATCATATGTATATGATATATCACAGAATTAACCAAAGACTCCTAAAATTTGCCACAAAACATTACTATCTGTGTTTCACAGGACAGGAAGATTCAATTCCTCGTGATATAAATGAGATGAGAAAAAGAACTAAACTTATAAAGATCATTAGCATCCTCTGAAGTGTTTCTCTCTGTTGATTATCTCGCAGCTCATCAAATACAAGGCGAGCAAAGGGTAGTGTGCAGTGCGCTGTGTTTAAGGAGGACAGGAAGGTGTGATTCTAAGGTTCATCGATGGTCAGGATGAATGAAAGCTGTGTGACAACTCATTTGAGAGGTTTCATTATATGAAGCTGGGCTAGGAGACATTAATAAGAGGCGGGGCATGGTGGTGTGTGCTGACGAACCCCAGCACTCAGGAGGCAGAGAACAGGAAGAGCAGAAGTTCTAGGACAGGCTAGGTTATAAAACAAAACAGAACAAATATAACTTCCATTTTTGTGATATGGTTGGTGTAGGAGGTCCTTTTGACTATGTGTTGCTTTCATTGGTTAAATAAAGAAAGTGTCTTTCCTTTTGATGGGGCAGCACTTTGGTGGGTGGAGTAGACAGAACTGAATGCTGGGAAAAAGGGCAGTGTGGCAGACACCATGAAGCTCCTGCCTGAGACAGATGCTGGTTAGGATCTTTCCCAGTAGGCCACGACCTCATAGTGAACACAGATTAATAGAAATGGGTTAGATCAAGATGTGAGAGTTGGCCAAGAGGAGGCTAAATATAATGGGCCAGGCAATAATTTAATTAATACTATTTCTGTCTGGTTATTTTGGGGCCTAAGCTAGCCAGGCGGTGGGATGCTGCCTGCTCCTCCTACAACATTTAGTAATAATTTTAAAGACCTTAAAGTGATTTTATTTTTGTTTTGTGTATGAGTGCCTACATGTACTTAATGTGTGCCTGGTGTCAGAGGAGACAAGAAGAAGGAACCCAATTTCGTGGAAGTAGAGTTATGGATGGTTGTAAACTATCCTGTGGGCTAGAAAGCAAACCCAGGTCCCTTATAGAAGTACTAAGTGCTCTTAATTACTGAGCCATTTTTAAATAAGTATGAAATTAATAGCTGGGCTTTGGCTGAAGCTTGCAATGTGTGTGGTCAGACAGATGTAATCCCCTATGAGTCCGAGGAACAACTCCTGGTACTTAGTTCAGTGAGTGCTCTTCCGCTGCCCCTCTGTCAGACACACTGCAACAAACCTATCTGTAAGGGACCTATTTACACAGTCCACAAAAAAGGGGACTAAAAGATATATAACGATACAATCAATATTTTAAAATCTCTATAATAAGTTAAACACAATATCAGACATTTCATGTATATTATTTAATTCTAATTTTATCACTAGAAAGTATAGCATTTTATGGACAAGACATAATGTAATTTGCTTATGACAATTAAAAACTAGACCCACAAATCAAAACAAACTTTATCTGACTGACATCAAAGACCTAAACTCTTGTTATTTTAATTATTTCTATGTTTTGTTAATTTTAAATAATATACATTCAGAATGGCAAACGTCAGACGGACAAACTGTAGGCTTCTTTTTAACTTTCCCATAACATGTTAATAATAGTAACATGAACAAACTCTTTTTTGGGGCCGGTTTCTTCAGGATTAGCATGGAAATCGACACAAGAGCTTCCTGGAGAGAGCTACCACAGGCTGAATGTCACTTAAAGCAAAATTGTTTGGAACCATATGTGCATTACCTTTTAGATTTTTAAAATTAATTACATAGATACAGTAAGATATTGGTTCTGGGACCCAAATCTGAACATAACATTTTGTTCCACCTGTTCTCCACATTGCCTGCGGATCATTACCCAGTACAGTGTCATCGTCAGTGTGCCATGTCTCTCTGTGATCCATCACATGATGGCAGACGTGGTCTGTGCTCAAAGTTATAGAGACAATTCAGACCTCAGATTTGCTGATTAGGGTAGCACAAGGGGGTTTAAATTACTCAAAATTATAAGTTTATTGGCAGAATCAAGACTTCAATACAGGCTTCAATTCAGTCTGTCTTCATCCCAGACCCCACAGATCTAAACATACTGAAGTCCTACAGTGTTAAACATTGTTTTTTATTTGTTCAAGTTTTTAAAAATCTGTATCTCTTGAAAATCTGATTTATTTGAAATTCATTGTTTCCTTTAAAACATTTTATTCCTGTTGAAAGCTCAATGGCACCAAGTGTATGAGTATTTCCCCAATGAAATCACCTCCAACAAATTAGTTCCTCCTAAAGTGCATGCTTCAGTGTACATATTTATTCATATATATATACATATATACATATATACCACACATGTATGTGTAAATATAATGCCAAACAAAACATCTGGTAGCCTCAAAATACACAAAACTACAATGAAAAGATATTATTATTACTATTATTATTATTGCTAGTGGGGTATGTGCTGTGCACGGCTGGCGCTGCTTCTCTCCTTCACTTTGTCAGGGGTCCTAGGGGTTAAGCTCAGGTTTTCAGGCCTTTGAGAAACATAATTTTGCTCAAATGTACTTCTTGTAGTTGTTAACTAGATACTAAGTTTTAATAACAAATATAGATATTTCATATCGCTGATTTGCCAGGAGGTGACCTCTTTATACTACTCTGAATTTAAAACAAAAATATAATTTTAGAATGCAAATAATATTTTTGTTTTCATATGATTCTGTGTTGCTAATAAGCATACAGAACATTGAGTAGTACTTCATGTTTACCAATTATATTTAATATATTAGTATTAATTACATTTAAATACTTTTAACAGTTTGCTTACCAAAATAAGATTATGTTTCATATAGACAAGAATTTTAATGGCAAACTTGTTATCATACCTAAAGGAACACAGAAACCATACAACTAGCAAATATTTCTAAATCAGCAATCTCTAGTGTCAGGAAAGAAGGAATTTCATGCACTGTTTCCAGAGGGCACATATGTTGCCATATTTTTTTCCTGAATAATCAGTCCCTGCCAAATTTAAAATGTGTAGACTCTTTGTTGTAATTGTTGATTTTTTTTTAAAGACAGGGAATAGTTTAGGCTGAATTTGCAATCCTGCCTCAATCCCAGTGTTGGGATTAATGATCTGTGCCATAACTTCCATGTCTAAAATATGTAGATTTTCAGATTCAATTCTACTTCTATAAATTAAATATATCAGCATATCTGCAAGAATGCAAGAAAGTTCACCTACAGGACAATATTCACCCATCTGATTAAATATTCTATAAACCCACATTGTAGAACTATGAAGTTATTAAATGTCCACGGACCAGAGGAAAGAAATCAGTAAAAGAAAGGAAAGTGTTGTCAGTGAAGGAATCTATGTTTTTTAAGTATATAAAAATGTTCGTGCACAAAAAAATATAAGAAAAGTATATTAATTGCGTTTCTAACTTGATTAAGATAATTTAAAACTCTTTGTAGTCTGTGTAGGTGTTGGCATGATGTGGAAGCGTGCCTGTCTCCCCTGCTTGCTGTTGTGTACAGCCTGACTGGGCTTTTACCCACACTCTCCCACCCAGAGAAGTGTGAAAATGATGATTAGAGAGAAAACAAGGCACAAGCAAGGAAGCAAGCAAGCAAAAACCCTTACATGTTTATTCTAAAGAAAAAACTCAACTAAAAACTGGATGTAAGCTAATGCTGGCAAGTATTTCTACTACCTATGCCAAGAATCCAAGAAAAGCTCATTATTTCAAGGAGTCAGATGAAAATCCCTTTCTTATAGCACCATAAATCTGACATCTACCAGAAACAGTGCTATTACTAGTGGGAAATAGTTAATTTCTTGCCTGTAAACTCACATTGACAAGAATTTCCTCAGGACTATAAATCCAGGTCACATCTGACAATTAAATCTGTTCCTGTATTCTCTACAGAACATGATTTTAAACTCAAATTTTATGCCAAGCAAAAGAAAAAACAAACAAGAAGTGTATATGAGAAGTGGAGAACTAACATGTTTGTGAACACAAATCCCTTAAGTGGGGGTAAGATGTACTGGAAAGTTCCAAATGCCACTTTTCTCATGTAGCCAAAATAATAAGTCCGTCTTAAAAGCAATTTTAAACATTTTCCTCATATGGGACAGCAAATAACGAGTTTTAAGTATAACATAAATACTACAAAAGCAATCTATTTCTCAGAAACCAGATGTTTAACAAGGACACATCCATATACAGAGACACAGAGATATTAGTGAATCATGCTTAAGAACAAGAAGGAAAAAAACAAAACAAAACAATTAGTTCTACCTGCTTAATAAAAGAAAAGGAGAATAGTATCACTGCACAGCATCAGAGGGACTCAGGATCCCCAGGTGTGGGAATCTCGCTGGAGTATGTCCCAGAGCAGGCTGCTGCTGCGTAACTCAAGATAATGACACCAAAAGGGAGTATGACTTGAGTAGTTCAAGATCTGGTTATTTAAAGATCTAGGAACACAGTTTTTGAGACTACAAACTCAGTGTTCAGCTTCAAAGGTAATCTAATGACCACACCCTTAGACAGTTCTCCATTAACAAGCTTCTTTAATGCAGGGACCACACCCTGTTTGTTGTTCACCCCTCTTACCCACTGTAAAGAACATATATTGTACAATCAATGTCACACATGTCAAAGGCTATTAAAAGAAATTTTCCTTTTCGTCAGTTGTCATTTTCAACTAATAAGAAAGCTTCGGTTTTAAATTTGCTCTCATATATAGCAACTGAAAAATGTAAGTTATAAAACTAAAAGAAACAGTAAAGAGAACTAGTTACAGATTAGACTAATAGAATTATGTCCAAGACTGGAAACTGGCTGCAAACACTCTCCCTAAGTTTTCTAATATTTTCACCATATACAAGAAGCTTATTTATCATCTGACTTCTTAATTTTACATTCAGAAGAAAAAGCACATAGACATCACAGGCAATCTCTACTCTCAGCGGGCATTCACTTCTCAGGCAACCATGCTCTGAACTCTCATTATAGGCTTCTCTGCCTTCTAGGGACTACACATAGGATATGTGTGATAACCGTGTTCTCCATCTTGTATTTCAGCCTTCAAGTCCTTTAACATATAAATCCATAAAAAGTTCCTTAACTCTTGAGAATTTTCTATCAGTATACACTGAAATATAATCATAACTATCCTCATTTCCCTTTCCCAATTTCCCCATTATTAAAAAACAAACAAATCCAGAGTCCAGTGAGTGCTGTCTCTGTGTGTATGAGTGTGAGGCTGGTCATTGTAGCTTGGGATTTGGTCAGCATTGTCCCCTTGTCTCCTTTCACCAGCTACACACTGCTAATAGCTCCTCAGTAAGGACTGGAATCTAAAGATATCCTGCCCCATCTAGGCCAGAATTTTGGCAGGTTTGACCCTCCTCAGTTGCTTTCTCTTCTGTTTGCTGCTCTCATACAGGAGAGATGTAAGACCCTTGAAAACGGTGCTCACGGAGTACCATACCAATGAACACCCACAGTTCAATACACTATCAGTCGCTACCTAAATCTTTAAACACAAATTGCTACCTCAACTTTAATTATAAAATTGAGTGCACAAAAATGTAGAATTTCCTTTTAGTAATAATTATACTTCCTAGCTTTTTGTGTAAAATCTACACTTTATACCAAATGAAGCTAAAATAGAATTTTATTAAAAAATACACATTTACATTAAATATGCAAATAACATTTACTTTTTGAGTGGTATATATTGTTATATAACATTGTGTGCTTATTTACACAGAGTCTACAAATAGAGATAATTTATATGACTTCTACCTAGGATTACTCTTCTTGCTAAATTAAGTTAGTCAGTTAAAAATATCATGTTATCTTGACATCAAATAAAAATGAAGCTACGGCATATATACTGCCAAAAAATTGCCTTAAGACTATTAAGACACATCATATTTCCTTTAATTTAGCCAAAATGAACTATCCACATTATTTAAACTACAAGGCCCAATCTGTCACATATGATTCTGAAAGCAGCTTAGATTACAATTGCCCTTATCAAGGAGCATACCACACTCTAAGACAGACAAATGTGCTCCGTTATTTATAAGGAAGGAAGTCCACAACATTCTAATCTAAATCTAATTAAAAAATAATCTATCTACTTTAAAAAATAATTACTAACAAAAAGTATACTCACCTCTTCGATTAGCTTTTCATTTGGTGATGATGTGCAAAGACAGACAAGGTAAGTTTGCTTAAAACTACCTTTTGTACCAATCTCTGGATGCTCAGAACACAGCTTTGCTAGAGCAGTTGCTTGACTTAACTGATTTGTTTTGATTAGATGTTTAATTCTCATATCCAACAAGATGGGACCCTCAAAAGCTAAAAATTCATTCACTTAAAAAAACAAGACATAATAAATTATTAACATTTGGTAATTCATCTGCAATACAAATACTTAGAAGCAACTTTTAAAAACACAGAAACTAAAAGTTTTCCCTTTTGGCAATTTTCTATTACTGTCAGCAAGGATATCACACAATATTTGACTTTTTGTAAGTTAAGAAGAGGTCATATTACCCACTCAACCCCCTAAAACACGGTTACTAAGTAACTCAGGCTGCCCTGAACTCTCTATGTAGCCCAGGCTGGCTTAAAACTTGTGACCCGCCTGTCTCAGTCTCTCAAATGTTACAGTTATAGGCATGTGATGCCATACCAGGCTTTGCCAACTTTCTGTTTGTTTTGTTTATGTAACAGGGTTTCTTTGTGTAGATTTTGCTATCTGGGAACTAGCTGAAGACCAGGCTGGCCTCAAACTCACAGAGATCCAACAGCCAGTGCCTCCTGAGTGCTGGGATAAAGGTATGGGGGACCCCCCCACACACACAACCCCCCACCTCAGGCTTACAAACTTTTAAGAGTTACAGCGAATGCTTTTTATGCTTAAAACACCATTTAGAAGGGGTTGAAGAAACCAGTTTTGGGGGGTAGGGGTGGGGTGGGGAAACAGGATCTCACTGTATAGCCCTGGCAGGTTTGGAACTTACTATGTAAAACCAGGTTGGTCTTGAACTCAAGGAAGTTCTCCTGCCTCTGCCCCCAGATTAAAGGTGTGGACCACCATACCCATCTTGAATAAACTTGATGATATAAATATTTCTCCATTGAATTCTTTCAAAATTACAATAAATTATTCTTCCCAATACACTTATTCTTAAATAACCCAGAGCACCACACAATTATCTAGGTAATAATAAAGAGTACTTGGAAAATCTAGAATAAGAAATTCAACTAATACTCGGTTCAATGTTGACAATGTATTTACTCTTTTACAAGGGGGAAGTCTGTCCTTTTAATAAATGTTTAAAATAAACAAAAATATGCACAAAAATAGTAAGGGGGAAAGTCTGCCAAGGGACAAATCCCTTAAATAAATGTGTAATTTTACCTATTTCAGTAAACACTTACATACAATATATTTCTATTCTGTTCAAACCTGTACTCTTTTGGTTCTCTACAATATCAAGTAATTTTGTATCTCTGAAGGAGAATTTATCTTTTAATACTTGGGTGGTTTTTTGTTTGTTTGTTTTTTGGTTTTGGTATTTTCTGTTTGCTTGGTTTTTTTTCAAGACAGGGTTTCTCTGTATTGAAGCTCACTTTTAGAGCAGGCTGACCTGGAACACACAGGTATCTACCTGTCTTTGCCTCCTGAGTGCTGGGATTAAAGGCATGAGCCACCATGCCAGGTGGCTATGAATTTAAACACTTCCCTAAGTTTTGACTGTTCCTGAATAAAAATCATGTTTGAACATTCATTTCTTGATGGCTTGCTTGAAGCTTTTTAAAAACTTCTAGGAACAAACAACTGAAATGTTCTGTAGATGAAACACTATTTTCTCTAATTATGAATTCAGGGAAGGTGTGTGCAATGGGAATCTAGTAGACTCCTTGTGTCTATTGTAAACATTAGAATCTAACAGTTGTTTCTTTATCTAGGGTGGCAATAAAATGCACTGTTTGTTGAAGAAATCATAGTATAGAACTGTTTTCTATGATTTATAAAGTGGTTTTTCTGAAGGGGTTTTCCATTCGTTGTGTGACTTTGGTCACGAGACTATACAGGCACACTTGGAGGTCTTGAATTACTGGGTACTGCAAACAGTACACAACAGAGAACATACAGAATATATCAAAGAGGCTTTGGTCATGAGAAACTTGTACCCCAAACATAAGCTTTGTGTATGATCAATAACTATGCTTCAGAACAGAGGTTCGAGGTTCAGTTCACAGAAACCGTTCCTCTTGCTGCCAGAGGGCCTAAAACTATATTCTGGGATGACTCTCTTCTGAACACATGCAGAACGCAGCATGGGACAGATATATCTAGGAGTTTGTGAGGCGGGCCTTCATTTTCATTATCCTATGTTCCCTTCTAGAACCGTTAGTTCTAGTTTTTCTCTGCTCTACTAAAAAAAGACATGTATGTACAGCACCACTACCGTGACTTTTCAGTATTAAAGTCATAAATAATTAAGCAAATACAGAATTCCAAATTTAACCTTTACTTCAGCCCAGACCTCCATACGAGCCATTCAACATGAATAGATGTAAAAGTATCTAGTGCCTCAGTACCTGACATGAATGTAAAACATCTCTTTTTATAGTTCTATGTGATCCAGCTGGGACATTTATAACAATATCTTTTCAATTAAGTTCACTACCAAAGCAAACTCTAATTAAAATAAAGTTATTCTGATTATTTATGAGTAACTGACGTTAAGAAACACAGCTTTGTGCCACCTTTCCCCACGTTTTCAAAAAGGAAATTCCAGAGATACAAATTCTGGGAATTATTACAAATGCTCCCATGGAAACTCATGATCATTAGAATCTGGAAGATAATGGTAAAGGAAAAATTTCACAGTAGCAAGTATCTAATAAAACTGATGGCATTTCCTAAAAGGCCAATTTTAAATAATCTCTAAAAAAGTTTTGAAACAATATTTCTGACAACCTGTACAGAATACTGTGTTAGATCAGTGCCTTAAAAAAAATAACAATTAGGGCAAGAGAGTTGGTTCAGCAGTAAGAGCACTTGCTGCTATCTGGGAAGATCTATATTCTACTCCCAGGACCACACAGTAGCTCGCAATCATCTCTCTAACTCCAGTCCCAGGAAGTCGAATGCCCTCTTCTAGTCTCCCCGGGCGATAGGTAGACACGTGGAGCACATGCAAACATGCAAGCAAAAGATACACACAAAATAACAAAATAAATAAAACCACTTTAAACAAATATTAGTCTTAATTTTTTAAATCATAGCTACTTATGATTTAATGATGGGAAATTAATAGCATTTATTGATTTCTAAGAAAAATGGATTCTAAGAAAGCATAGACTACTGGAGCAGAAGGGACTTTATATGGGAATATAGTGTCATTTGGCAAAATGGGTAAACGAAGGCTCACAGAAAGGGACTAACTTCTTGAAGTAATAAAATCATTAATGATAAACCAAGATAAGAATGTGTTTTCTGACTTCTAATTTTATAATTTTCTGTAGGATCAGAAAAAAGAAACTTCTATCTGACCACTGTACCTACTTATAATTTCATAAATTACACCTTCTGACTATGCAGAGTTGTAAAGCAGTGTGAGCTTTTAAAAGAAAGTTATAGATCCCAAACTAGCGCTTCAAATGAGGGCTGCACTGGCACTGCTCAGCTAAGGTCACTTCTCCATACTCCGGACCCTATACTGTTCTTCTTCCACTGCCCCCTTCCCTCACTGCTCTGCATCACCACTTCCTGCAGCCTCTGGGGCGGCTCTCCTTCCCTCTAGGACTGCAGTGCTACCACAGGGGCATGTGCTTCAGTGCTTGCACCGAGGAGACGTTTATGGTCTTTATCTCTGAAAACCCAGACACAGCAAGAGTTTCCCTTTCTTTTATGCTGCTCATACTCACACATCATGAAAAATAAAACATTTTAATTGTAGTCATGTTTAGTCTGCCTACTTTCTCTGCATCTGTACACTTCACGAGAAAAGGTTTTAACTGGTTTCAAGTCTATCAATACAGCTATGTAACAAAATGGCGATCTAAGTGTATGATTTTCAACCAACTTAAAGACTTCTTTCCATAAAGATGTCACTTTTTTAACATTAAAAAATTACCCAGGTATGGTGGCATACACCTTTAATCCAAACATTTGGGAGGCAGAGGAAGATAAATTAAGTCCAGATAGGACTACAAAGGCTTTGTCTCAAAAAGGGGGAAGGGAGAAGAGGAGGAGGAAGAAACGGAAATGGAAGAAATACTAAAGACATTTTTGCAAGTGATAAATAAACCACAGCACAAATACTGTGTTCTATGTAAAATAGTTTGTCCCATTGATCTTGTTTCCTCACCAAAAAAATGTGGAGCCTACTTATTTATTCAGTGCATGCTCTCACGCCTAGGTTTTGTCACACTGCTCCAGAAGGACACCCAAGAGCACACTAAAGAGCTCCTGCTGAACATGAGAGCAAATGCCCAGACGAACCCCAGCAGTCAAAGGCTGAAGCAAGAAGACTGTCATGTGCTACAGGACTGCCTGGGTTACACATAAGTTCTAGGCCTCTCTGGGGTATATAGTACATAGTGAGACTCAAAAACAAACAAACAAAAAAACCAAAAAGGCAAAACAAATGAGAAAACTCCCAAACAAAGGGAATAAAAATCTATACAGTATGAACCATCCCCATGCTTCTATCTGCTTAGCAGTGCTCAACTCAGAAACTTGAGTCAGCCTAAGAAATGGTCTCCCCTGACGAAATTCCCAAGAAATCCAATTCATCCAACCTATCTGCTATTCCCACCGCTGACCACAAACAAATTTTCCTTGCCTTCAACAGCATTCTCACCTCTTCAATCCATTCTCATCTATGAATCTAGGATACTGGGATGGTTTTTGTTGTTTGTCGAGCTTTTTAATTCACTCTGAGAACTTTAGACATGTATCTCATATTCTGATCATATTCACACCTTCCCAGATTGTGCTCCCCACTTCATCTAGAATCCTTTCCAACAGTGTCTATTTTCATGTCATTAAAAAAAAAAAATCAGTATGTGCTAGTGTTTGTGGGTGTACATGATAAGTATGTATGTGTGTATGTATGTATATATTTGCATGTGTGTACATGATGGATGTGTGTATGTGTGATGTGTATGTGTGTGTATGATTTTGTGTGTACACATGTGGAGGTCAGAGGACAGTTTTGTAGAGTGAATTATTTGCCACCTTTATGTGGGAGTGCAGGGTATCAAATTCAGATCTTGCCAGACTTGTATAGCAGATGCCTTGTCCTGCTGAGTCACCTTGCCAGTTTTAGCCTTTTATACCCTTTGTTAGGTACGTTGTTTCTATAGTGGTATACAGCTCTGAAGCGTTGCCCATATTATATAAATGACCCCACATCGTGCACATTCGCCTGGGGGTTGTGGTGCTGTATTATAATATAACTATAATAAATAGATTGTGCAAGACAGAAGGAGGAAGTCAGTAAGGAGCACTCCACCACAGCCTCTGCATCAGCTCCCACCTCTGGTTCCTGGTGTGACTTCCCAGGATGATGGGCTACAAGCTATGAGATGAAATAAACTTTTCCTTCTCAAGGTGGTTTTGTTCACAGTGTTTTATCACAGAAAAGAAACCTCACTAAAGCAAAGTTGCTACTCATGGGCTAAGAGGTGGAGGTGGTATTGGGGGCAAGCTTTAAGCTTTAAAATTTCCCTTTGAAGAAGAAAGGGAATTCCTGGGTTGAGACTCAATAAAAGCATGGCAAGCCGACAAGAAAGCAACTAAATTATTCCAACAAAGAAGCAGGGGGAAGTGCTAAAGAACCCGGTGTGACTAGTTTCATTTGATATTTAAAATGATACACACAAAAGAAAAACAAGTCTAAAGATGCACTAACATGTAAAAAAGTAGTAAAATTAAAACTCCAAAAACTAACCTGGAACTCATCAAAATGTTAAAAGCATTAAATCTGAGTGAGGCAGTTTTCAGGGGAGGGCCTATTGCTTAAAATTAGGTATTAGTTATGATAAAAGGAGAATTCATCTCTTATGAACTGTGTGTTAAGCTTTGATTTAAAAGAGGAAAACAACAGAATAATTTGAAATCGATAAACATCGTAATGTTCAAAATGAAGCCAAAGGTACATATGAGAAGCAGCAGAGAAGAAGTGATTTCCTGGATACGAGTCCAGGAATGGCTTGTGACTTCAGAAACTACATGACTGTTGAGTACCAAAACAGAATTCATTCAACACAAGTGAGTTATATTTTTCAAATAAATTATCTCAAAACAGATCAAAAACCCATATGTAAAATGTGAAACTATGAAATCTAGCGAAAAAGGCAGAAGAATAATCTGTATGATGTTCAATTTGGTGATGAAGTTTTTATATGAAAACAACAAAATCATGATTCCTAAAAGGGAATATTGAGAATCTGGTCCTATTAAAGAGTAGACCTGCTCTATTAGTGACTGTCAGGAGGAAGGCTAAGACATAGTTAGAAAAAAAAAAGCTCACCTACAAAACATACTGTCTGATGAAGGATTTGTACACCACAACTGTTAAAATCCAAAAGAAAACAATATAGTTCAAAAAAAATAGACAATGATCTGAGCAAGATCTGCATCAGAGATATACAGATGGCAAATGTGCATCTGAAAAGATACTGTATATCATCTACCACTGCAGAAATGCAAACGAAATAACGTGGCATCTCCACAATGCCTATCAGATGGCTACAACACCAAAAGTAGCCAACTGCTGGTGAAGGTTCTAGAGTAACAACAATTATCACTCAGTTCTGACAAAAATAAAAAAAATTCCATAAGCATTTCATAGACAGTTTTGGTCTCAAAGAAAGCACAACATAGTTTTACAACAAGATTCAATAATCAACTCAAGATTTTCCCAGCTCATGGGCAAACTTGTAACTACACAGAAACCTACATATAAACATTTACAGTAGCTTTGTTCAAACCACTAATAATGATGGAGGTCAGAGAGTAAATAAATCATGGTACATCTGTTTAATGACATACAAGCCAATTAAGTCACATAAGACAGAGAAATGTTAAAAGTATATTATTATGTTAAAGGAAACAAATGGAATGCTGTAATTATATGGCACGGAAAAGGCAAAACTACAGACAGCAAGTGGATCAGTAGTTGTCAGGTTTAGGAAATGAAGACAAATGCATGATGCACAGATACTGTTTAGGACAGTAAAACTATATAAATGAAGAAAACATAAATACATGCAGAATTCTGATTGGGGATATGCAGCTTCTGCTCTCTCAAAGAGGTGGAGGATGGTTTCCTAACTCTTAGGTGTGGGGCATACACAGAAACACCCTTCAAGGACCACAACATGGAAAGAATGCTCAGAGTGTGGAAACTGACACACTGTGCAGCTAGGCAGGCTGTCAAGGTTCACACCAACAATGGTTAAATCGTGCTGACATGATGTGATGACAATGGCATTTCCCTCTGTGGTCCTTTCCCCCAAAGCCTGGACTCCAATGTGATCATAAGAAAAGTAAGGAACATTGCACAAAATATCTGAATCAGTACTCATCGAAACTGTCAAGGTCATCTAAAAAGGTCAGATCTGAAAAACTATCACACCCGAGAGGAGCCTAAAAAGATGTCTAATGCGGTGTGGTGTGCTGGGTTGGTTCTTAGGACAGACAAAAGCTGTTAAGGAAAGACTATGGTACTCTGAATGAAGCACTGGACTTCTTAATAACACAATGTTCACAGTGATTCATTAATTTCAGGCAATATACCATATTAACACAAACATTAGTGCTTCATCAATCGTTCTGTAAAGGTGTAAAGACAGTAAATGAGGCTGGGTGGAATCCCAGCACCCAGGAGGCAAAGGATTGCAGCAAACTGAAGGCCAGCCAATCTCAGAGAAATAAGACAATACAAAAAATAATAAATGAAGTCAAATTTATTTCAATACTAAACATTCTTGCTTAAGAGAACTCTGAACAATAGTTATGATCTTTCATCAAACACTTAAAGAGAAAAGTAGAGAACTGTGGACCAGATATAAGAAATAGATGTATTTGATGAATAAAGCAACAATTAAGTAATACGGATAGAATGACTGAAGCTAGGAGTACACAAGAGCCTCAATTTCCGAATTGACCTTCCCTACTACATCCACAGTAGTGATGGGCCATACACAAAGCCTTGTGCATACTAAGCAGGTACTTACCAACCAGCCCTTGGATTGTTTGAGAGAGGATCCCATAGCATGGCTGACTGGTCTTCAGTTCATTATGTAGCCCATGCTGTTCTCAAATTTAAGATCTTTCGGTCTTTAAATTGCTAGAATTACAGACATATACTATTGTGGTTGGCTTTAAGTGGTCTTTTTATTGTATAATTAGGGACCTTAATTGCAATGCTGTATGCTAGTAGATCTACTATTGATAGAAACTGAGAAAAGAAAACACCTTGAATAACAAATACACTACCCAAGGAATCCTGTTAAGTCAGGGAAACAGAATGAATGTAGGAGCCAAGTCAGCTTTAAAACAGTCACTGATGTGGGTCTGAAAACATGAATCAGCAGTTACTTGCTGCTCTTCCAGAGGACCTAGGTTTGTACCCCAGCTCCCACATCAGGGTCATAAAGAGCTCTAATTCCAGCTCCAAGGGATTCAACAGGTCTCTTCTGGCCTTCACAGGTAGACACACACATAAACAAAAATTAAAATTAATATTTAAAACATTATTTATGTACTAAAAAACAAAGTAGAGGAAGGGAGAGTGGGGATATAACTCCAAGATGACTGGGGCTCAAGAAACGACTCTGCGGTTAAGAGAGCTTGCTGCTCTTGGAGAGTACACTGAGTGACGCACAGTCGACTGTTTCTCTAGTTCCAGGGGATTTGAAACTCCTGACCTCCTAGGGCACCTGCCCATGTGTACATACCCATATGCACACAAACATATACAAATAACTTAAATTTTACAAAGATAACTAATCTTGTGTGACTATAGTGATTTCAATGACTAATGAAAAATGGCTAACCAAAACCAGAATTGTCATATTAACTTAAGTACAAATTATTATAATGAATGGAGTGACATATTTGGGATGCAGACTAAATGTTGACAGCACGGTTCAAAAGAATAAAAAACATATATCTAAAGAAAAGGAATCATGACAGCAGATGTTCATGTGACACCAGGAAGGCCCCCCCTCCCCTGAGACAAGGTTTCTCTGTAGTTTTGGAGCCTTGTAGCTCTTGTAGACCAGGCTGAACTTGAACTCACAGAGAGATCCGCCGGCCTCTGCCTCCCGAGTGCTTGGATTAAAGGCGTGTTCCACCAATGCCCTGACACCATGAAGATTTTAGACTATATTAAAAAACATAACTAAGCCTGACTATGAGAATGATCTTTAAGCATCTCAATTGTACTTGCTGTTCAATCATGAAGGACCCAAGTTTGATCCTTAGCACCTACATAAAAAGCTGGGCATGGTATGATGTACTTGTAATCCCAGGGCTAGAGAGTAGGAAATGGAAGGAATCATGCAACTCATGATTGATCACCACACACACACCCCTCTCAACTGAAGACTGCAGACTAAGTTCAAATGGCAGAGTGCCTAGCATGCACAAGGCCCTGGCTTGATTCCCAGCACTACATAATCAAGCTGTGGTGGTGCATGACTATAACCTCAGCATTTAGGAGGTGTGATGTGGGTGGGACCAGAGGCTGAAGGTCATCTTCTACTATGTAGTTCAGGGCCAGTTTTAGAAACAGTGCCCTATATAAAAGTCAAAAATTTCTCAAACGTAATTCTCTTAAGAGTAGAATGAATTATAGATACCATTCTTTACAAGTATTCGGAGTATTCAATGATGTTTCAGAAGGACATTAAGATAGAAATGTAAATTATTGAGCATTAAGTAGCTTTCCTATTCAGTTACAACCAAAGAAAGGCACAAGTAGTATGGTAACAAAGTCCACCTCTCCTCTGACATTTAAAACTGTTCACCTGAAGCTGGGGGCTGGCTCGTCACACCTTCACTGGGAAGCTAAGGCAGAAGGATCATCACAAGACTGAGGCTAGCCTGGCTTACACAGCAAAACTACCTACTTGCCTTATACTGATTTACTTGTTACCTCATTCTAAAATGCTCAAGCCCCAAAGGGTAAGCACATTTGCAGTCTCTGAGCCCTGTCTGTGGTCACGCTTTCAAATCAAAGAGCAGTTTATTGTTATAACAGTTTAGCTTGAACTTAGTAGATTCAGTAATGAGCTAAACTCAGGGTTAAGTGATTACCACTGTTCAAATGTTCCATCAAAACTTCAAGGGCCTTCTGTAAATTACCAAGGACAGCCTTCTGCGGCCTGGCCATTCTCATTGTGCTTATTCTCCTGTATGCACTCAGGAAAGGTGAGACAACCAGAGACTAAAAGTCGTCCATCCTTGTTTCACTACATTGGATATTTTAAGTAAACTGGTACACAGATGCCAAAATTTCATTCTTTCACCTTTCTCAAAGGAGAAGAATTATCTATTTGTGATTTATGTCGTTCATGACAGCGGCTTTCAACGTAATACATGGCTAAGTAAAGACTGAGGGCCGTGGCTGCAGTCTCTCAAGCCAACAACTGTTTGCTGCCCGTCCTCTACTTAATCCATCTGACTGTAGAAATTCCTGCTGGCTCCAGTGGCTATATGAGGTTAGGATTAAGAAATAAAGCAGCAAAGAGACTGACAGCAGAGCCAGTTGCTAACAGCTACGGTGTCAAAACCACTCAAACAACTACAGAAACAGCACACAGGCTTTAAAATTGGAATAAACTTCTGATAAGGTTGAGACTCCTTTTTCTCTGATTTAACAAAATATGTGAGTTTGGCAATATGCTACTGAGAAACTGAAACTAGAAAGAGAAGCTAAGCCTTTATTTAGACTGGCTTTAATTTTACTTTTATTAGGCTATTTGTAATAGGGCATACTACTACAGGAAGTTCAGGAATGAACTTTAGTTCTTAGTTCTGCCTCATATCAGCAGACATGTAATACAGAAAGATGACCAATCTTTTTAAGCCTCCGTTTACTCATCTGTAAAATGGACAAGGGACAATAAATCCTACCTTTATCAGAGGACCATTTTAAAAGTTAAGACACATAGAAAAACATGGATGCTGTTATAAACTATATTCAAAATAATCTGATATTATTAACATGTATATCCAATGTTTCATAAGCTAATATTAAAAGTATAATGTGATATTAGAAATAAAGCATGTTGGTATTAATCTAGTAGACAGAAATCTAGTATGTCAAAAGCAAATAAGATTTGTTACTTTAAAATGATTGTTATTGTTTTAAATAATGTTCAGCCAGGAAGGGTGACTTTTGACTATAACACCCGCATTGGGAAGCCTAAAGTTTCAGGCCACTCTCAAATACACAGTAGAATCCTCACGCCGTCATCAACATAAGTAAAATAAATAAAATCTTGTGGTGGTTTGAAAGAAAATGTCTCCCACAGAGAGTAGTACTATCAGGTCGTGTGGCCTTGTTAGAGGAAGTGTGCCACTGTGGAGGTGGGCATGCTCAAACTATGCCCAGTGTGGCACCGAGTCACTTCCTGTTGCCTTCTCCAGCATCACGTCTGCCTGCGTGCCGCTATGTTTCCCACCATGATGATAATGGACTAAACCACTAAAACTGTAAGGCAGCTCCAATTAATGTTTTCCTTTATAAGAGTTGCCTTGGTCACGGGGTTTGTTCATAGCAATAGAAACTCTGAGACGGATCTACTTTTGATATCTTTAAGGTCTTATACTACAGAGACCTTAGAAGAAGGGGTAATACCAGAACAATCAGGAAAGCATGGTGGAGATGGCAGAAGGGAAGAAAGGAGGGAACCACTTGTCTGAAGAAATATTTAGAGATGAACAAATGAAGAAGAGTATTAACACTGGCTTATATCTCCATCTCATGGCCTTCACAATCTACTATCCCAGAGCAAAACTAACTGGACTTTGTCAACAACCTAGAAAAGCAGCAATAATGAAAGAGGTAGGTAGTGATAACTATATGCCCTGTTCTATTGGACAGGTTAATTTCGTATTACTCCACTTAAATATCTATTCACTATCTTAGGGTTTAGGATGAAATCTACACTAACTTTCCTAAGTAATCTTTTTGATTATTTTACTTTTGGGAGACACGGTCTCACTGTACAGCCCCGGCAAGCCTGAAGCTCTCTATAGGCCAGGGTGGCCTCACACAGATCTGCACCTCTGCTCGCCAGAGTGAAAGTAATTTAAAGAGAAAATGCCCAGGAGACAGCTGTGCTGCTGTCCTTCCTGGTACAGCTTAAATGCTGTCTAATGCCCATGACTTAGTTGTCTACTTCAGGCATTACTGCAATAGCTGATAATTTGACTGGGATCTTTACTGCCTGAACTCATAAAACAATAACACAATAAGATGTATAAAAATTTGAAAAAAATAATCTTAGAAACAGAAGACTTCAGTTTCAGCAGTGACAGGTTACTCTTATTTGGAGGAAAAACAGGTATTACCTGATTTCTGCTTCATCATCTGTCAAGTTAGTTTATCATTTATATTGATGAGTTATCATCACATTGCTACCTGCCAGGGTACTACAAAGAGAACGCTTCTGATAAAAAGATGTTGAGAAAAAAATTTACAATTTTGGTTATTCTAAATTCCTATGAATACATCTTGCCCAAAATAAAGCTGAAGTCCTCCACATAAAATTTAATTAAATGGGTCTCCTTTGATACATCTTGAGATGAGTTATAGTCAAATATTTAAATATTTGTTTTTTCCTGGGCTCCTCTCCCTTTCTCTCTCTCAAATTTACCTTTATCCTTATCCAACGGCTCCTGGGAAAGAATAGTGGACAGTACCGCATTTTTCCACACCCCAGACTCCTGAGCTAGAGTTGCTAAAAAATGTAGCTCGCAGCTGCCGCTCTCCATCAGCGTCTCATGAGCTACCTACAAAGTTAAATAAACACACCATTTAGATGCCTTAAAGTTTAACCAAATAAGCAAAACTCATTCAACTGCATCCATATTACATAGGCAAGTAATCTCACCTGCACCAATGTCTGAAATTGTTCCCACTGTTTATCTGATAACTCAACAGGTAGACATAGTAAAAGTTCAACACAGCTTCTAAAAAGGAAAAGGACACAAATGATTATTGAAAATAAAAGTAAAACAAAACCAATAATTCTTTTGTCAGTAGAGTTTTCGTCAACTATTTTAAATAAAATCTACTTTAAATGAAATAACCATAAAGCCTGAGAAAATAAAGTCTAAGAAAAAAATTAATTATGGTCTTTGATTAATGTTTCAAAGTTCTACTCACAATGCCAGGCGCTCCAGAACCAAGGCTACACTTTCACATTCTGAGGTAAGGTACGGTCGAGCTTTAACATAACTTTGGATGGCCACTGTGTACACCTCCAGTAAAGGCAAGGGGTCTTCGGAAGATTTCCACTTCTCTGCATATTCAAGGAGTGTCTGTTTTGGAAGGAATAAAAAAATATATTCAAATATAAATAAAAATTGCACATTGACGAATCAACTTTTTTCCTTTTGCAACTATTTTAAACAAAAATGTTTTCAACAATTTTGAAGAACAAAAAAAGCAGTTTGTGCTGGGCAGCAGTCACGCATGCCTTTAATCCCAGCACTCAGGAGGCAGAGGCAGGTGGATCTCTGAGATCTTGAAGCCAGCCTGGTCTACAAAGCAAGTTCTAGGACAGTCAGGGTTATGACACAGAGAAGCCCTGTCTCAAAAAACCAAAATAAGTAAACTTTAAAAGAAAAGAAAAAAAAACCAGTTTGTGTTAAATATTAAAGCTGTTTCAAAGAGCAAGAAGATGAAGAGTGGTTCCCGCAGCAGCAGCCGCTGCTCAGCACAGCTGTTTCAGAACTGAGCCGTACAGAACCAAGTTCACCAGGCCATATCAACTCCCAGGCCTAGCTCCTGTCCAGAAACTCCTACACAGGCTTCTTGGCAAGTTTCATCGAGAACCATGCCCTACAAAGCCACCTCCTAGAGCAGCTCCTGACACTCAGGTCCTGAAGCAGTCAAGCCTGAAACAAGCTAGAACATCACATCAAAAACAAGCAACGAAGGAAGTCAACATGCCAAACTCAAATCCAAAAAACAACAAAAAAGACCAATAGCATTACCCCCCCAAAACACACACACACACACACACAAGCCCTGTAGTAATGTTCTCCAATGAGAGCTACCTAGATGAACTGCAGGACACAGAAAGTAAATGAGCAATCACAAACTATACCTTTATCACACTTCAAGGTATTTAAACACACACAGCTCAAGGAACTTTAAAAGGTTATCAATAAGTTGTGTGATGGCCAAAAAAACCAGACATATAAACTGAATGGAACGAAGAAAACTTAGGATTCGAAAAGTGAATTCAGTAAAATGACTAAGGCTAGTGGGAGCTGAAATTAAGACGGATTTGCCCTGGTTTGTTTGTCAATTTGACACAAGCTACAGTATGCGACAAGAGAAAATGGAAACTGAGAAACTGCTCCTGTGGGGCTTCTTCTTGATTAATGATTATATGGGAGGGCCTAGTCAATTGTGGATGGTGCCACACCTGGAACATGGTCCGGTCCTGAGTGTATAAGAAAGCAGGTTGAGCGAGCCATGGGGAACAAGCCATTGGCAGCACCCCTCCATGGGCTCCATTTGAGTTCCTGCCTTGAGTTCCCTAGATGATGGAGCGTACTGCTTTCGATCATGGTATCTTATCACGGCAACAGACAACCTAACTAAGACAAGTATTAATTGTGACAGACTTGTGATTGATTGTAACACTGCTTGTGACAGACCTGACCATGTTTTGGGGTGGATTGTGGAAGGACTTTTCAAGTATTCAGAGCTTAAGAAGCTATTGTGGGAATTTAAAAAAATAATAAAAAGCAGTGAATATGATTCAAGGCCTGGCTCATAAGTTTCAGAGGGACATTCTGAGCATCCCTTAAAAGCCATCAGGGTCCTTCAATATTTTGAATCAAGAATTTGTGGTTCTGGGACTGAAGAATCAGCCATGATTAAGAACAGACCAGCAGCATGGGTAGTGTCTCCTGAGGATCAGCACTTAGAAGCTGTGGTCCAGAGATAGCCAAGGCTATATGTCATGCTGGCAGCCAAACCTGATAATGGGTCAGTTTCCCATTGTTGTACTGGTTTTGAAGGAATGTAGGAGTCATGCCATAGTTGAAGGAGAAAAACAAAAAAACTTTTTATGATATAAGCAAACAAGAAGAATTTGTGACTAATAAATCAGTCCTACAGAGAATAATGTAAGCAATACTTAATACTGAAGAGAGGAATAAACACAGCCAAGAGACTACAGAAAGAAAACAAAGGAATCTGTAATGACTAAAACACAAAATATTATGAGAATATAAACAGCACATACACACCCCTATTGACAATAACTTTGAATATTAATGGTCTCAATTCCCCAATCAAAAAACACAAGTTAGATGAATAGATTAAGAAACAAAAACCCAAGCTGGCTAAGACCTTTTATCTTAACCAGCACTGGGAAGGGAGAAGCAGGAGGATTAGTTGAGGCCAGAATGCTCTACATAGTGAAGACCATAGAGACACTGTGTCAAAGAAAACAAAAATCTTTCTGCTGTTTACAGGAAACTTTAAAGATAGGCACCGCCATAAAGAGCAATGATAGAGAGACATGTTCCAAGCAAATGGGACCAGGAAGAAAGCAGTTGTCATTAACAAACTAAAACAAGCTTCAAACCAAAACTAATCAGAAGAGATAAAGAACATTTCATTCTAATCAACAGAACAATTAATCGACATTACAATACTTAACACACATGTGCCAAAGTCTGACACACCCAATTTCATAAAATGATTACTATTGAAATTAAAGACAAGGATTAGCTCCAATATAGTATAGGACGGGATTTCATTACCCCACTTTCTCCTATAAATAGGTCACCTGGACAAAAATTAAACACAAGAATTACATAACATTACACTGATCAAATGGACATAACAGGTTTCTAAGAATATTTCTCCCAGGGCTGGAGAGATGGCTCAGTGGTTAAGAGCACTGACTGCTCTTCTAGAGGTCCTGAGTTCAATTCCCAGCAACAACCACATGGTGGCTCACAACCATCTGTAATGAAATCTGGCCCCCTCTTCTGGCATGCGGGCATACATGGAGGCAGAATGTTGTATACATAATAAATAAATAAATCTTAAAAAAAAAAGAAATGGATGAGAAGACTAACAAAAAGTTAGGAGAAATGAATAAATAACTCAAAGATACCCTAGAAAACCAAGAAAAAGTAATCAAACAGGTAATGGAAAGAGTTCAAGACTTGAAAACTAAAATGGAGGCAATGAAGAAAACATAGAGGGACAGCTGGACATGGAAAATCTGGGTAAACGAACAGGAACTACAGAGACAAGTATAACCAACAGAATACAAGAGATAGAAGAAAGAATCTCAGATGCTGAAGATATGATAGAGAAAATAAACTCATTGATCAAAGAAAAACAACAAATCCAACAAATAAAAAAATAAAAAAAAGAAATAAATATTTCTCCCAAACTCCAAAGAATACGCATTCCACTCTGGAGCCCACGGAAGCTTCTCCAATACAGAACACATCCTGGAACACAAATGAAATTTTAACAAGCTCAGAAAAACTGAAACAATTTGTGTGTCCTATCTGACTACAATAAAATAAAGTTTAAAACCAAGAGCAAATGAATGTCTAGTAACTATACAAAGTCATGAAGATTAGTATTACTAAATAATAAATGGATCAAAGAATAAAAAAATAAAAAACACAAAAAATCCAGAATATTTAAAGTAGTTTTAAGAACTATGCTCAATTAAGTTAGAAAATCTAAAAGAAATGGATTAATATAAAGATTCATCTAAACCAAAGTAAAACCAAGAAGAGCACAAAACATCCCCAGACCATGACAAATAAGGAGAACAAACAGTAAGAAAAGCCTTCCTTGGGGCCGGGAAGATGGCTTGGAGGGAAAGAACACTTGCTGTTCTTCCAAAGAGGACCAGTGTTCAGATCTGAGCTCAGAGCTCCCTGTAATTCCAACTCCAGTGGATGCAATGCCCTCTTCTGGCATCTATGGGTATTTACATACACATGCACATATACACAAGCAGAAACCATGCACACATGAATAAAAATAAACAAATGCTTTAAAAGGACTTCTTAGTAAAAACAAGCCTAGGCCCAGATGAATTCAAAGCAGAATTCTACCAAACTTTCTACAAAGAACTTATCAAAAAGATCATCTACCTTGATCAAGTAGGCTGTATCCTAGAGAAAAAGAGGTAATTTAGCATGTGTAAATCAGTAAGAGTAATACAATCATACAAATAGGCAACCATCATGTGATCATTTCAACAGATGCAAAAAAAGGCCTCTGACAAAATCCAACATGCCTTCAATAATCAAAGCCCCAGAGAAGTATTTTGTGCCTGCTTCTGAGCCACGCTGCAGTTCCCTCTGTTATGTGCCTGCAGGCTTGGGTAATGGGCCAATCAGATTAGTGTCCAGTGGTGGGTGATGAGCACACCATTGATCCTACCTGCACATGCTACAGGGATAGTGGCCCCAGCTGGAGGGCACCAACAGTACAGTGAGGCCAGGACGTGCCCCAGGCTGGGTTCATGAACCTAGAGGCCCACACCATGGATTCAGTGAGCTCAGGCCCTTCTGGGAGATCATCAGGCCTGGTAACTTCTCTGGTTAGAGCAGGGCTGGAAACAAGTAGCACCAAGCCACTACACAGAAGTTAAGAGTTGTTTGAGTGGGTGTTGAACATTGTGAGGAAGCTGAGAGGTGTGGCTGCCTGCAGGGCGTTCAGCTGATTTCCCTGAGGGAAGATCTGGGTCTGGGATCCTCAACAGCAAGAACTGAGGAGACAGAATCATGAAAACCAGTGTAGTACCTTCCCCCAGTGCGCTGGACACAGTGGTTCAGCCCTACAATACCACCCTTTCAGTCCATCAACTTGCTGATAACACAGATGAGACCTGATGCTATGAAAATGATATGTGTGAATTATCACATTTGCTTCAAAGCCTACAGCTGATCATACCCACTTACAGTGACCAATCCCTATTTGCTACCACAAGTAAGGTAATCACTTGCCTACAGATATGATGCCCTCTTCCTGCTTGCAGGTCTTCACGCCTGACTTTGTGCCCAAGGTGGGCAGCCAGTAGTGCCTCCACCCTGACAGTATCTGAACTCACCCAGAAGATGTCTGATGGCAAGAACACAATGACCATCTGTGACTCCCACTGTGCACTACTACTGCCATGGGTTCCAACTGATAACAGCTGCCATGTTCAGGTGCTATCCGTCCATGAAGGAGGTGCAAGATGCTTACTATCCAAACAAGACCAGTAGTGACCTAGTGCAGTGGGTCCCCAACAATGTGAAAACAGTTATCTGTGACATTACACCTCAGGGAATAAATATGTTCATCACCTTCAACAGCAACTGCACCACCATTCAGGAACTGTTCTAATGGATTTCAGAGCAGTTCATAGCCATATTCCAGCACAAGGGCTTCATGCACTGGTGAATGAAGGCACATCTGAGATAGAGGTCTCCGAGGCTGAGAGCAGTATGACCGCCCTGGTGTCATAATACAAGCAGTATCAGGATACTACAGACTGAAGAGGAGGAGGAGGAAGAAGTAGCCCAGAGCTGTTTTAGCAGCTAAAGCATGGGAGCAGTATGAACTCTTTATTCATTTACAGCTTGTCTGCTAGTAATGTCCAAGGTGCATTTGCTGCCCTATCCTAATATCACTTACACAGACAGTACTTACTAGTAAAGCAATTTCAAAGTGGGAGGAAAAGTCCCGGAAAAGGGAGAATTTGAGGAAATCTTCAGCATATAAAAAATAAAGGCTATATAGGATAAATCCACAGCCCACATTACCATAAAGAAAGAAAAACTAAGGCTGAGCAGTGGTGGTGCACACCTTTAATTCCAGAACTTGGGAGGCAGAGGCAGCTAGATCTCTTGAGTTTGAGGCCAGCCTGGACTACAAAGAGTTCCAGCTAGGGTTATACAGAAAAACCTTATCAAAAAGAAAAAAGGAAAGGAAAGGACAGGACAGGACAGAACAGAACAGGACAAGACAAGGGAGGGAGAGGAGGGGATGGAGAGAGAGAGGGAGAGAGAGAAAGAAATTTTAATCAGAGATCAAAAGGAACAGCCCAACATCCACACACCTTTTTGATGCATGGCTCAGAACTTGAGCTGGAGCAATAAGGCAAGAGAAGAAATCGATGGGATCCAATAGAAAAGAAGTCAAATTATCCCTATTTCCAGATGATAGGATATTCATTATACATGAGATCCTAAAAATTGTACCAGAAAACTTCTAGAAATGTTAAACATTTTCAGCAAATTTGTAGAAAACACAATCAACTTATAAAAGCTTTTCTATCCACCAACAGCAAATACATTAACAAGAGAATCATGGGCACGCTCCCATTCATAATAGCCTAAACAAGGGGGAGGGTGTAAATACAACTAAGGACGTGAGAGACCGCTACAACAAAAACTTTAAGTCTCTAGGAGATTTAAGATAAAAGATGGAAAGGCAGCCCATGCTCATAGAATGATAGACTACTGTGAAAACGACCACTCTACCAAAGGCAATTTACATACTGACTGCAATTTCAATCACAATTCCTATGAGATTTTTTCCACAGAAATGAGGGGAATCCCTAAGATTCGTAAGTAACAACAGAAGACCCAGGATGGCCAAGGTAACAGTGATCAAAAAGTACAATGTGGCAGAAATTCATGCCGGCCTGGCATCAGAGGGCTACACCTGGCCCAGCCATGGAGTTTTCACTCAGGCCCTAATCTAGCCTTTGTGTTACAGATGCCTTTTGTTGCCCCATGTGAATCTTGTCTGACAGTCTTCCATGGTTACAAAACCTAAGTAAAACCTGGTATAGAGGAAACCCAGAAAACTGTGGGATCTCGTGAATCAGGTATTGCACAAGGCATCGTATTTTCGGAAACTTCATTCAGTTTGTTTTGAGATATGGAAATCTGCTAAAGTGTAAACAGGAAAAACTACGCCAAGAGGCAAAGGGAAACCAGTTCACCAAAATCGAGCCCCCTGCAGCCGCCGCAGAGGCTAAGTTCACTCTCATGTGTCTCAGAGTCTTCATGGACCTGGGGGAATCCACAGACTTGCGCAGGGTTGCACATGACTGTACAATGCTGGAGAAACTGCAATTCCAGATTCAAGACATATTACAAAGCAATAGCAATAAAAACTGCATGGCTCTGGCATAAAACAGCCTTATCAATGGAACCAAAAAGAAGAACCGAATACGGGCACACAGAACTACAGCCATATGATATCTGACAAAGACACCAACTATATGCACTGGATTAAAGACAGTCATCACCAACAAATGCTACTTGGAAAACTGGGTGGGTCACATGAAGAATGAAATTAGATACCTACCTGTCACACAGCACAAGATCAACTCCAAAAGGTTCAAAGACTTCAATCTAGTACCTGAAACTCTGAAACTGCTATAAGACCTACAAGATAGGGTGCAGGAAAAGACTTGTTGAGCAGAACTCCATTTGCCCAGTAATCAAGGTCAACAAAAGACAAAGGGGACATCGTTAAACTAAAAGCTAAAGAACAATCAACTAAGTAAAGAGAACATCTTTGGTGTAGGAGGGTCTTCTGTTTGTATATTGCCCTCATTGGCTAAATAAAGAAAACTGCCTTGGCCTTTTGGTAGGACAGCCCTTAGGTGGGCGGAGTAGATAGAACGGAATGCTGTGAGAGAGAAGGAAGTGGAGCAGACGCCATGCTTCTCCAACACAAGATGGACACTGGTTAGACTCATGCCGGTAAGCCACGACTCGTGGTGACACACAGATGATTAGAAATGGGTTAAACAAATATGTGAGAGTTAGCCAATAAGAGGTTAGAGCTAATGGGCCAGGCAGTATTTCAATGAATACAGTTTCCATGTAATTATTTCGGGTACACACCGGGAGCCGGATGGCACAAGGGGCCCAGCGCCGGGAACACAGCCCGAGCCCCTCAATACAACACATCTTTGTCAACTATACATCTGAGGATTGATATCCAAAGGAACTTGATTGACTTTCTCAAGTCAAAAGAACTTGAAAAACAGGGTAAAGAAAACAAATGACAAAAATAAGGGGGGATGGAGGCACTACAGATCTGAAGAGTTCTCAAAAGAAAGAAAAGTGGCTAAGATTTTTTTTAATCTTTTCAAAAAATGTGTTCAACATTACTAGCAATTAGTGAAAAGCAAATTAAAACTATATTCAGATTTCATCTTACCCCAGTCAGGATGGCCAAGATCAAGAAAGCTGACAAGAAATGTTGGTCAGGACATATGGTTGGTGGGTTTGGAAACTAGTACAGCCACTACGGAAATCTGTGTAGAAAAAAAGCTAAAAGTAGATCTATCATACAATCTAGCTATACCGTTCCACAGCAAATGTCCAAATGACTCATATCCTGCATATACTTGCTTGGCTATGCTCCTTGCTGCTCTATTCACAATAGCCAGAAAATGGAAAACAGCCTACATGTCCTTCATCAGATGAATGAATAAATAAAAATCTAGTACATAAACACAAGAGTATCTACTTAGCTGTAAGGAAAATGAAATTTGCAGGTAAATGGACAGAACTAGAAAGTATACAGAGTTATCCAGATACAAAGGAACAGATGCCATTCCTTCTTTCTCATTTGTGGATCCTAGCTCCAGATCTTTACCAATGTGCATATAACCTGGACTAAGTAGCAAAGGACCAAGGGAGAGGGGTTGAAGGAGCTCTAGAGAGGAAGATAGTATAACATGGGTGCTGTATGAGGGGAAATAGAAAACATGGGGGCGCGATTTACAGCACGAGTAATAAAACCCAGAGAGATATAGGGTTCAACCTGAAGATAAGAAAAACAACAGCAGCCAAGCCACTAGAGCTCTTACCTCCTTGAAATCAAAGGAGCGAGTTCCTGTCCCATCCCACCTTATATTCCTCTCTAGTGCTAGTATTAAAGGTGTGCGCCACCACTGCCTGCCCTCTACGACTGACTAGTGTGGCTGCTGGGATTAAAGGTGTGTGCTACCAGTGCCTGGCCTGAATGGCTTAATAGTGTGGCTGCTCTGAACTGACCTTTAGGCAAGCTTTATTAAAATACAAATGAAATATCATTACAGGGATATCGGAAGGGGGTTTGAGGGATAATTAACACTAAAGATGTTTGAAAAAGCTAGTTTATATATGTATGTATGCATGTGTGAATATGCGCGCGCGCACGCACACACAGTTTAAATGAAGTTACACCACGTGGAGTGATAATGCTGTCTCCAAGAATCAGAGACTAATAAAAGCCGAAGTGCCTCTCAGAGTTGTTGGTCAGGAGTCCAAGAAACTCCCCCAAAAATATGTTCTTACCATTCTAGATTGCCTCCCACAACCTGAAGATAAGATACTATGGCTAAAGACACCACACACCTTGAACACAACACTTGGAGGAAATAAAGATAAAACTGATCTGGAAGCCTCCTCCCTAAATTCTAATTTCATAAATATTTGAGATGCTGCCAGCTGCCAAGAGAAAAAAGAAAAAATATTCTTATCTGATGTGGGATGCCCTTCTGCATTCTGTGAATGTTTGAATGCCATTGGTTAATGAAGTTGATTTGCCCAACAGTCAGGTAGAATAGAGCCAGGTGGGAAATCCAAGTAAAGATAAAGAGAAAAAGAAGGCAGAATCAGAGAGATGCCAGCAGCCACTGGAGAAGTGAGATATGAGGTAAAAAGCCACAAGCCTCGTAAGATAAAGAATAGAAATGGGTTAATTTCAGTTGTAAGAGCTAGTTAATAAGCCTGAGCTAAAAGGCCAAACAAGTTTTTAATTTATATTAAGTGGTTATTTGGGAAATGGCGTGGTATAGGAGGTTCTTCTGTATTTCTGTTGTTTTTATTGGTGAATTAAGAAAACTGCCTTGGCTTTTTGATAGGGCAGAAATCAGGTAGGCGGGCAGACAGAAAGGAATGCTGGGAAGAAGGTAGTGTGGCAGACGCCATGTTTCTCTTGCCTGAGACTGACGCTGGCTAGGAATCTTTCCCGGTAAGCCATGACCTCGTGGTGACATACAGATTATTAGAAATGGGTTAAACAAATATGTAAGAGTTAGCCAATAAGAAGTTAGAACTAATGGGCGAGGCAGTAATTTAATTAATAGTTTCCATGTAATTATTTTGGGGGTTAAGATAGCCATGTGGACAGGAGCCGGGCAGGACAGAACAAGGGGCCCCGCGCTCCTACATCAGATTGGCACCTCAACGTGATAGACTAAATCCACTTAAAAACCTGAGAGGGATTAAAAAGGGGGGAGAGAGAGAGAGAAAGAGAGAGAGAGAGTTTAACACAGCTTTTTGTTGTTTGCTGGGGCATGCCGCAGAGAGATTTCCTGACTCGGCAATAGCAGCAGGAAAAAAGCTACGCCATTTTAAAATGGAGCTTCCTGGGCCCTGGCCACTGGTACAATCTCCAGCTATGGAGCATTTGTGGGCCCGGCTGGTTGTGTGCCCACTCAAGGTAGGGAGAAAAATATCTGAGATCATGCCCGTGGCTCAGCTCTTCCTGCCTGGGTAGGCAGGGGGATCAGGTCAACTGGAAAGTGGCAGTTTTGAAATACCAGTTTCCGGTCTGTGCTGCCAGCGTGACCTCTGGCTCTTGCAGGAGACAGGGAATTTGGATGGGGTTTTGTGACTAAAGTGCTACGGCTTGCTTGATGGCAATGTGGACTGCTGCCTAACTGGAACTGTGCACGGCTCAGGGGCACCAAATGGGTCTGAAGCAGGAGCGGCTCTGCCATGCTGAACTGTGCTGATCTCAGGCTGGAACTATCGTAGTAACAGCGCAGTTAAGGTTTAGACTGGGCAGGAAACAGGCAGTACCGTATTACCCCTACATGGCGCAACTTGAGTTTTTGAGAACTGCTTAGCATTTTGAGAGGTGCTCCTGGACAGTAAAGAATTACAGATTCACAGTAGGACAGATTCAGACATGAAAGACCTCTAAATTGGTCACACTGTTGAATAAAGATAAGTACTAGGCTTAAAAGAGAAAAGAAATAAAGAATATAGAGAGATGCTTTTTTAAAAAGGTTAAAGTCTTTAGAGAGTACAGATAATCATAGATTAAAGGAAGAAAAAAAATAAGCCATGTAAAAATGGAAAATTCAAGGATTGTCTGGATTATGTATTTTATTGTGTTTTCTTTAAATTTTTTGACTGAGAAGGAGCTAAATACAGAGAGACATTTCATTGTGTGTGCTGCTAAGCCAAACCAGCATATATGTTCTAAAGGTATCTTGACTTCAAAATTTGGGTCTAAGGATATGATGTTTGGAAAAGAGGTTCTTTTGTTTTCACAGAAGATGAGAACCTATGGATTGCTTCCAGACCAATAACATGGTTTCATGGACCCCGGCATCCTGAAAGGTCACCATAAACACCTTCAAAAAATTACTCCACTCAACTGCCAACTGAGAAGAACCTGGCACTGCTCAATAGGAATAAATTCACATTGAGTATTGTAAACCTAGCCAAATACTGTGGCTGGTGAGGTCAAGCACCCTAGACGGGAATCTACTGCCTACTTTCCTAAATCTGTGTAAGTTCTAACTGCATTTTAAATACTTATATCCTCTCTCACCACACATCAAAGAAGCTAATCCACAACTGGTCAAAATGCAGAGAACAACCCCTACACCTACAGCTCAAGGAACACTGGAAGATTTTAGCAGCCAGAAAAACAGGATGTCTGCTATAAGACTCATCTCTAAATGACAGGGAAACCACACCCATGAAATCTCATAATATGGCTGCCTAAACAAGACCAGTTCAATGACTATAACAGCTGACATGCCAATAAGGATGGGACAAATAGCAAAAGCTCCACCCTTAGACAAAGGGCTACAGGCATTTAATGGCTGCTGAGAGAGGGAGAATTAGTCTTCTCCTGTGACAAGCCCCCGATAGATTATCCAATCCCAGAAGGTCATTAGCAAAACTAAATAAACAAGCTGTATTTACATATACATGTGTGCTCATGTATACACATAAACATACATATAACAATAATTATTCAAAAGGAGGAGGTTATGAGTTTGAGGAGGGAAAGGTAGAAATGATACAGGGAATTTTTTATTAAGTTTTTTCATTTACTTTGTATCCAAACTGGAGTTTCCCCTCCCTCCCTTCTTCCATTCCCTCCCCCCTTATTTGCACTTTATTAAGCATTTTGACAGCTTTTTAAAATAAAATTTATTTCTAGGACCAAAAGAAAATGGAAAATTGTTTTAATTAAGTTCATTTGTAATTTATTTAGTAATAAAATATGACATAGGTTTCACCACCCTCCTTAATGAGTATTCAGATGTTTGACTCAAAAACACTTCACAGATTCAAAGGAAGTTATTACATAATACAGTATGGATAAAACTCAAGGATACATTACCTTATAAACTATTCTGTATATTTTATATTTGTATTAGGCAATTTCAGAAATTCATACATTCATTATTTCTCAGCAAACATGTTAAACAGCTGAGTTTGAAGAAACTTTCCCTTAAAATACAGCTATATTAAATTAACACACAATGGTGACCATGACCATGTCATTTACTTTTGTTTAATGAATTATTTAGGTGACATTTTAAGCCAAAAACTATTCAACTTACTTGAATGTAAAGCAAATATTTTAGAATCTATAATCTTAAATGTTTGATGCAATTACACATACAAAATAAAAATATTTCAAGTGAAAGACTCTGGCGCATCTCAGCATTACTGCCCGCCCCCCCGGAAACCAGGAACCTGATAATCACCCACGCATGCACTGGAATGGTGGGTACTTTCCATTCCTCTCTGCAGATTTTCTCAAAATAGGCCCAGTTCCTGGAACTAAGGCCAAACAAACTGCAGGTGTTCCTCTTTTACTCCATTGTCATACCTTTCCCATTGTCGTTCCTCACAATTCAGTTTTGATCTATAAGGCCAGAAGCGGTAAGCCCTAAAGCCTTAGGTTCCTCTTTTACTCACCTGATCCAGTAACCACCTGTCCCGCCATGGCCCCGACCAATTATAGGTAGCTGACCCTTAAGCAAGCCAATCACAGGAGTTGACAAACAACTTCTGGGCTCCCCCCTTTTTGCTTCTGCAGGGTTTTTTTGTTTTAAAAGTAGCCTGTAACAACCATTCAAGGTCCTTCTCCTCCAGAGGCTAAAGGACCCTGATGTGCCAGCCAATAAAAGTCTTCTTGCTTTTGCAACAACTGTGGTGTGAGAGTGGTCTCTTGGGGCGACCCCTCCTCAGTAAGTGGGCTTTGGGGTTCAACACAAGGTTGATGATTGAGTTATACATTTACTAAAGCAAAACAGAAGTGATTAATGTCATATAGCATCTAGCTAAAGTGTAATAATAAAAGTTTACATACTATTAGGCAAAGTATAAATTATGTAATAGGTTTTATGATCACTTGTGAATGTATATTGCACAGAACAGACTTGCCCTTCTCACAAAAGAGGAAGTTTTCTGGATGCCATCAAGATTGTATATTATAATGCACTCTTAATTCTACTCAAAGTTAGCAGAATGAATATTTAGCTTTTATTCAATGCCACCACACTCTTAATGCATAATAATTCACATATTACATTCTTTCAAAAACTGAAATGGAGTAAATTCTAAAACAAGGTTAACTACTATATTATTTCCTTACTTTGGTAAAACCAAATTAGGACTACCACTGCCCAAGCTGCCAGATGCCCCGCTCCTTCCTTCTCTACAGACAGTAAGTAGGAGGGCTCGTTACCACCCACTACTCCGGCTGCTGCAGTGCACTGAAAACATTTTCAGGAATTGTCAGGTATAAAAGGATGTCTCAAGTTCAGCCTGGATTCCTGACGAGCCCTCTCCAAGGTCCCATCAGTGGCAATATTCTGAGAGCTTCTGATTATCATGTCTGGTTACAGCAAACTGTTCAGAAGAGTAAAATAGCAGAATAAGAATTTATCACAATGCAATCAGAAATGAGGCAATGTCCCCATTTTATTACTTTTTAAAACATTTTTCCTGGCTAACATAGGCACAGTACCTAAAAATTATTTGAAAAGTCAGTCTTATATGTGATTTCACTTTACTTCCTTACTGACCTTATAATTACTAAGAGAACTTTTAGAGACAAGGGAATATACATTTCAATAAAAGATAAATTTGTAGACTAAACTTTAATGTAAGTAAATGTAAACTATATACAGTTTCCTATAATGAAAAATTATTTTTGTATGTTAATAACATATTATAAATTCTAATGCTCAATATTTTGACATGTATCTGTGTGCAGTGGTTGATACATGTGATTAAGATAAACCTTAAGAAATTTAAGAAGCTATTTTGCCTGATTTCATTTAATTAAGTTCTAAAGAAATGCAATTTATAAGCAAAACTGGTATTGGAAAGCATGGTAATATTTTATTTATAAAAGAAATAAAGTAAAATAGGGCAATAGTCTTTATTCTGTAGTCAAAAATAGCATCCTCCCCAAAAGAAATGACTTAGAAGACACTTGAGCAAGCAAGCATCCACAGGCATGGGATGAAGAATTTAAGGGAATACTTATGTTCACATATGAAGAGTGAAGTCATATTACTTTAGCAAGTTAAGAAATAGTATGTAAAAACTATTCTGATAAGTTTTACCGTTTCAGCAGACCCCATACAGGACCAATTCTAAAGATAATAAAAAGTGATTATAAGGTCAAAGAAATATTTGTAATAATGAGGGGTTTTGAATTTTAAAAAATTCATCAGTCATACTTTAATTAAGAAAGTATTTCAAATTGACCTTACTGAAATTATTAAAGAAAAATGTTTCTCTTCATCACTGAAAAGAGACAGAAAACACTGGCACCAAAAAGAAAGTACACAGACAACAGCAGAAAGGTCCAGCTGTTAAAAATCACCAAAGTCTTTGCAGATATGCTGAACGAGAAGGGACTCTACATGTCTTCATAATGTAGAAGACTTCCACAGTTGCAGAATGCACATTTAATCACACAAGCAAATCCAGGTAGACTCTGTTCAAACAAACAAAAGACAGAGGGTATCCTGAAGGAAAAAGCCCCAATAGACTCATAGTCGGCTTCAGATCCACACCTCACCATACCTCACCATCCCATTATACTTAAACCTTCATGATATAACATGTTCTGTGGGGACAGAAACAATCAGCTAACTTCTGGATCTCCACCCAGATTGGAAACTTGCAGAAATATAAATATAGAAGATATTTTTTGTGGGGGAGGAGGGTATGTGATTGCATGCTTGTGTTTTTTTTTTCCCACACAGACAGGGTTTTATTGTATAAACTAGACTAGCTTCAAACCCATAAAATCCCCCTGCCTTGGCTTACATAGTGCTGGGATTACCACTAGATTCACCCTTCCTTACCTATTAATGAAGGGGCTGACACAAATGCTGAGAGAGGGGTTTTTGCTTCTACAAGGCATTCTCTAGGGGAGTGCAGGTATTTAAAAATGCAATTATGAGGAAGGGGTCTCTCACAGGCCAGGACAGAAAGTGAGGTGAGGCTGCTGTCTTAGTTCCAAGAAAGATGGCTCAGCCATTGTTATGTCATTTTAATCTGATTCACTTTTCGTACAGAATACTTTGCATTTCTCATAAGTCTGGTGATATCATCCAGTCTCTCAACCAATTAGATCATCCAGATGAATAATGAAGTGGGAAGCTTAAGAAAAATAAACAAAAACCCACAAAGAACTCTACATGGTGACTGACAAAAGCAATATTGAACTGACATTAGTTCCTGGGTAAACCAACATGAAACAAAAAGCCAAGAAAACTGGGAATTGAGTGATGCAACCATTCTGTAAAAGGACTGTTAAACTGTCAGTCTTCCAAGCTTCTGCCAGGGCATTCAGTATGGAGAGACCGCATCCCTGGTTTCTATATTCAGTTTCTAGCAGAGAACTTCTAAAATCCTTGAAATCTGCTTGAGTTTTGAAGTGTCTTTCTTCTGGCTGAGGAGCATCTTAATAACTTCAGGATGGAGACTGGTCAACAGAATGGTCATGTCACAATTAGGTTGGGACGTTCAGCCCCACTATGCCGAAGCTTCTGAGGAAAAGAAAAGAGTTGGGGATTGAGTTTAATCTCTAACGATCTATGACTTAATGAACCATGCTTATGTAACAAGACTTAAGAATTAACACTCAAAGGGGTGGCATACTCCATCTCCATGGGGGTGGACAGGGAAGCCCCTAAGCCTCATCCTTTATCATAGGTAAAATGGCTAGCATTTTCCTGAATTCTGTGAGTCATCCCACCAAATGGACTAAGCAGGGCTCACATGGGCTCACAGAGACTGAGGCAGCAAGCATGAGGGCCTGCACAGGTCTGCACCAAGTCCTCTGCACATATGTTATGACTGTTAGCTTGGTGTTTCTGTGAGACTCTCAATGGTGGGAACAGGCGAGCCTGACTCTGGCCTACTCGCAGGACTCTTTTCCGACTACTGGGTTGCCTTGTCTTCTTGTATCCTGTTTTGTCTTTTTGGCTGTTATCTCTTGGAGGCCTGCTCTTTTCTGAAGAGGATATGGAGGGGGAGTAAATATGGAGGAGAAGGGAGGTAAAGGGAGGAGCTGGGAGGAGTGAAGAAAGGAGAAATCTGTGATGGGGATATTATATGAAGAAAAGAATCTATTTTCAATCCAAAAAATGAAACAACCTGTAGAAAGGACCATAAAAGTCTTCAACTCTGGAGTCACATTTGATGCAGTACAGGGCAGTCTGGGCCTTGTAACCCAAAGTACAGCTATCCTTGAAGACATACCTTTAGCCTATAGAGCCTAGCTCCAGGAATTTTCAAAATTAAACCAAATTAGAAGATACTGATTTGGTGCTGGGCAACTACAGAAGAAAAAAAAAAAGCTACTTGAAAAGACTTCATTTGGTGTCAGCAGTAAAGATCTTTACTCAGAGAGATTAATAAAACTGTAAATTAGAGGGAGGAAGTGTTATATGCCTGTGGTCTCAACTAAAGTGGAAGATTAAGCAGGAAGCTGGTGTAAGACAAGAGTTCAATACTTGTTTGAACAACATAATGAAGCTCTCTCAAAGATAAAATAAAAGCCAGCATGGTGGCACATACTTATAATCTCAGTACCTAGGAGGCTGAGGCTGGAGGACCATCTCAAGTGCAAGGTCAGTCTGAGCTACACAGGAAGTTCAAGTTATGCCCAGGTGCACAGTAATAACCTATTTCAGGGTGGGAGTGGGGAGTAGAGCCGGGCATGGTGATTTAGACCTAGCACTTCAAAGCAGGTGGGTCTGAGTTCAAGGCAAGCTGGACTACAGAGTGAGTTCCAGGACAGCCAGGGCTACATAGAGAAACCCTGTCTCGAAACACCCCTCATCCCAATATAAATAAACAGATAAAGAAAATAGAAAAATTTAAAAAGCTAATACCAATAATCTGTATAAAAGTTCTAAGAGTTGACATTCATAGCAAATAAGTATACTGATAGCACAGCCTCCCTTGTTATTAAAGCATTAGTCAGTAGAACAAATATTATTAACATCAATAAAATGGAAAATATCTGCAATATAATTAACAAATTATACCTTATTTGTTTAAGAAGTTACGTTTTTGTATCTATCGTCTTAACCTATACAGCTTTTAGGAAGGAATAAAAAATGATCAGATTTATTTCAGTTAGAAGCAATTTTAGAGATCATGTAATTTACATCTGGTCTTGGGAGTTTATTCTGTACTAAGGAGGTTGAGGCAAGAATATCATAAGTTCAAGGCCAACCTGTTAAAGGGCAACTAAATGTACAAAAGGAAGAGGGCTGGGGATGTAGCTTTGTACTTGCCTAGCCAACACCTTGGAAAAAAGAACATTCAGTACAGTTTTACAGTGTTGTCATCTGAGAGTCCTGTGAAATACAAGTACCCAATTGCCACTGCAACATTCAAATGAGTCTTCTGGTAACTTAGATCAATTATAAATTGATGGAGTTACTTTATTATAGCAAAGTAACCATTACTTACAAAATGTCAATGTATTCTTCACAACTCTAAGAAGCAAGTACTTCTCCCCCAATTTGCAGCTACAGTTGGACTTCTTTGCTGGTTATGCTTACTTTTACTTAGAAAATCCAAACCAGAGCAGTGTAAACAGTAATAAGTCTTCACAGAAGAAACTAAGAGAAAGAGCAGGTTCAGGATTAGTTTTTTTTACTCAACTCTTTCTTCAACCATGTTATCATTACTTCCACCATTCAGGAGTGTAGCAAATGCTACTCCACTCTATTCCTGGAACACAGTGCAATAAAATTATATACTATAACCAAAAACAATATTCCTACCAATGGTAATTGTAAATGCAACTCTAAGTCATGGATGGAAGAAATCACAATAGAATTCAGAGTACTCGATCCAAACTGATGTCCTGGCAGGTATTATAAACTAAAGAGTCACTTGCGCTCCTCCTATTGACTATCAGACTGTTGACATAATGGACCCTACAATATTGGAATTTCTCAAGCTGAAAAAAAGGAAATACTTTGCAACCTGTTGTCAAACCAGAAAGAGGAGTTAGTCTGCTGGAAAGAGATTTCCACACAGCTTTGATAACTTGTCAGATAACTTAGCTGGAAAACTCACACCTTGATCAGGACTGCCTACTTGCACATACCTTTCTCTCATTTAAACATAAATCTCATGTACTAAAGATAAATTGGCCCTTTGTTGCTCTTTCCATTGAGGACATATTAAATAAATCTCGTTTCTCTTCTTTCCACCACTTGTCTAACTGGGACTTTTGAGGATGGGTGGCCACCTACATTGTTAGGGATGTCAAGGCCCAGGCTCTGACCCTGACAACTCCGGTTGCAACAAATTATAACATAATCACAACTTAAATATTTGTAAGCTATCCTGTACAATAAAAGAACTTCTGGGGGCATCACAATTCCTGACTTCAAACTCTATTACAGAGCTACATACAGTACTGAAAACAGCCTGGTATTGGCATAAAAACAGACAGGAGGACCAATGGAACTGAATAGAAGACCCGGATATCAATCCACACATCTTCGAACACCTGATTTTTGACAAAGAAGCAAGAAATATCAAATAGGGGAAAAAAAGAAAGCATATTTAACAAATGGTGCCAGCATAATTGGATATCAACATGTAGAAGAATGAAATTAGATCCATATCTATCACCATGCACAATACTCAAGTCCAAATGGATCAAAGACCTCAACATAAAGCCAGCCACACTGAACCTTGTAGAAGAGAAAGTGGGAAGTACACTTGAACGCACTGGCACTGGAGACCACTTCCTAAATATAACCCCAGCAGCACAGACACTGAGAGAAACAATTAATAAATGGGACTTCCTGAAACTGAAAAGCTTCTATAAAGCAAAGGACATGGTCAACAAGAAAAAACAACAGCCTACAGAATGGGAAAAGATCTTCCCTAGCCCCACATCAAACAGAGGTCTGATCTCCAAAATATACAAAGAACTCAAGAAATTGGTCATCAAAAGAACACATAATCCAATAAAAAAAAAATGGAGCACAGACCTAAACAGAGACCTCTCAACAGAGGAATCTAAAATGGCTGAAAGACACTTAAGGAAATGTTCAATATCTTTAGTCATCAGAGAAATGCAAATCAGAACAACTCTGAGATTCCATCTTACACCTATGAGAATGGTCAAAATCAAAAACACTGATGACAACTTATGCTGGAGAGGTTGTGGGGTAAAGGAAACACTTCTGCATTGCTGGTGGGAATGCAAGCTGGTACAGCCCCTTTGGATGTCAGTGTGGTGATTTCTCAGAAAATTAGGAAACAACCCTCCTCAAGACTCAGTAATACCACTTTTGGGTATATATCCAAAGGATGCTCAATTGTGCCACAAGGACATGTGCTCAAGTATGTTCATTGCAGCATTGTTTGTCATAGCCAGAAACTGGAAACAACCTAAATGCCCCTCGACCTTAGAATGGATAAGGAAAATGTGGTACATTTAGAAAATGGAGTACTACACAGCAGAAAAAAATAACATCTTAAAATTTGCAGGAAAATGGATGGAGCTAGAAAACATCATTTTGAGTGAGGTAACCCAGACCCAGAAAGACAATTATCACATGGACTCACTCATAGGTGGTTTTTAAACACAAAGCAAAAAAAGCCAGCCTACAAACCACAATCCCAGAGAACCCAGACAACAGTGAGGACCTAAGAGAGACTTACATGGATCTAATCTACATGGGAAGTAGAAAAAGACAAGATCTCCTGAGTAAATTGGGAGCATAGGGACCTTGGGAGAGGGTTGAAGTGGGGGGAAGAGGCAGGGAGGGGAGCAGAGAAAAATGTAAAGCTTAATAAAAATCAATAAAATTAAAAAAAATATATTTGTAAGTTGAAGATCAAGCAATCTTTAGAGAGAAATGTATATATGATGTTTATACTGTCATTTCTGCTAATTTTTAAAATTAATTTTTAATTTTAGTTTATGAACATGTGCATGTATACAAGAGGCCATAAGTAAGTATCATACCCCCTGGAACTAGATTTATATGCAGCTGTGAGCTGAGTTGGTGCCAGGATCCAAATTCAGGTCCTCTGAAAGAGCAACAAGCACTCTAACCACTGAGCCACCTCACCAGATCCATACTTAAAAAGCAAACACCCCACAGTTGTTTCAACAAAATATGAGCAAAACATAAATTTCTTATGTGTTGCCTCTTTCTTGGGGAGGGCAGGAGTATGAGATACGAAATATGGTATCATGTAGCCAAAGTTACCCTTGAATTCCTGATTCTAGAATGTTATGATTACAAACTAAGCCACCAAGCCTAGCTTTTTTTTTTTTTAGAAAAGTTGGGTAAGAAAAAAATTTAATACCCTATAGAATTGAGGCGTAAGAAAACACAAAATGCAAAGACGTCCACAATAATCCATGCACTAACTAGTTACCTCACTTCACTATGACTTATGACTGTTAATGGCTATACTTTACTGCGCCTGCTGCTGTGATAAAACACCCAGAGGAAAGCAATTTAGAGAAGAAGGATCTTTTGGATCTGTCTGAAGCTAATCTATCATAGTGGTAAAAGGCCTGGTGGCGGAACTGAAGGCAGCTGGTCACAGCATCCACCCACTGCCAGGGAGCAGAAGCAGAAGCGTGAGGAATGCTCATCTCCTCCTCTTCACAAAGTTCAGGATCCAAACCCAGGGAAAGGTTCTGCCCAGCCAACAAACCTAATCAAGGTAATTAATGCCCTCACAGGTATGCCCAGAAAATAACCAAAACTTGTCTCCTAGGTGACTCGAGAACACATCAAGCTTGATTAAAGGTGTGCACCATCACTGCCCAGCTAAATGCTTTATTTTATAAGATGCCCTCGTCATTGTGTTTATCCATGGCATTAGAAAAGTAATTGGGCTGGAAAGATGACTCAGTGGTTAAAAGCACCACCTGCTCATCTAAAGGTCCTGAGTTCAATTCCCAGCAACCACATGGTGGCTTACAACCATCTGTAATGAGATCTGGTGCTCTCTTCTGGACTGCAGGCATGCATGTAGGCAGAATACTGTATACACAATAAATAAATAAATCTTTAAAAAAAAAAGAAAAAAGAAAAGTAATTAATAGGCAGTGGTGGCACACACCTTTAATCCCAGCACTTGGGAGGCAGAGGTAGGTGGATGATCTCTGTGAGTAGAGGCCAGCCTGGTCTACAAAGCCAGTTCCAGGACAGCCAGAACTGTTACACAGAGAAACCCTACCCCACCCCACCGCCTGCAAAAAAGAAAAAGTAATTAAGATACTTGTTCAAGCATTTCTGTTCTATTTCAAAGTACTCCTACCATCTTCACAGTATCTCAAAGTTCATTTCTCTGATGCACACTTTGCCTCCAATGTCCGCTTTCACAAGCTATCATATTTACTGCAGTGTTCGCATAATACACAACTTCTTAATAGGCATTAGCTCTCAGTCAGGGCGTTTCCTGTCATTACTACAGAGAAGAGATACTTTTCTACCAGATCGACTGGAAAAAACACCCTCAGGCACTGCTAATAAAATCCCTCTGGATTTTTAAAATAGATTTGACAATTGTTTGTTAATTTCACATAAAAAGTTAAGCCAGTTTTGGAGACCTAGGAGAGAACACTTGATGTACACAGATACCAAGAATCAATCTACAGCTACAGAAACTAAGACAGTGTGATACTGGCAAAGGCATACATGACAGAGGAGATAAAACTAAGCTATGAGAGCTAAGTGTAAAGCAGATACATGGCTCAGTGGTTAAGAGCACTGGCTGCTCTTGAGGAGGACCGGGGTTTGGTTCTCAGCATCCATATGGTAGTTCACAACCATCTGGAACTCTAGTACCATGGAATCTGATGCCCTCTTCTGGCACTGCATGCAAGTGGTATACATACATACAAACATGTAGGCAAAATACACACAAAATAGAAGAAATTTTTAAAAAAATCACAAAAGTTCAAAGTACCTAATAAATATTACTCAACTGTTACTGGAGTCCTAGGCTATAGGTTTGAGTCTGGGGGTCCCAAAAAGTAGGTACAACCACCTGTCCCAAAGACCAACTGGAAAAAAAATAATGGTTAAAAAAAAAATGAAGAAAGGGACCTTCATTATGGTCAAACTTTGGAGACGAGGGGAGTGTGCTCTTAGTGTCCTTTTTAATGCAGGGGTGGAGGGTATGGCTGCCAAGAAAGCCATAAACTTCTGATCTGCCTGCCTCATCCTCCCAAGTAGTTAAAATCCCAAGTCAAAAGGCTGCATTTAAAAAAAAAAATCAAGCCCAATCCTGGAAAGAAGGCTCCACAGCAGTTAAGAGCATTGGCTTCATTTGCAGGGGTGCTAGATTCCAAACACCCACACAGCAGCTCACAACTATCTGTAACTCTAGTCCCAGGAAACTGACCTACATGGCTACCAGGCATACATATGGTGCACAGACATGCTTAGAGGCAAACACATACCCACAGAATAAAATAAATATTAAAGGAGCAGTCATTTGCTGCCAAGCTTGATCTGAGTTAAACCCTCGGAACTTTATAGATAGGAGAGAACAACTCCTGAAAGGTATCTTCTACATGTACAAGTGGCACACTGTCCATGCCAGTCACACACCCTCACACCCCCACACACACCAGTAAAATAAAGGTTATAAATTTTTCTGAAGGTAGGTAATATGACCAGGCACATGTCTTTAACCCTGACACTTAGGAGGCAAAACATGGGGTTCTCTGTGAGTTCCAAGCCAGGCTTGTCTATCTATATAGGGAGTTCCAGGTCAGTTAGGGTTACACAATCCCCGTCTCAAAGGGAGTTAGGGGCAGATAACACAAATGTTGGCAAAGATAGAGGAAAAACTTGTGTCCCCATCACTGTGCTAAAGAGAATGTAAAATGGTACAGCTTTAGAAAATAGACTGCCAATTTCTTTAAAAGTTAAATACAAATTTACTGTGCCTATGTTTGCATGTGCATACACCAGAAGAAAACCTAAAGAATTGCTCCTCAGATGTTAGCCACCTTGCTTTTTGAAACAGTCTCAGCAGGCCAGGCTTATAAGCCACCAAGTCCCAGGAATCTGTTTGCATCTGCTTTCCTAACATTGGAATCACAAGCACACTACCATGTCCCGTCCCCTTTTAAAAACATGAATTTTGAAGTTCAAACTCAAGTCCTCATGCTTCTGAGGCAAACAATTTAAAAAATAAACTCTCTCCAGCCTAAAAACTAATTTAGTACTCAAACCAGCAATCTAACTTCTAGTAATCCACCCAAAAACCTGTTGACAAGAAAGAAATTTTATGCCAGGTAGTGGTGGTGGCGCATGCCTGTAATCCCAGCATTTGGGAAACAGAAGCAGGCGGATCTTTGTGAGCTCAAGGCCAGCCTGGTCTACAGAGGAGTTACAGGACAGTCAAAGCCACACTGAGAAACCCTGTCTCAAAAAACAAAAAAAAGGAAGGAAGGAAAGAAAGGAGAAAAATTTCAATGTCCACTATTCATAACCTAGCAAATATTTGTCACTGATGGAAACAGACAAAACGTAAAAAGAAATGTTCTGGTATGGTGGTACACACCTGTAGTTTGGGAGGTAGAAGAAGAGCCTACCAAGAGTATAAGACCATCCTATAGTGGGTTTTAGGACAGCCTGGACGACAAGAGAACCAATCTTAAAAAAAAACAAAGATTATTCACATGCTTTGTTGTAATTTATAGGTTTATAACCTGAGGAATCTTTTAAGGGTGCTGTGTAATATTAGTATATACACCAGATCACCTCTTAAACAAACAATTCTCAGTTACATTAGCCTCAATTTCAGGTGAGCAGTGTGGAATCCACAGATAATATGCTCCCAAGCCCATCTACCACAAGTGAGCATCCCATACATTACAATAACCTGAACTAACCATTATCCACTTACTGACTACTGACCAAGTTATTTAACAAGGCAGTGGTGGTGCACGCTGTTTACTGGCCTGCTCTCAGTTGGCTCCCTTACACAACCCAAACCCATTCGCCTAGGAGTGGCTCTACCCATAGCAAGCTAGGCCCTCCCACATCAATCAAGAGAATCTCATCGGGCAGTGGTGGCACACGCCTTTAAACCCAGCACTCGATCTCTGTGAGTTCGAGGCCAGCCTGGTCAAGTTCCAGGATAGGCTCCAAAGCTACAGAGAAACCTGTCTCAAAAAACCAAAAGAGAGCGCGCGCGCGAGCGAGAGCGAGAGAGAGAGAGAGAGAGAGAGAGAGAGAGAGAGAGAGAGAGAGAGAGAGAGAGAATATCTCTTAATCAACATGACCACGTGTCAACCTGATTTGGATGATTATTCAATTAAGGTTCTCTCTTAACAGTGACTCCAGGTTGTATCAACAAGGGAGAGGAGGGACAAAATAACAGAAAATAAAAAAAAAAAAAAAACACAACTAACAGGGGCTGACACAATGGCTCAGCAGTAAAGATAAAGAGCACTTGCTTCTCTTCCAGAGGACCTGCATTTGGCTCCCAGCAACTTCCTGATGGCTCACAAAGTCTATAGCATACCAACAGTCCCAGGGAATCCAACGCCCTCTTCTGGCCTCCACAAGCATTGCATGCACATGGTACACCAACATACGTGTAGGCAAAACACCCATACAAATAAAAATACGTAAATCTGGGGTTGGAGAGAGCTCAGTGGTTAAGAGCACTTGTTGCTCTTCCAGACAACCCAGGTTCAATTCCCGGCACCCATGTGGCAGCTCACAATCTAAATTCCAGTTCCAGGCAATCTGACATCCTCACACAGACATACACACAGCAAAACACCAATACACATAAAATAAAATCATTTTTTAAAAAAAGGTAAATGTTCAACAAAAAACTGACCATCATAATTTATTTATTATTAGTGTGTATGTGGGCGCATGCCATGTGTGCATGTGGAAGTAAGAGAACAACTTGCAGGAATTTGTTTTTTCTTCTACAGTTGGTCTTGAGGATCAAACTGAGGATGTTGTGCAAGTGTTTTGACCCATTGAAGCACCTCAACGGCCCCCAAAGTCTGTTTTTTAGAGAAATGAGTTGCACATCATTAAAGAAAAAATTTAGCTATGTATAATGGTTCATGCCTCCTATAATACTAGCCCTTGGGAGGCAGAGACAGTAAATTTGCCATAGTTAGACCAGCTAGTCTACATATGAAGTTCCATGACATTAAGGGCTACAGAGCTTAAACCTTTCTTAACAAACAAACCAATAAACAAAAGAAATAAATGATTAAAAAATAAAACAAACATATACCTAAAGACTAACTAAATATTTCTTGGAGCCGGGCGGTGGTAGCACATCCCTTTAATTCCAGCACTCGGGAGGATCTCTGTGAGTTCGAGGCCAGCATGGTCTACAAGAGCTAGTTCCAGGACAGGTTCCAAAGCTACGGAGAAACCTTGTCTCAAAAAACAAAACAAAACAACTTGGTGCAGTGGCCGTGTCTATTATCCTAATGCTGGGGAGGAGCTTGCTGGCTAAATTACTAAATTCTCAGAGCAGTGAGAAATTCTGTCCCCAGAAGAAGATATCCAATATCAACCCATAGTCTGAATGCCTCTCCTAAGAAGTCCATACTTCCTAAATCCTTCCTCAACACTGACGTTCCACTGAGGACCGAGTGTTCACACACAGGAATCTGGGGGAGCTAGTCTCATTCAAACCAACACAACACAACTTCTTTGTTTTCTAATGTTGGGGATTAAATCCAAGGCTTTACACATGCTAGGTAAGTATTCTATAACTGAGTTACAGCCCCAGGCAGCTGTACCTCTCTGAGTTTTATGCTAGCGTAACCTACAGCGAGTTCCAAGCCAGCCAGAGCTACATTGTGAGACCTTGTCTCAAAAAACGGAAAAAAAAAAAAAAAAAAAAAGCCCAACCAAACAAAAACTCTGGATTTTTCTATGCAAGTCAATCATGCTAGCACATAGGAGGCAGAGGGAGGACTGCTGCAAGTTCAAGCTGGCCTGGTCTATAGGCCAGGTTCCAGGCCTTCCAGGACCACATGTCAGATGATTCAGACTACCGGGGCCAGCATTTCCACATGGTCTAACAGATAGGAAGGTGCAAGGAGTGAATGGAGCTGAGGCTTCAGGAGAGTGCTCTGAGTTGTCTAGCTGTCTTTTCACTAGCCAAATCATTAACTTACTTTCCATGTCTGGGGGTTTGTAGGCACATAACCATTTAACACTGTAATTATTGGTATAGGCAAACAGCTATATTGTAAAAGTTTTTAATCTTCCTAGTTGTGAGTTCTTGATTATGTTTACAGTACCAAATGTATTACATCCTACTGAGTAGGTCGTAAGTCCAACCAGACATCTACTGGTTATCCCCAAGATATCATTACCACTAGCATACCATTTGGACATGTCTTGCCAGGTCAGTTGTTATTGTAGTTTCCAGGATTTACAGCTGGGCAGGACTGTTGATAACTTTTCTTCCAGTGGTACCTTGAATAGATAGCACATTCAGACACTATGAGTTACTGAAGTAGCCTAGGGGTCTATCAACTGATGAATGGCTAACAAATATGTGGTATGCATACACAATGGAATTCTATTCAACTGTAAAAAAAAAATGAAATCCGCAGATAAATAATATACTTAGATAACCCAAACCCAGAAAGACAAATGCCATCTGATCTCTCTTATATCTTGATCCTAAAGATCTCATCCTTTAGGTTTCAGTTAACACCCTGAAGTTAATAATATAGAGGTCAGAAGAGTAGAAAGGGACCATTGGGAAACGGGAAAGAAAGCTCCATAGTTAATGGTAGAATACAATGCTAAGAAAAAAGAAAAGGGGGGATGAGAGGGCTTAAGTTATACAACCTACCATCCTATAATGGGGGTGGGGACATAGGAGTTACTCTTGCCTCAAACCACCCAGTGTTTCCAGCATCTTGTGGTCAGCTTCTACATTTCACTTGGTATCTATGAAAGCAGGCATTATTCTCCATGACCTAACATCATCAATGAGAAATCTTTATTAGTTTTTTCTGTTGCTATGATAAAATGCCCTGGCAGGATGGGTCTTTCCACGTCATCCTAATCAAGACAAGCCCTACAGGTATGCTTGGAGGCTTATCTCATTGGTGATTCTCCATCCTGTTAAGTTGACAATCACAAGTCATGAGCCTGTGGCTTCTTGACTTCAGGACTAGCAGCGCAGAGGGCATACAAAGTATATGACTATTTATTATGAAAGAGTGTCCTGGGTATGTCTATGAGGGTGTTTCCAGGGAAGAACTGTTTCTGGGTTAGTGAACTGATTAGAGAAGACCTACCCCAAACTGAGTGGCAGCACCCTACTAATAGAAACCCCTAGGAGAAGCCAACTTGTTTCTCACTGTACTCTTTCCTCCCTGAAGTTTTCTGCTGCTGCATCTTGTCTCTACTGGACTCAGTTCTTGTCTCTGGCTCAGACTTACACCAGTGGCTGTTGGAGGAAGGCACCGAGCCTTCACTCTTAGCCTGGGAACTACCTGGTCAACTTTCCTGTCTCAGCTGTCCAACTTGTTTGTTTCTTTATGTTTTGATTTTGGTTTTTCAAGACAAGGTTTCTCTGTATAACAGCCCTGGCTGTCCTGAAACTTGTTTTGTAGACCACACCGGCCTCAAATTTGAAACTCCACCTACCTCTGCCTTCTGAGTGCTGGGATTAAAGGCCTACACAACCATGTCCACATAAGGTTCCCAACTTCTTAAATTGAGCTGCTACTGACATTTCTGAACCTGGGTAGGTATCATGAAGCTTTTGGTGAAATTTTGAGAAACAGACTTTGCAACATTCCTCTAATTATTAGTAGATCTTACCTACATTGTCCATTCAAATATCCCAATAACTATTCCCTCTTCACCACATCAAAGCATAAAATATTTCTTTAGGCCTTCATTTCCAAAGGTTTTTATTTCATGCTTTAAAAAAAGGTGCTATATGTTCTTTATCTGGTTTTGCTATATACAGCCCAGCCATGGGCCTGGTGTAGTAATGAGAGCCAGTTCCTTCTTCTACCCTACAAGGAAAAAAGAAAAAAAAACAGCAACAACAAAAATATAGACAATCTATGATGTATAATGGTACAGTGCCTGGCTAACATTCATGAAGTTTCAGGTTCAATCAATCTCCAGTACCACATAAAATCAGGCATGGTAACACATGCCTGTAACCCTAGCAACTCACAAAGAAGAGGCAGGAGGAGTGTACGTTCATCAAGTAAGAGGAAGACTTAGTAAGGAAATTACAAAGGCACAAACAAATTCAAAGTATGTAAAAGTGAGAACATGCCTGCAATCCCAGCACTTCGGGGGAGGCGGGAAGACCAGGGAGGAGGTCAAGATTATCCTCAATTATTGAACAAACCTGAGGCTAGCCAAAGTTACATGAGACCTGGTCTCAATATAACAAAAAAAAATTTTTTTAAAGGAAAAGAACAATGAATAATTTCCATAGAGACCTGATGAAGTGGCTCACTGGTTAAAACACCCATTGTGAAAGTAAAAGGACCAGAGTTCAAGCTGGGTGTGGTGGCGCACACCTTTGATCCCAGCACTTGGGAGGCAGAGGCAAGTGGATCTCTGTGAGTTCAAGGTCAGCCTGGTCTACAAAACAAGTTCTGGGACAGCCAGGGCTATAACACAGAGAAACCCTGTCTCAAAAACCAACCAAACAAACAAAAAAATCCTACAATCAGAGTTCAAGTCCCTAAAATCCACATAACATAAACACTGGATAATTTAGGTTATTCCAGTCTTGCAAGACAAGACAGGGAATCCCAGAGCAAGGTGGCTAGTAATACTAGCCTTATCAGTTGGGCACTGCATCTGAGAGATTCTGCCTACAAGAACAAAGCAGAAGGAGCAATAGAAAGATTCCCTGCATCAATACTGGGCCTCCACACACACATGCACAGATTTGCATGTGCAGTCACACCCATTCAACACATACACAATATACATGAAAGAAAGACGGGGGAGGATGTGGTGATACCTTACTTGTACAAATAAAGTTTGCCTGAAGATCAGAGGGCGGAGCTAGCCACTAGCTAACCACAGAGGTCTGTACAGACACACAGGAAGTGATACGGCAGGGTGGAGAGAGGAAATTATAATATGGGAGGAGACAGGGAAGTTGAAAGGTAAGATGGCTGTGCTCCTTTATCTCTCAGCATTTTTCCCAATATCTGACTCCGGGCTTTTACTATTAAGACCTATTAGAACTCATGCCACAGAGGGGGCTGATAAAAAGACATTCTTTAACCCTTCAGCCTTTAATATACTAATAGTGATGCTTTTGAATTTAAGTTGTTATAAACTCTGAGTGTTATGTACAACATTGGTGGATCCAGAATATTCCAAATTTTGATGGTGAATGCAATGCAATATAGAGTCATTTCCATGTACTAATTCTGCCAATCCAGAGCATGGGTGGTTTCTTAAATTTTTAGTATCATATTTTCATTGTAAATGTCCTTTTTACTTCCTTCGGTAGATTTATTCCTAGGTACTCTATTTTGAGGGCGACTAATGTAAGTGGGAGATTTTTCCTAATTTCTTTCTCAGCAAAAGACCACTGGTATATGAATGCCATTGAATTCTGAATTATTTTGTATCTTGCAACTTCATTGTAAGTGTTTATTAACTGTTTTCTAGTAGAGTCTTTTACAAAAAGGAAGAGGCAGAGGCAGACAAACACACATACAGAGGGGAGAGGGTGCTGAGAATTATTTTAATGTGTGTGACTTTTGTTTATGCTGTATTTGTTTAACTCTGTGAAGCTGTGATTCTTTGCCTGTCTAAAACACCTGTTTGGTCTAATAGAGCGCTGAATGGCCAATAGCAAGGCAGGAGCAAGGATAGGTGGGGCTGGCAGGCAGAGAGTATAAATAGAAGGAGAAATCTGGAAGCGAGGAAAGAGGGAGCAACAAGACAAGGGAAGGAAGACATCAGGGGCCAGGCACCCAGCCACCTACATAGCCAGACACGGAGAAAGAAAGAGAGAAAGGGGGGGAGGGAGGGAGATTGGGCGGGCAAGCAAGCAAGAAAGAAAAGGTATGCAAGAATAGAGAAAGATAAAAGTCCTGAGGCCAAAGACAGATGGGATAATTTAAGTTAAGAAAAGCGTACAAGAAACAAGTCAAACTAAGGACAGGCATTTATAAGTATAATAAGCCTCCATATGTATTTGTTTGGGAACTTGGTGGCAGGCCCCCAAGAGAGCAAAAAGCCAAAAAAGTAAAGAGTAAAACATCACAAAATTTGCATCTGTTCATCTGTACATGCAGATGTGGAGATCAGCTTTGGGAATTTTCCTCTATAGCTCTCTACCTCTATTTTTTTCCCAGATAGGTTCTCTCATTAACTTGGAACTCACTTTTTGGGGGTTTTTCGAGACAGGGTTTCTTAGTGTAGCTTTTAGAGCCTGTCCTGGCACTAGCTCTTGTAGACCAGGCTGGCCTCAAACTCACAGAGATCTGCCTGCCTCTGCCTCCCAAGTGCTGGGATTAAAGGCATGTGCCACCACCACCCGGCTCCTACCATCTTTTTATATGGGAACTAGAAACAAAACTTCAGGTTTTCATGTGCCTTAGTTACTTTTCTATTGCTCTGAAGAGATACCATGACCAAGGCAACTTACAAAGTAAAGTATTTAATTGAAGGCTTGCTTACAGTTTCAGGGTGAGTCCAAGACCATCACAGTGAATGGAAGCATGTCAGCATCAAGGCAGGCATGTCTCTGGAGCAGCAGGTAAGAACTTACATCCTGATCTGCAAATTGGAGGCAGAGAGACTGGGCCTGGTGTAGACTTTTGAAATCTCAAAGCCTACCCCCCAGTGATAAACCTCCTCCAACAAAGCCACACTTCCTAAACCTTCCCAAAACATTTTCACCAATGGTGGACCAAGCATTCAAATATGTGAGCCTATGGGGACTATAATTCAAACCACACCATGTTACTGAAAGACCCTGGGGCATCTCAGCATCACTGCCCCTCCTCCCCTGGGAACCAGGAACCTGATAATCACCCACGTGAGCACTGGAGCTTTGAGTACTTTCCCAGGTACTTTCTATCCCTCTGCGGTTTTTCTAATAGACTCAGTTCCTGGAGCTGCAGATGTTTCTCCTTGCTCAACCAACCTGGCAAACAAACGACTCCCACACTCCCGGTTAGATTCTGCACTTCCCCTTTGATTCTGCAGTTTTTTCCTTTAAAAGTAGCTTGTAACAACCACTCAGGGTCCTTTTCCTCCCGAGGCTGAGGGACCCTGATGCACAAGTTAATAAAATTTCTCTTGCTTTTGCATCAACTGAGGTGTAAGAATGGTCTCTTGGGGCGACCCCTCCCCGGTAAGTGGGCTTTAGGGGCCAACATTACATAACAAGCCCTTACTGACTGAGCCATCTCTGCGGTCCCTGTATGATATTAACATGTTCTTAAATTTGACTTCAAGTATTTTGTTGAGTATTTAGCATCTATGTTTGTAAGAGAAATTGGCCTATAGTTTTACTGACATCTTTATCTGGTTTGAAAATATTTAAAAATTTGATAGTGGGCCAAGCATGGTTGTGTACATCAGTTTAGACAGGATAATTGCTTGTCATTTTAAGGCTATATATTGAATTCCAGATGAGCCAGATTACAAAGTAAAACCCTCACTTTAAATGAAAAAAAAATGATAGAATTAATAAGTGGACGTCTGGTGCTAGGCTCTTCACTGTGGGTGGACTTTAGCTGCAGATTCAATTCCATTTCTTATAACGATCTCTATGTTCTGGCTGTAGTTTTGGTTAGTCACATGCATTTAGAAGTTGTTTCCTTTTCTTCTAGAGATTCCAACTCCAGGGAATATAAGTTTTCAAAGTATTCTCTACAGTCCTGGATTTCACTGCAGTCTATTGTAACAATAGAGTCTATTTTATCAATATGGGTCTTCTCTTGTTGGTTTGGCTAGGTGTTCACTTATCTTGTTTACCTTTTAAAGACCCAACTCTTTGATAATTTTGTTGTTATTGATGTCTCTATTTCACCTAGGAATGGCTTCATTTTGGTTTTCTGGAGTCCCAGGAGTGCATGTCTCTGATTATTTAATGAGAGCACTTACAGGGATAAATTCCCCCTTAGGGCTGCCTTGGCTGTGTCCCAGGGGATCTAGTAGTTGTGCTATCCTTTCCATTTGTGTCAGTTTCTTTGATTTCTTGAGTGACCTACCACCCATTCAAAGTTGTCTGTTGAGTGTGCAGGTAATTCTGAAGGTTCTGAAGACTCTCCTGTTCTTTACTTCTACTTTTATTGTACTGGGATATGACAGGATATAAAGAATTATCTTGATGTTTTGTATCTTCCAGGGCTTGCTTTGTGACCTATGATGTGATCTATTTTGGAGAAGATTCCAAGTAATGCTGAGTAGAATGTGTATCCTCTAACCTGTTGGGTACAACCTTCTAGAATTATCTGTTAAATACACTTATTGATGGCATAATTTAGGCCTAAAATTTCTTTGCTGATATTAAGCTTTGAAGACCTATCTAAATACAACTGGAGTATTGTTTAGTGTGTTCAGGACTTATGTGTACCTCTTGTGTTTGTTTAAAAGAAGTGAGAGCCCTGGAAACAAGCTCCACCTGGAGCAGAAGCCAAAAGCAAATTCAGCCCTGGGAGCCAACCCAATCCTGGGACACTGGAAGACCAGGATTGAGCCAATGACTTGACTTAGGGTCTGCCACCTCCACCACAACCGGAGTGGGACTGAACCATTTACCTAAGACGCAGAGAGAACAAGCTCCACCAGGAGCAAAAGCCAGGAGCAAACCCAGTCCCAGGACACGAGCAGATCAGGACTGACCCAACGACCAGATCGAGAGCCAACGATCTACACTAAAACAGGTACAAGGGAATAACCACTGAGCGAGTGAGCCAGAGCCAGAGACTGCTGAGGGCCAGGACCTGAATCAGGGATCTTCAAGGGAGTAGACCTAAGCAAACACCCCAGTGGGTCTGGGCAAGAGTCTAGGACCTCCCAGGAATTAGGCCGAACCAGGACCTCTGTCAGCATGGGCATGAGTAAACCTGGGTCATCCGAGGGAACAGGCAAGAACCAGAGATGTCAGCGGGGCCAGGCGCATGTCTGGGACATCAGAAAGAGTAGGCCTGAGCCAGGTCCTCTATAGGTTCAAGCATTGGTTTGGGACATCAAAGTGAATGGGCAGGAACCTGGAACCCCTGCCAGTCCCAGAGCTAATCTGAGACCTCTGAGGAAGTAAGCAGGTCCTTTGTGGGTTCAGGCGCACCCAAGTCTGGAACCGCCCAGGCAGTAGATTGGAACCAGAAACCTTTCCAGGTGCAACTCCAACCCAGGGACTTCTGCAGGAGGGAATCCAGACTAGGATTTACAGATACAAGTCAAAGTCAGCAGCCTAGGACAAAGTAGGCCTGAGACCGCAAACTCCATGAGCAGACCAAAGCACAGGAGCACTGAGCTACCTCCAGGAACAGGAATAACCAACGGGGTAACTATTTCAACAGAATCTCACACAGCCCCAACCACACCTATTAGAGGAAAAGATGAGTAGAAAATGTAAGATCACAGGCTACACCACAAAGAGCAACACAATACCAGTAAAACCTAAAGACACTGCAAAAGCAAGACCTGAACAACCAAATATGGATGAACCAGAAGAAAATGATCTGAAAAATAACCCCAAGAGAATGTTTGAAATTCTTAAAGATGAAATGAGAAATTACCTTAAAGAAATGGAAGAAAAAACAAACAAAAAATTGGAAGATATCAGCAAATCATTTAAAGAAAACCAAGAAAAAGGACTCAAACATAAAAAAATTAAGGACTTAAAAACTGAGATAGAAAAAATAAAGAAAACACAAGCCGAAGGGATTATAGAAACAGAAATCATGAGAAAATAATCAGGAACCACAAATGCAAACATGAACAACAGAATACAAGAAATGGAAGAGAGAATCTCAAGCGCTGAAGATACAATAAAGGAAATAGACTCATCAGTTAAAGAAAACATTAAATCTATCAAAAGCTTAATCCAAAATATCCAGGAAATATGGGACAACATAAAAAGGCCAAATCTTAGAATAATAGGTATAGAATAAAGAGAAGAAAGTCAGCTCAAAGGCACAGAAAATTGGTTTAACAAAATCATAGAAGAAAACTTTCTCTGCCTAGAGAAAGCCTATGAAGATACAAGAAGCTTACAGAATACCAAATAGACTGGATCCAAAAAAAAGTCCTCTAGCCACATAATAATCAAAATACTAAACATACAGAGTAAAGAAAGAATATTAAGAGATGTAAAGGAAAAAGGACAAGTAACATATTACGGTAGACCTATCAGAATTACACCTGACGTTTCAGTGGAGACAATGAAAGCCAGAAGGTCATGGTCAAGCATTATGCAGACATTAGGAGGGCACGGATACCAGCCCAGACTACTATACCCAGCAAAACTGTTGATCACCATAGAAGGACAAAACAAGATATTCCATGACAAATCTAGATTTCACCGATACCTAGCTGCAAACTCAGCCATCTCTCCAGCCCTCTTGATGATTCTTATCCATAGACAGTCAGCTTTTGGATAGTTTGGTTTTTTTTTTTGTTTTTTTTTTTTTTTTTTTGTATGTTCTTGAGTTTTTGTTTGTTTGAGAGGTTTATTTTGTGTTGTGTTTTATGGTTTTTGATTTTTGATTTTTGTGTAGTCCTACTTAGCTTGGAACTTGTTATATAAACTAGCCTGGCTTTTTTGTTGTTGTTGTTTTTCGAAACAGGATTTCTCTTTTGAAGAATTTAATCAGACAGTAGAAAGTTTTTTTGCTTTTTGTCTTTTTTTTTCCCCCCTTGAGACAGGGTTTCTCTGTGTATCTCTGGCTGTCCTGAAACTCACTCTGTTCATCAGGTTGGCCTCAAACTCATAGAGACCCACTTGCCTCTGTCTCCCAAGTGCTAGAATTAAATGTGTGCAATACCACCGCCCAGCAGTAGCCTGGGCTATTTCTTTTAATTCAAAGATATAAGCTTGCCTTTGCTTCCCAAATGCTGGAATTGAAGATTTGGGCCACCACACCCGGCTAGCTCCTGTTTATTTAATACAGGCCTTCTACATCTTGTATTGGCACCTTGAATCCATTTACAATTTGAAGTCATTTTTTACAAATTTTCTTGGGAAATATTCCAGTTGATTGTATTGGTAGTATTTCTTTTTCTTCTGTTAGCTGGGGGTTGGAAAAGATTTGTTGGTTTGCTGTGTTGTACATGACTCTCTCAGCTGTTCTTTTTACTGTTTCTTTCATGGGATATATTATTCCATGCATTCTTCTAGATGAAACCATCAGAAAATCACAGGTGATGTAACCTCTGTAGACTATACACTAAAGAGTGCCTATGCTGACTGGTCTTGTCTCACACAGTCTACCTTGCAAGATTTTGACCTTGGTCTTTTCTCCTACAACTCTTTTTATCTTCCAGTCACATTTATTGTATACCAAAATCACTGGCTGGTCATCTAAGTCTTTAACTGCAAGAATCTGTTCTCTTGAAATGTGGACCATGCTATGATGGAATAAGAAAAATGCTTAATCATTTCACATGTGCAAAGTCCTCAGTGCAGTAAATTCTTTCTTTTCCAAGATATCAGTATCCAAGATAAACACACTCTGCTGCATCTATTTCAATTTGTTTTCATTAAGAACTTTTCACTGGCCGGGGGATGGTGGCGCAGGCCTTTAATCCCAGCACTCAGAAGGCAGAGGCAGGCGGATCTCTGTCGAGGCCAACCTTGTCTACAAGAACTAGTTCCAGAACAGGCTCCAAAGCCACAGAGAAACACTGTATCAAAAAACCAAAAAAAAAAAAAAAAAAAAGAACTTTTCACTGAAGCCAGGCAGTGGTGGCACACACCTTTAATCCCAGCACTCAGGAAGCAAAGGCAGGCGGATCTCTGTGAGTTTGAGGCCAGCCTGGTCTACAAGAGGTAGTTCCAGAACAGGCATCAAAGCTACAGAGAAACCCTGTCTCAAAAAACCAAAAGGAAAGAAAAGAAAAAGAAAAAAGAACCTTCCACTGAGGCCAGCACTCAGGGAGGCAGAGGCAGGCAGATCTCTGAGTTCAAAGCCATCTTGGTCTACAGAGTGAGATTTTAGGACAATCAGAGATATTCAGAGAAGTCCTATCTCGAAAACCCCACCCCCAAAAAAGGGATAGAGGCAGACTGCATCAACACCTCCTAATCATGATAAACTAGTGTGTACCCTTTAATTCCAACAAGCATTCTGCTTTTGGGTTCTATATGAGAACAGAGACAAAAAAAAAAAAAAAGAACATAGAATTCAAGTCAAGAGTTCAGAAACTACACTTTCAAGTTCCCAGCTTTTCTCTAACCCACCCCAACCATCCCAGTCCACCCCAGCCCACTCCACCACCTCATCCACCACCAGTTTAAGTTTTGCGGCAAGCTGGGGGAATCTTCAGAACAATTTCCTTCTCTTTTGAACAAAGAAAACATTTCATTGCTAAAACAATAACCACCTAACATACCTGCATACATTACTGCAAAAAGTCTTTTGTCTTCTCTAAAATGCAGGCTCTAAACAAAAAGATGAATCAGTGATTGTGCTATTTTCAAAGTGGTAACAGATGGCTTTAAAATATAATTAAAATACTGCTCTAATTAGTTTTTGTCAACCTGACACAAGCCAGAGTCATTTGAAAAGAGGGAATTTCAACAGAGAATATGCCCCACCAGACTGGCCCATGGTTAAGTCTGTGGGGCATTTTCTTGGTTAATGATTGATGTGGCAGGGTCCAGCCCACCTTGGGTGGTATAACGCCTGGGCAGGTGGTCCTGAGTTATACAAGTAAGCAACATTTTTCTATGGTCTCTGCTTCAGTTTCTCACACACGGTCCTCCTGCCTTGTGTTCCTCTTCTAATTTCCCTCAGTAATGGAGTGTGTCCTGAGAATTTAAGGTCATCCTCAGCTACACAGTGGATTCCAGGTCTGGGATACATAAGATCCTGACTCAAAAAACAACTATTTTAAATCTGATGTTTTGTCTAATCAGGTAGAATGTTTTGAGGGAAGCTGGGAATATGCTCAGGGACAGCATGCAGATGATCCCTCTATAGATGTCAGCACTGCAAGGAAAAAAGATAAAATGATCTGGGTCAAGCAAACTAAAAGGCCAGCTTAACCTTGGGAGTAGCTTAGCTCTGTGCTACTGGCAGGCAAGGCCCAAAGATCCCCTAAAAACTGTTTTCTAGGGCTGGAGAGATGGTTCAGCAGTTAGAGTACTGGCTGATCTTTCGGAAAATCAGTGTTCAATTCCCATCACCTGCAACAGTCTATAACTCCAGTTCCAAGGGATATGATGCCCTTTTCTGGTCTCCATGGTACACAAACAGATATGCAAGCAAAACAACCCTACCAAAAAAAAGTTTCTTTTTCCAACTGTTGATTATGATCTACTAGTAGACCATAAACGCAAAAGTAACTTCTTTTGTTTTTTGGTTTTTCTGAGACAGGGTTTTACTGTAGCTATCAAGCCTGTCCTGGAACTAGCTCTTGTAGACCAGGCTGGCCTCGAACTCACACGGATCCACCTGCCTCTGCCTCCAAGTGCTGGGATTAAAGGCGTGCGCCACCACCGCCGGGCACATTTTTTTCAATGTGTGAAAATAGAGTAAGACAGCTCACATGGCAGTCATGGCAGCACATGTGTACAGCCAGCACCCAAAAGACTGCATCGGAAAGAGTAAGTCTGAGGGCAGCCTATACACAATGAGACCCTACAGAACAAAGCAAAACAAAAATAAAAACAAAAAACCTAGAAAGACAGTGAAGACCACAATGTTATGGTTGCATGCTTGCTCAGCTGCTATAAGGCCTGAGTTCCCTGGAGGAGAGGGGAGAAATTACACATTGTAAGCATTGTGTGATAATTCTGTTTCAGTGTGACAAGAAAAAGTTACATCTTATGAGCACAAGTTCAACTTCAGGACCTATAGATTCTCTTAAGTTCCTATAAAATCTAAGCTTTAGAAATATTGTTTCAAGCACTAGACTACCAATGAAAAAGAAAGACAAAAGGAAGACTTCATAAGCAAAAAGAACTAAGATTAAGATAAGCAGTAGGGTGCTACTATTACATTGGATAAGACAGAAACAATCAAATCAGACTTCAGACCAGGTTCAATATCACAGTAAAGAAACATGATAAAATAAAAAGGGCATTCTACAAAATTTTCAAAGTCATTGTGAAGGGGTAGAACACTTGTTTTAAGGCAAAGACTAGAGAGCAGAGAGAGGTTCCAGACATAGTAGCTCATGCTTTCAACCTCAACACCCAGGAGACTAAAGCACAAGTGCCGTGAGTTTGAATGCAGCCTGAACTACATTGCGAGACCCTATCTCAAGATGATTGGTTATTTAAATAAAAACATAAGGGTGGAGAGATGACTCAACAGTTAAGAGTGCTTATTGCTCTTGCAGAAGACCTGCTGGGGGGACATGACAGTCAGTCCAAACCTGATGGCACCGTCTTTCTGAATGCCTAGAAATGAACTACTCTAGGGCTGGAGAGATGGCTCAGTGGTTAAGAGCATAGCCTGCTCTTCCAAAGGTCCTGAGTTCAATTCCCAGCAACCATATGGTGGCTCACAACCATCTGTAATGAGGTCTTGTGCCCTATTCTGGCCTGCAGGCATACATGTAGACAGACTATTGTATACATAATAAATAAATAAATAAATAAATAAATAAATAAATGGATGAATGAATGAATGAATGAATGGATGGATGGATGGATGGATAAATAAATAAATAAATGATTGAACTACTCTATCCCAGTCATGAAAGTGTTCAGACCTGAGTAATAATTTACACAGGTCCCTTGTGATGACTGAAGAAACTTAATATGGAGCCAGGCATCCCTTAAGGGTCATTGGCCTTTTGATCTGGGAAATCTTACTGGCCTGAAGGTGAGAGAGAAAAGAATAATGAGCTGTGAAGTATTAACAGCTGCCTTTGCTTCTGTAAAACCTGGGAATGGGACAGAATGATCTTTTTATTATTATAGAGTGGGAAAAGAAGAAATGACTGAGGGAAGAAAAACAATTTTCCTGCCCAGTTATGGATTCCAAGGATGTCCACTTTAAAACCCCACTTTAACCCCTTTCCACATGGCTGCTTCTAAGGCTGCCGTCCTTTTGTTAACAGTAAGAATAGATTCATTTAGTCTAAATTTGAATTGAGCCTAAGATTTTGGTTTCTCCCAGTGGATTCGAACACCACAACAGACCTAGGTTTGGTCGCTAACATTCACATGGTAGCTCACAAACACCTGTAATTCTAGTTCCAGGGGATCCAAGTCCCTCTTCTGTCTTGTGTGGGTATAAGACACACATATGATGCAGACAAAAACACTCATACATATAAAATAAAATAGATAGATCTTTTAAGATACTTTAAAAAGGGTGTAGCAGCTCATACTTGTAATTCCAGTATCTAATATGCTGAGAATTGTCCTAAATTGAGGGAATCCTGGTCTACGTAATGAATTCCCGGCCAGCATAAAGCTAGTCTCAAAAGCATTTTTTCCCAAAAAGCTCTACTTCTCTTAACACAACCCATACTCCACTTGCCGTATTTACTACTAGTCTCACTACATAGTGTTATTGCTCAACTCTGTATATATTCCCTAGTTTTGTGAGCAATAACAGCAGAGATGCACTCCACAACTCTGATTAAATAAAGAAAAGATACATTTGATAATAAGAAATCTCCTTGGCTAAATATGTATACTTGGAGACCATTAATTTTTTTAATGCAAAGTTAGAGGAGAAAAAATAACATTTTTCTTCTAAAGTACAACCAGGAAGTACTCAGGGAGCAACAGCACTAGGAAGGTGGAGACGAATCAGGAGTTCAAGGTCCTCCTTAGCTGCATAGCCAGCCCCAGGATACACTGAGACCTTGTCTCAGAACAAAAATCCTGTTTTCTGTATTGTTAAGTAAATATTACAAGGGGCTGGGGGTCTAAATCACTAGTGGAGTACTTGCTAGCAAAATTAAGTCTCCAGGTTTGGCTCTCCAGCACTGAAAAAATCAATAAATAAACCAAGAAACAAAGGTATGAAAGGCAGCTACAGAACACATCTTATCCCTTGTTTTATTTACAGACCAAAATGTACAAAGAAGCAGAAAGAAGTCTGGTAAAATTTCCTCCTTTGCTAAAATTGACATAAGCACATTCTAGAAAGTAGGACTTACTGTCTTCAGTATGCAAACCACACTAATTATGAACATTTAAAATATTTCCTAAGGGTGTTATTTAAGTTTTTTACAATTTAAATGGCCTATTACTCCCTCAATAACTAAAGTAATTATTCCTAATTAAGAAGCAAGTCATCTTATATTCTGATTTAATGTACCTACCAATTGAGATAGCCCCTAATCAAAATCAGGCTGATTCTTAAGGAACATGCTTATACAGTTTCAAATCCTTTACCCTTACATTTTTAAAACTGACAAATTAAGCTTTGGCCCTGCTAGTTAAGTGCTTTACCACTGAGTTTCATCTCAGGGGATCCCATGCCCTCTTCTGGACTCTATAGGCACCAGGGATGTACATGGTACACATACACACATGCAAGTAAAACACCCAAGCACACAGAAATAATCACAAATAAGTGAGTAAGAAAATAAATAAATAGATGGCTTACTCTTCTGAATATCAACCAATAATTACCTAGTAAGACACAATCCCAAACCACAATTATCAGGCAGAGTTTTGTTCCTTGTTGTTGGGATTTTTGTTGTTGTTTAGACAGGATTTCACACTGTAATTTACACTGAGTGCTGAGACTACAAATGTTTGTTATCTTTATGCCTGACTGTTGTTCAATTTTAAAACACAAAGCTAAAGAATTATATAATTTGCTACAAAATTATCAAGACAATGTATTGAGTCAAACACACATAAAAAAAAACAAATCAGGGCTGGGGATATAGCTCAGAGTGAAGTGCTTGCCTCGCAGGAGGCCTGGGCTCCATCTGTCGAGCACTAGAAAGCAACAGTTAGGTAGGTACAAGGTAAAATGTTACCTTTAACTATTAAGATTCCTACCATAGCAATATGTATGCACACACACACACACACACACACACACACACACACACACACCTAGAAAGGGGAAAACGTTTTAAAATGGAAATATCAAGTTTCCACTGTATGTACCTCTTTGGGTCTGAATATTTCTTGCCCATTTCAATGCACAATCATGTGTTGCTTAATAACACCAATACAGGGGCTAGAGAGAGGGCTCAGTTGTTAAGAGCACTGGCTGCTCTTCCAAAGGACCTGGTTTCAATTCCCAGCACCCACATGGTAGTTCTTTACTGTCTGTAATTCCAGTTCCAGGGCATCTGGCATCCTCACACAGACATACATGAAGGCAAAACCCCAATGAACATTTAAATAAATAAATAAATAAATCTAAGCACGCATACACACACAAAAAAAACAAGAATGCATTCTGACAAATTACAAGGCAATTCTGTCACTGTTCTAACATTAAAGAGTACACTTACATATACACACAAGTGGTATAGTTTATTACATACGTATTAGAAGGCACTAGTTTCAATTCCTAGTATGCAAAAGCAAAACTATTTTGTTTAATGATACACAGCCTTCTGACATCTCCGAACAGTCATAAGGAAGTGGTATTTAAATCTTGCTGCATAAATGTATAACTTACTACAGTCTCCAGCATCTTACAACTCCTATACTATCTAAACCTAGGTCCTTGAATATAAATGCTTTATTTTTCTTTTAAAAAATATTTTATTTTTTGTCCTTTAATCCCAGCACTCGGGAGGCAGAGGCAGGTGGATCTCTGTGAGTTCGAGGCCAGCCTGGTCTACAAGAGCTAGTTCCAGGACAGGCTCCAAAGCTACAGGGAAACCCTGTCTCAGAAATATATATATATATATATATATATATATATATATATATTTAACATATATGTGTATGTATGTCATACATGTAGATGCCATGGTGGCAAGAGGACACTGGATCCCCTGGAGCAGGAATTACAGAAGATTATGAGTCACCCAACTTGGGTGCTAGGAACCGAACCAGGGTCCTCTGGAAGAGCCTCAAGCATTCAATGGGTGGGCCACCATCTCTCCAGCCACCTGGTTGGCCTTGAACTCTCATTTCTCCTGTTTCTGTCTCCAGAATGCTGGGATTACATGCAAAAACCACACACAGTGCCACAATGCCTGGTTTAAATGCTTCCTTAAAAATTCAGAATTTTGGGGCTGGTGAGATGGCTCAGTGGTTAAGAGCACTGACTGCTCTTCCAGAGGACCTGGGTTCAATTCCCAGTACCCACATGGCAGCTCACAGCTGCCTGTAACTCCAGTTCCAGAGAATCTGACATCATGATACCAATGCATATGAAATAAGTTAAAAAGTTAAAAAAAAATTCAGAATTTCGCCGGACGGGGGTGGAGCACGCCTTTAATCCCAGCACTTGGGAGGCAGAGGCAGGCAGATTTTTGTTAGTTTGAGACCAGCCTGGTCTACAAGAGCTAGTTCCAGAACAGGTTCCAAAGCTACAGAGAAACCCTGTCTCAACCCCCCCCCCCAAAAAATTCAGAATTTCTTTAATCCCAGTACTTGGGACACAGAGGCAGGCAAATCTCTGTGAGCCTATGGCAAACCAGTCTACATAGCAAGTTCCAGGCCAGCCAGGGTTACAGAGTGAGACTGTTTCAAAAAGAAGAAAGAAAAAAGGCAAGTTAAGATTTTCAATTATGGGACCCTCACTCCTTATTCTCAAAGGGACGAGAAGGAATTTCCTAGTAGAATGTTTTAAAATTAGAAACTGACTAGCCTCACGTTCCCAGAAAGACAACACTTTCCTTCTCCCCTCCCACTCGGGAGATTCCAAACATAAGGACACTCAGCTCAGTCCAGCCAGCCACCTGGTACAGGCTGATAAAGATGGCCTGAGTCAGGAACAGGGTGGCCTTGCTCTAAAAACTAGCTGACACAGCCGGGTGGGACAGAGCAAAAGACCTTGCACCTGGGGCACGCCTTTAATCCCACCACTCGGGAGGCAGAGGGAGGCGTATCTCTGTGAGTTCGAGGCCAGCCTGGTCTACAAGAGCTAGTTCCAGGACAGGCTCTAAAACTACAGTGAAACCCTGTCTCGCAAAATCAAAAAAAAAAAAAAAAAAGACCTTGCACCTGTGCCAAAGCAGCTTCAAAAAGCCTCTTTGAGGTTACACCTTTAAAAGCTTACCACCCCACAGAGGAGCTCAAACTCCTCTCTACCTCACTGCAGTGGGGGTTAGAGAGGGGTTCCGAACTGGTTCGTATTCCGCTAAATAAACCTTGCTTATCACAGTCTGGGCCTCTCTGGGGGTTGTGATCTGGGCACAACACAATTACAAGAGATGGGGAAAGAGACAGGTATCTTGTCAGGTAGCCCAGGCTGGCCTCAAATCCATAGCAATCCTCCTACTGAGCCTCCTCATTGCAGGGATTACAGGTGAGAGCCACCCACCAGGCTCCACTCCATTTTCTTCTTAATTTACATTTGAGCCCTGCAGGGCCTTGATTGACTGACCTTACACCCTTAGCTTAGCCAAAAGGCTGCGACTCAGTGGCAAATTATTATAAACAGTTGTTTTAAGTGATTGCCTGCAACTGTACAAAGTAAGTTTGTTAACACTCAGTATAGTTGCACTTAAATTCGAAGCTCTTTTCCCTAAACCTGTTTCTAAACTGTCTGTACTGCTGAAACTCACTTATCTAAATGCGAAAACGCCTGCTCACGTTTCGCAACACCACAGTGGTTATCTGGGAAGAGGACAAATAGCCAGGGGCAGGACTCCTACTCCAGGAATTCAGAACCCAGGTTTACTGAACTAAATGCTACTTTGACAAACCAAGTCATTAAATTATGAAAATCGTGTCTGTGTGTGTGTGTGTGTGTGTGTGTGTGTGTGTGTGTGTGTGTGTGTGTGTGTGTGTTTGAATGACACAATTCTAGAACTCCAACCTTTAAAACACATGCTAGGCTTGGGGTATAGCACAGTAGTAAAGTTGCCTAGCACCAACTCCTGGGGTTCAATCCCAAGCAGTCAAAACAAGCAAAGTATTTAAAAACAGGAGCCAGCCACCATAAGACAAAAACTTGAAACAAGTCACAATCAGCAAGCAGCCCAGTATGCAATGTCGTAAGCAAATATTAGACCCAAACAAACCAATATTCAACTAAATTGGCTTCTTTTTCAATGAGTAATTATCTTAAAGTGTCTTTAAGAACTCTGCTGCAATGCTTCTATTTAAATTCCTAAGCAAAAAACTTTCCATTATACTGTATTCATCTTAGAAGTAAAAAAGACAAATCACATTAAAAATTACTGTTCTCTTCTGGAGACTGTGAGCTACTCAACACCAAGAATCATGGCCCTAGTTCCTGACCCACAGTAAACAGTCAATGAAAACAGTTCAGAACCAGCTCAGCAGCATAACCACTCAAAAGGTTCCGTCTAGACAGCCAGGCTTTACAGTAGGAACTCAAGAGAATATTCTGAAACAATGTCAGAGATTATCCCTAGGAATCATATGATCTCACTGTGTGCCAATATTAAGAAAATACGTAATATAATTAAAATATATAGTTACATAAAAATAATTTTAAGCGGGGGCTGGAGAGATGGCTCAGCGGTTTTGCCTGCTCTTCCAAAGGTCCTGAGTTCAATTCCGGGCAACCACATGGTGGCTCACAACCATCTGTAATGAGGTCTGGTGCCCTCTTCTGGCCTGCAGGCACACACGCAGACAGAATATTGTATACATAATAAATAAACAAATATAAAAAATAATAATTTTAAGCTAACTTTCAAAAAACAGGAAAATTAAAGATCTACAACAGGTGCTCCCACACCTCCGTGCTCTACTGCTCTGCACTCTTTTACTCTTCTCTTGCACAGCAGAGGAGAAGGATGGCAGGGAGGCCAGGGCCTGCCGCGTAACCTGGGGTCATAAGCAATTTCTGTGTTTACTGTATTCTCCAACCCAATTCCTGCTGAGGTAAAACTTAAAATTTAAACAAACTCATTTTTAGCTCACATACCAACAGTTAACTAGTTAGTGTTCTCCAAGGTGTCAAGAACATATATTAGCTAAGAATACTGTCTTCAGTAAGTGGAACTCATGTTTTGAGGTGGTGGAGCTGCTAATAACACTGATTCAATCATTACATAATGCATACAACTGTCCATGAGGAGAAAAATTTTGCTGTACTCCTTTCTCTTACTATATACAAAAAACTCAAAACAGATTAAAGACTTCGGTATAATTTACACAATGAAGTACTACACAGCAGAAAAAAATAAAGACAGCTTGAATTTTGCAGGAAAATGGATGGAACTAGAAAGCATTATTTTGAGTGAAGTAACTCAGACACAGAAAGACAGTTATCACTCATAGGTGGTTTTTAAACATAAGGCAACAAAAACCAGCTTACAGACCACAATCCCAGAGAATTTAGACAACAATACGGACACTAAGAGAGACTTACATAGATCTAATCTACGTGGAAAGTAGAAAGTATAAAAAGACAAGATCTCCTGAGTAAATTGGGAGCATGGGGACCTTGGGGGAGGGTTGAAGAAGGGAGGAGAGTGGCAGGGAGGGGAGCATAGAAAAATGTAGAGCTCAATAAATATCATGGGAAAAAAAAGACTTCGGCATAAACTATAAAACTACTGAGGAAAAAAGACTAGGCAACGACTTTTTAGATATAACACTAAAAGCAAAATTAGGTGATGGGTATTACATCCTGCTAAAAGCCCCAGCAGAACTTCTGTACAGGAAGAAATATGCACGATAAAGAGAACCTTCTGAATAGGAGGGGAAAAATCGATTTTACAAACTATTCCTGTATAAGCAATTCAAACAACAACAAACAACAAAAAACTAACACATAAATGGCTAAAAAAAAACACTTTGATAGAATCTTCTCATAAGGATGTATCATGAAAAAAATCCTAAATTTCACTAATTATCAGGAAAATACCACTTAAAAATCACAATAAGGCAGTTAGGAATACAGCTAGATAATTCGTGTGCTGTGGGTTCAGATGAAGGAAGAATAACACCACAGAATTGCCTAACCCAATCAGTGGTCATTATCAAAAAGATAAACTAAAAACAAAAACTATGCAGTGGTGGTGCACATCTTTAATCCCAGCACTTGGAAGGCAGAGGCAGGTGGATCTCTGAGTTCAAAGCCAGCCTGATCTACAGAGTGAGTTCAAATACAGCCAGGGCTAGAGGGAGGGACCCTGTCTCGAACAAAAACCCACAAAATCCCATGAAAGCCAAAAATCCCACTGCTGGGTATACATCCAAAGGAAATGAAATCAGAATGTCATGTCCAGTGGAGACCATCCACAACCAAGATAGGAAATCAACCAAGTGCCCATCAACTGATAAATGGATAAAGAAAATGTGAGACACATACACAATGGAATACTATTCAGCCATAAAAAGGTGAAATCCTATAATTTACAAAAACATGAACTAAACTGGAAGACATGAAGTTCACTTAAAGGAACCCAACACAGAAACACAAAACATGTAGAATCCAAACTGTGGAACGAGGGTACAAATATAATTTATTTAATAATACAAAGTTACAATTAGGAATAGGATGCCCTATTACATGTCAGAGTAACAAGAAAAATGTAATGTGTTTATCAAAATAGCTAGCTAGAATAAAGGATATAGAATGGCTTCATTACAAAGAAATTACTGATGTTTTGAGGTGCTGGAGCTGCTAATAACACTGATTCAATCATTACATAATGCATACAACTGTAACATACTCTGCCCCATACATATATGGACAACTACTTTGAGCAAAGGAAGGCAGGCAGGCGGGCAGGCAGGCAAACCACGGTGGAACAGACCTATATAGAAGGCTGAGGCAGGAAGACCAAGGCCAGTCTGGGTACATTTTGAGACTTTGTTTTCCTTCTTTTTGTTTGTTTTGTTTTGTTTTCAAGGTAAGAGTTTCTCTGTGCAGACAGAACACCCTATACATAATAAAATAAATAAATTTTTTTTTAAAAAAAAGTTTCTCTGTGTACCTCTAGCTGTCCTGGATCTTACTCTGTAGACCAGGATGGTCTCCAACTCAGAGATCTGTCTGCTTCTGCCTCCCTGAGTGCTGAGATTAAAGGCAAGAGCCACCCTTGCCCAGATCGTTTTCCTTTTTTAAAAAGGAAAGGGAAGAGAAGAAAAAAGAAAGAAAAATGGTGAACAGTAGCTAATCCTTTTCTGTTGACATTGAGATTTTGTTTTTTGTTGGTTTTTTTTGTTTGTTTGTTTGTTTTTGTTTTTGTTTCTTTTGGTTTTTCAAGACTGGGTTTCTCTGTGGCTTTGGAGCCAGTCCTGGAACTAGCTCTTGTAGACCAGGCTGGCCTCGAACTCACAAAGATCTGCCTGCCTCTGCCTCCCGGAGTGCTGGGATTAAAGGCTTGCGCCACCACTGCCCAACATTGAGTTTTTGTTGCTGTTGTTCTGACACAGGTTCCCTAGGCTAGCCTGGAACTCAGAAATTTCCCTGCCTGATTCCAGAATGTGGGGGCGTGGCTTGGTTTAAAATACAGGACCATAGGGATGGCTCTGCAGGTAAAGATGCTTACCACACAAACCTGATGATCTGAAATTAACCCTGGACCCCACTGTGAAAAGTACAATCCAATTTTGAAAGCAGTCATTTGACCTCCACGTATACACTGTGACAGGGCTGCATCCACACATGCCACACAAACATAGAATAATAATGATCTTAAAATAAAGAGGGCTGGAGAGATGGGCTCAGTGGTTAAAGCACCCGTTGCTCTTGAAGAGGACCTGTAGTAGGTTCCCAGCACCCACACATGTGTTAACAGCTATATGTACCCCAAGTTCTGTGGGAGGCATGGACCACAAATAAGGGAACCAGAAATGTTAATTAAACATGCAGGGTTGTTCCTTCAAATGAAGGGATGAACTTGTTATCTGCCCAGAAGGCTGAGTAGATGTGGTAATAGTCTGGTGACTTTTGTGCTGTGAGACCACACCAAATCCTCCCCAACACTCTCACAGTAAAGCTTGTAAATCTATATAAAACCTATCTTTACAGAAGATGTCACGTAACAAAGAGTTTAGATGCAATCACATCTTAAACTTTATTGTGCACATGGGATTGACCAGGAAACTTTTCACCAAATTGTGCTGCGCTTAAATCTGTCTAAAACTACTTGAGGAATCAGTCCTAGAGTTTGAAGCAATACTTGGTTGGCATGGACCACATGGTGACCAGTGGTGCCTGACAAAGTTCCAGAATTTCAACACTGCAGACCACACTTCTCCAGCACCTTTTTACTTCCATTTCTAATGATCCTCAAAATTAATGCCTTTCCCTGTGGGAAATTTTGCATGGGCTTTGGTAAAGGATGAAAATGTGTACAATGCAGCCTCTCTAAACAAAATATTTTTTTAAATATTTATTTATCGTGTATACAATATTCTGTCTGCGTGTATGTCTGCAGGCCAGAAGAGGGCACCATACCTCATTACAGATGGTTGTGAGCCACCATGTGGTTGCTGGGAATTGAACTCAGGACCTTTGGAAGAGCAGGAAATGCTCTTAACCACTGAGCCATCTCTCCAGCCCCAAAATAATTCTTTGGGGGAAAAAAAAAATCACCGCCACCATGGAATCAAGAATTCCAATGTGTCTTCCTAATTACACCAAGAACAGGAAAATTAGAAATTTACTAGACACACGTGATCCCAAGGATGAAATGCCTACAATTCATATCCAGAGCCTGAGGCCATTAAGGGCAAGAGTTCAGTTAATAAATATAGAGAAATCAGAATGGTCCAGTATAATGGGGAAAGACCTTCCCTTTGGGGAGCATTATGAGGGAACAGGCCCACAGAGTTAAGACTAAGAAACTGTAGTAGTGTCTGCTACCCCTAGGTAGTTCTGTTCCCAAGATCAGTCATTTGGATAAAGGTCTTCAGTCCCTTGGGGGCTTGAGGAAAGTTACTACTTGGTAAAGCAGTTATTCTCATCTCTAGCAAGAGGAACTTGTGGTGCCTATTGTCAAGGTCAACCTAGATTCCTCAACCCCTGGTCTAAACCACACCCCGGTTCACAGGGCCCTCTCACATTTAGTCCTGTGTGAAGCTATATAGTATAAAAGCTGCAATCTTTTCTCAATACAGTGGACGACCTGATTCTCCCTCAGATGGTGTGTTCATCCGCCCATCCATCCATCTACGTCCGTCCATACAGAAGCTGGTCCCTTTGGGACCTGAACCCCACTGCCGAAGCAGGTCTCCTGCAAATACTGGCTTTAGTCATGTTGAATCAAAATACCTTCTTGCCTCCCTCAGATTGTTACTCTACTGGCATGGGAGTTGCAGAGAGCCCCAGAATATCAAGAGAATTTGACACCCTCTTCATGATGGTGTTATAAATTCTGATTCGTGATGCATAAACATAAATGCAGACAAAACACCCATACACATTAGATAAAAATAAACCTTAAAAATATTTTATATATATATATATACACACACACACACATAAAATCAGGCTAGTAAAGTCCTGAGTTGATCCCTGGGTCTCACAAGGTAGAGGAAAGAACTGACTCCTGCAAGCCTTTCTCTCACATCCACATGCTGTGACACATACACACGGATACACATACACACACACACACACACACACACCAGAACAATCTTTAAATAAACACAAAAGTGAGGAGTTTAAAAAACTGAGCATTGCTCAAGGCTCACAGAATATTATCTCTGAAGCCCTGTGACTGATAAGTTTGTCCATTCTGGCATTCCTGAAGCACGAATAGCCCAGTTCTAGACAGGAGAAAGTAGTAGAAAAGGTTGAATTGTAATTCCAAGGTTAGAAAAGACTCAAACTTGGCGGTGGTGGCACACGCCTTTGATCCTAGCACTCGGTAGAAAGAGGCAGGTGGATCTCTGTGAGTTCGAGGCCAGCCTGGTCACAAAAGCTAGTTCTGGGACAGGCTTCAAAAGCTACAAAGAAACCCTGTCTCGAAAAACCAAGAAAGAAAGAAAAGAAGACTCAATTTCTAGCTCCTCCTACTTCTAACATTAAATCCCATGTTAACTGAAGTAGATGTCCAGACACAATTCTTAAAAATGTTAGAGTTGGAACCCCACCCTCCATTCTCTATGTGACCCAGGGTGACCTAAAAAAATCCCACCTGCCTGCCTCAGCCTCTCAAATGCAGGATTAGGGCTGTACACCAGATCTAGAGATCACTTTTATGGCTTATAATTTGGGGGTGGAGAGCATAAATCAGTCTTTAGAGTGTGCATCCCTAGCACCCAAGAGACACTGAGGTGACCCCTCAGCATGGGATAAAACCCAGAATCATGGAACACACTTGTAATCCCAGCACTGGAGAGATGGAAACAAGAAAATCAAAGATTTAAGGTCATCCTCCACTAAGTGAGTTTGAGGCCAGCTTATGCTATGTAATACTGTCCTCAATATGAATTATAACTTATAATTTTTGAAAACTACCACTGATTATTTCATTACTTTGATTTTTATCAAGATAATAAAAAATGACTTATGGACATTAAGACTCATCACTTAATAAACCCAACATAGGAAAATACCTTCATTTTTAAAAACTGTTTCATTCATTAAAAGTAACTTTAAGAACTGATGATGTATCTAGCATGCTCAATCCCTAGTACCATTTTACACACACACACACACACACACACACACACACACACACACACACACACACACACACAGAATGACACTTTTATATTAATCGCCAAAAATAAAGAGCCCTATAGTCTTTATTGCATGAGACTTTATTTTCCCAGTATTATTCATCCGTAAAATCATCATCAGTGGACACTACTAGGGAATTAATATGCCAAACTAAAATAGACTTTAATATTTTTCCACAGGTTAAAAAGTTGACTCCAAATTGGTCATGGTGGCGCAAATCTGAAATCCCAGCATTTGAGATGGGTGAAGGAGAACGACTACCCAAAATTCAATGCCAGCCAGGCCTACACAGTAAGATTCCATCTCAAAACAAACCAATCTCCCAAAAGGTGACATACACTTAACAAAACCCCAAAAAGTGGATTCCACTTATAAGTGACAGCCTATTTGTAAATTACACTAAAATAATTTCTCCAGTTTAAAATAAGCTTTGCATATAAAGACCCAGTAAGAATAAGTGGGCACTTTTTCAGGGCAGAAATTCTTTAAACAATGACTCTCTAATGCTGACTCCAACTTTCTAATTGCATAATCTATAAATAAGCCATCCTCGATCCTACAAAGTTCTTTTTAAAATAATGAGTAGCCATCAAATAATGTATAAGCATAAAGTGCATATAGCAATGGAGATTCTTCTGTATGAGATCAGGTACCCTGAGCCTATATAGAAAGATTTCAGAATCTGGAACCTGGCAAGTGAAAGAGTAACTCTGCAATCCTAAAATGCTCCACCACTGTTCAAACCTCAGTGTTTCCAAAACAAAACCTCAACAATGAGACATCCATTAGGTTCACTAGTAGTATGAAAACGGTCTATTTCTTCCTCACTTGGGCAATTTTATCAATGTTCTCCAACGCAAGCAGCAGTCCCTTGGAATTTCACATGTTATCGGGGGCAGTCGTGATTAAGTCCAAATGTAGACCCAAACTCTGATTTCTGTCATAAGCAAATTGTTACTAACATTCTAAATCCTAGTTAGAACACGTTGTTCAAAAGCAATGTCCTTGGGCAAGAAAAGAATGGGAAGGTCTACAACCGACCCAAGCACAAATCCCTTGTCAACTAAGACACTCAACAGGAAAGAACCCAAGAAATGCGGGGTGGGGGTGGGGGTGCAGGGGGCCGGAAATCCTACTCTTCCGGAACGTAAAGGAGAAACCGACACTGGAAAAGCCGCCCCCAAGGGACAACCGACTCCGGAACGGTGACAGCTCCCTTGCACCGCGCAGAGCAGCCAGCACTAACGGCCGCGCACCGCAGACGCCGCCGCCACTCCCAGCTTGCAGGTCCGGCGGGATTGGCTCGGGAACATCAACAAAGACCTTACGGTCGGAGAGCCTAACCCAACAACAAAGGCCGGGCGACTGCGCGCAGCGGCCGGGAGCGGAGACTCCCGCGCGACGGCCCAGCCCCGGAGCCCGCGGCGCGGCCCGGGGAGCGTGCACCGAGCCCGAGGCCACTCGGCCCAGCCCCGGCCGCCGAACACAAAGGCGCGGACCGCCCGCGCTCCGGCCGCTCAGGCCCCGCGGAGGGGGAGGGGCTCACCTGGCACAGCTGCCGGCAGTAGGCGGCGGCGGCCTCCACGGCGGGCTCCCGGCTCTCGCACAGCCGCCGCTCCAGCTCCTGCAGCCGCTCGCCCAGGCGCCGCAGCTCCGCCGCGCAGCCGCCGCCGCTCAGGCGCTCCTGCTCGGCCTCATCGTCCGCCATCTTCGCAGCCCGCTCCGTCGCGTACGCACCTGGGTCACGTGATAACACAATGCCACGTTCGGCGGGGTCACGTGCCCGGTGCGCTGGCACGCCTGGGCGCACGTACAAAGGCCGGCGGTGCGGGGCTGCAGCGAGCAGAGGCTTCGGCGGCCGCGGCCCTGGCTGCTGCACGGGCCGGAGAAGACCTGGAGGCCAGGGCTGAGTGCGGAGCCGGCGCTTGCCCTCGTCTCCGCGCCCACCCAAGAACGCCTCCTGGAAGCATGCTCTCTAGGTGTCGAGGGCCCACAAAGAAAACAACTGGGTCAGAACAGAATGCTGGAAAACCCTAGCAGCGAACACGAGAAAAGTATAGTTTGGAGAGAATTCAAACAGACCGAAATGATTAGCGTTGTAGCCAGGCGGTTTTTAGGGCGCAAACTCTTTTTTTAAAAAAAAAATCTGTTTCGCCACTGTTTAAGATTGCTGCATGCTACAAGAATTGACACCTAATGCAGGCTCTTGAAAGTAGGTCAAGGAAAAAGAACACTATTGAGGATTCTAAAGTAAAAGAACAAGGATGGCAATAAATAAATACCTCCAGCATTTTCCCCCTTTGGTGCTGCAAACAGACGACCTTCTAAACCATATTTTTTTACTTGCACCCCGAAAGCAATGAATACTTGGCATAGAACTGCAGAAGAGGGCTGTGTCTTGTGTGCACCTTTGTAATTCCAGCACTGGATGGAGGCAGGAGGTTCAGAAGTTCATCCCTGGCTACATAGTATTTTTTCGGCCAGCCCAGCCCACGCTTTATGAGACACTGAAACAAAATTTTTTAAAGTGTGGGGAGGGGAGGGGGGAATAAGAGGTGCTGGGAAAATCAAAGTGCTTAACCATGAGTTTCATAATCAAGTTAATAGCAAAGCCAATGTTTGGGGATGTGTGACAAAGTCGGTAGAGTGCCTGACTTCCACCGAGGGACCGGGTTCAGTCCGCCACACTGCAAAAGCCAGGCCAAAGCTCCTTGTTTAATCTAACCACTCCCCAACTGGGAACAGAAGCATCAGAAGTTCAGCTGTGCTACGTAGCCAGTTTCTGGCCAGTAAAAACAAACCAAAAAACCCCACAACCTAATGCTACTATTAGAGGCAAGAGGAAGATGCCTTTACAAAACAAAAAAAAACAAATAGAGATAAGACACCTAGTCTATTTTCTATTATGTTCTGATTGAGCAATATTTTTTTTAGTTATCTAAAGTAAAAATTCTTCCTGGCTGTTGGCTCAAACAAAACAGCAGCGAGTAGGAAGCTGAAGTCTTGGTCTCCTGGTCCAATCCAGCCTGGGCTACATTGTAATACCCTGTCTAAAAAAGTAATTTCTATTGTGTACAGTGGCCTTTCAGGAAAGTTATATAAAAAGTCAGGTGTGACACAAACCTGTAATTCTAGTATTTCAGAGGCAGAGGCAGAAGGACAGGAAATGGAAAATGTTCTCTATACTATGTTGCCCCCGTGGATGTTTTGTAAATACATGTTTTAAAATCACTACATAAGATGAACAGGCACAACTAAATCTTCTATGAAAAACAGCGTCAGTGTTACATATTAACAAGACAGAATCTCCTAATGTTTGCTTATGCAGGAGGCCAGGGAGGCTAAGGATTTTCTCCTAGTGGATATAAGGGGGGGGGGGGCAGGGCAATCTGGCCACACAGGGGGCCCAGGCCTCCTGGCTGCAATGGCAGGCAGCGCCACACCTGGTTCCAGGAAAAGCCACAAGCTGACCCCACCCAGGGAGGTCCAACATCTAAGGGGAAGTACCTGACATTCCAACCATTAGATAAAATTAGATAAGAGCACCAGAAGTCCCTGGGGCAGGACTCACCTTTCCTCTCCTTTTGCCACCAACCTCTACTATGATTAAAAGCAATACCCCACCACCCCACCTCTAAATCGGAGAGACTTGAATGCTTGAATAAACGCTCTGCTTTTACTTTCAAGACTTGGTCTCCTAGCTGGTTTTGGGTTTTTTTCTTTTTTTCTTTTTTTTTTTTTTTTTTTTTTTTTTTTTTTTTTTTT
>PVIU01000991.1:0-74163 GCA_004026605.1 Ondatra zibethicus | reverse complement strand
TCTGGGCATAACAGTAACAGTTCAAAAGAGTTGAAAAAGCGACAATAAAGGCAGCTGTTTTGTCTTTGCCTGGTGCCTGTAGACACTACCTCTGAGCTATCCCTTGCTAATGATTTTTAATTTTGCAGTTTGCTTTCCCAAGTTATCCATTATTCAGGTATTGAAGTGAAATTTCATCAACTTATGCTATTTTAGGATTCCAGTGAAAAAAATATATATAAAAAAAAATGTGGCCAGGCAGCAGTGGTGGCGCACGCCTTTAATCCCAGCACTCAGGAGGCAGAGGCAGGCGGATCTCTGTGAGTTCAAGGCCAACCTGGTCTACAAGAGCTAGTTCCAGGACAGGCTCCAAAGCTACAGAGAAACCCTGTCTCGAAAAACCTTTAAAAAAAAAAAAAGACAAAAGACAAAGAAAAAGGAAGAAAGAAACAGTATGTGATTAACCAAGGCACTGATAAAGCCAAGGACTGTAAAATAGCAAAGATTATGGGTGTTTATTTTTTCTTCAATTATAATGGATTACATCACATTTCATCTACAAGAAGGAAAAAATGTGTGGATGGGGTATGGAGAGACATATTCAAAGTGAAATATGCTTGAATGCTGTTTTTTAAATGATTATGTAGGGCTGGGTGTGTAGTTCAATATCTCAATGGTTAGAGCAAATATGCGTGAGGCCCTGCTAATGGGGGAGGGGGACCACCTAAAAATGTCATTCCTACCTTTAGGCCATGATACCCTTACAGCTAAGGAAACTGTGTTAGGGGCTGGAGAAATGGGCTCAGCTGCTTTTCCAGAGAACTTGGGCTGGATTCCCAGCACCAACAGGACTGCTCACAGCTGTCTGTGTCTTCAGTCCCACCATATCCGCCATCCTCTTCCGGCACCTGACTTGCACCATAGCACGGGGCATTAAGCAGGCAAAAGACCCGCACATGTACTGGAATGGTAAAGTGATTCTGAGCACTAATACTATCCTATAAATGCAGCCGTACCCTTCACTTTTATCTAGTGTCTGTGAATCCCGTCTCCCTATTTCTGCATCCCTTCCTCGGTACATGTATGCAAAAAGTGCCATCTCCAGAAAGGATAAGGTCTGGGGTGAGCGATACCAACAGAACTCAGTATTTAGCAGGCAGTAGCCGGTGTGAGAAAATTAGAATCGGATAAAAACAATCTCTATTTTGAAGGAACAAGTCCACTTGTGACAGGTAATCGGAATACCTACAACATAACCAGTGCTGTCTGTGAAAATGTACGTATAATCCGGGTGCAGTGGCAAACACTGATATTCTTGCCACTCAGGATGCCAAAAGATGTGGTGTGCAAAGTCACTCTCAGTCACATAGCAGGTTCCAGGCCAGCCTGGGTCACAGGAAATTCTGTTCAAAAAGAGACGGTGCATATGGATTCAACTAAGAACATTAATCTGATGGAAGTGCTTGGGTGCAACATCCAACAAATCTCTACACAACTGCAGGCTGAATTTTTTAGTTAAATGCGAAACAGCCATTCATGGTGGGTTAAGAATGCAATCCCAACACTTGGAGGCAGGTGGAGCCGTAATTCAAGGCCACTCTGCTTCTTAAGACCCTGTCTCAAAGACAGAAACTATCCCCTGATAACCTGGGAGAGGCCACGAAATCCTGTTACCCACAGAGAAGATGAATCAACAACCACACTGAGTGAAAATGAGGACTTGACAACACCTAGAGGACTTGACAACTCCTAGATATGGCTGAGAAAGGAAAGAAAAGCCAGAGACCTCTGAGAGAGTCCAGATTGAACACCGTCAGTGGAATAGACCAGGTCATGGGATGGGGTGGGGCAGAGAGAGGAAACCAAGGGAGACCCGAGAACCAAGAGCGCCAAGAGTGGAGAAGAGAGCACCCAGCCCAAATAGCTGAGCCACACAGGAGTCAGAAGCTGGAGGAAGGAAAGCGATGCTCTAGAGCTGGAGAGGTTTGAGGGTAAGGCGCAGGGAGAGGGTGTGTGAGAAGCGCTGAGAGAAGCCAGGACTCGGCAACAGGTACTGGCAATGCCAAGAGAACCTAGCGGCCTGCTACCGCTTTGACATGTTAAATAGGCACCTCGGTTATTCATTCGCTCTGGGTGTCTTTGAGACCTGACCTACACAACTTACTGTGGCCCTAAACTTCATAAATACCAAACTGTCGGTTCATAGGAACCATTACACACACACACACACACACACACACACACACACACACACACACACACCCATACACCCTTCTCTATCCACAGGCTCCTAGGAGAAACTGGAGACCTATTCCACAAAGTGACAAGCCCCTTGGGCCACAAGCGTCCAGATTTCTGGGAACAGTACTACGATACTTTGACACAGCGGGACTGTTCTGGGCGTGGGATCACAAGGGCCTCCGCTCCGTCGCGCAGCGCCCCAGCCACCAGTTACACTTCCGGCACTTGGGCGGAGCTGCCGTGCTTCCGGCTCGCGCCAGCTCCCGGGTGGCGCGGTCTGCATCCCAGGTCTAGCACGCACTCTTCAGGAATTCTTCGACTGCGGGGCCTGCGGCCTGGAGGCGGAATGTCTGGTGCCGGCTGCCCGCAGGCCGCGCAGGTCACCCGGCTCCGGCCGCCGCCACGCCGCTCCCCGACCCGTCTGCACCTCGCAGCCCGCTGCGCGTGGGTCGGGGCTCCGCGACTCGAGCCGGCGCAACTTTCCACGCCGCAGCGCTGCGGGTGGGATCGCCCGATGGCCGCGGGGCATGGCCTCCAGAACGGGGAGCCGCAGCCCCGGGCTGTGCGCTGAGGACACCGGGCGGCTGGTGGTGGAGGACTTGACCTGCTTTCTGCGAAGAGCTGGGAGGCACCTAGACGGATGGACCGGCACAGCCTTGTGGACGCGAGGATTGGCGTCTGTCTGGAGTGGATCCAAGCCTGGAGAGCTATTGCTGAGACCACCGACCCGTCTGTTGAAAACACATCGCACTATTCCAGGGAAGACATTTTCTCTGAGAGGCAGAGCAACGGAATCAAATAAAAGTGCTGAAAATGTAAGCCAGGCACGGATCCGCTGACAGAGATCATTCCAAAGAACCGGAAACACAAAGCTTACTTGTAAAAGGGTTAATTTTAGTCCTTAGGTTCTTTTCATTGTGTAGAAACAGAGGGAAGCTGATTTTATTATCTGGATTTTTTTTTGTTTTCCCTTATGAAGAAAAGTCAAATGAAAAATGAAAGTAACGATATTTTAAGGACAAAAAAAGTGGTGTTTTTGAAATAGTCTCACTTTGTGGCCCATGCTTGACTTGAACTCTGGGAGAAAAATTATTTTTTTCTTTTCCTTTACATCCTTCATCATAACATTCGTTTAGTGCAGACTGATGAGCAAACCCAGTGCTTTGAACATGCACGGCAGGCTCTCTTATCAACTAAGCCACAGCCTAGTAGTTCTAACTTCTTAACCAAAATGAAAGTCATCGTAAAATAAAGCAAAACAAAACCTTGGAAACAAGCTCTATTGAGTATCTTCGAATTGGTGCACACCATTTCTCCAAAGAAGCAAAGAGAAATGTAGGAAACAGTTTCACCGTATTTTCCTTTCCTGCCACTCTCCTCTCCCCATCCCTGCCTTGTACATAGGCCCTATTACTAAGAGTGACTCTCGCAACCTTCTAGTTCTAAATTCTAATCGCTGTACCTCATCGGGAATATATAATATCACCGCCGTAGCGTTAGGGTGTTGAAAAATAGTAATGATGAGGTGAAAAAGAATTTAGAAATGCACAGGTCTCTTTTCCCATTTTTGGACCTCAATTTCTAGAATTTTGTTGGTTTTCATGAATTTAATGAATTTGCCGGGGAGTGGTGGCGCACGCCTTTAATCCCAGCACTCAGGAGGCAGAGGCAGGCAGATCTCTGTGAGTTCGAGGCCAGCTTGGTCTACAAGAGCTAGTTCCAGGACAGGCTCCAAAGTTACTGAGAAACCCTGTACAACAAAAAAAAATTTAATGAATTTGATATCATTTTGAGCATTACTGTTCTAAGCACATATTGAACAAGGATTATCCACAAGAACCCTCTATCTTCTTGTATTATTTTACATTATCTATGTATGCATATATACATATATGTATTATAAAATATAACTGTGTACCATGGGGGGCGTGCAGTGACCAGAAGAGGGCATCAGATCTGTTGGAACTGGAATTACAAGAGGCTGTGAGTGGCTTTTAGACATAAAGCAAAGAAAAATCAGCCTACATTTCATAATCCCAGAGAACCTAGACAACAAAGAGGACCCTAAGAGAGACATACATGGATCTAATCTACATGGGAAATAGAAAAAGACAAGATCTCCTGAGTAAATTGGAAGCATGGGAATCATGGGTGAGGAGAGGAGGGGAGGGAAGCAGAGAAAAATGTAGAGCTCAATAAAATCAATTAAAAAAAAAAGGCTGTGAATGCAATGTGGGTGCAGGGAATCTACCAGGGAGAGCAGCCCGTGCTCTTCGGTGCTTAGCCCTCTCTCCAGGCCTCATACTTCTTTTTGTTGTTTCATTTTGCTTCTTGAAATAGAATCTTACTTTGCAGTGCTGGCTGGCCAGGAACTTTCCACATAGAACATGCTAGCTTGAAACGCAGTGGTGCTCCTGACTCTGCTTCTGGTGTGTTAGAATCACAAGCATGGCTCGCCCACCTTTACAAAATGTCCTCTTACTTTCTATACCTCTCCAATTCTCCCCTGTTGAATCCCTGTTATAACCAGGTCTGCTCTGGTGGGTGAAAAAAATGTGGGTTCAGTTATCTGCAATCAGAGTAAAGTTGGGTTGTTTTTTCTTCTTCCTCTTAGGTTCCTCCTCCTTTGAGTAACAACTCTGCAAGGCAGGGTAGCTTTGATGGACTACATATTGTGTTTTCACTTAAGCCAACCATAATATAATTATATATAATAAATATATATAATATAAGCCAACTCAACTATAATTGAGCCTCATTCATAAACCTGTAAGCCCTTTAATAGCAGAAACTGTGTTTTGTGTCCAGTCTACTTTCTATAGTATCATTTGGCAATGGCAATGTGCTTAGTAGTTAATATATATTCACTGAAATGAGTTTAAGCCAGTTTGTATCGACAGCTGTCTGTCGTACTTGTCCTCATTATTATAAAACATTTTAGATTCTGTAGAAAGAACATATTCTCTTTAAACTTCAGGATCTTTCTACAGATGTCTGTAAAATATTTAGGAGACTGCATTTTATCCATAAAATGTTCTAAAATAATAAAAAAAATATGCTGTGCTAGGGCTGTAACCTAGCAAGAACACAGCCATAGGTTGGATTCGCAGTCACTGAAAACCAAACAAACACAAGCTACAAGCAGATAAGATAACTGCTCACTTTAAGGTACAGGAACTTCATTCCTCTGCAAGAACAGCAAATGCTCTTGACTACATCTCTGACACAGAGTCTCACACTGTAGGTCACATTTATTGGAACTCACCATGCAGCTCATTCTAAAGAATGCTATCTCTGTGTGTGTGTGTGTGTGTGTGTGTGTGTGTGTGTGTGTGTGTGTTGTGCTCACGGAGGCCAGAAGTTGCAGGATTCCCTGGAGATGGAGTTTCAGATGGATTTGAGGTACCTGGTATGGGTGTTAGGAACTGAACTTGTCCTCTGCAAGAACAGGAAACTCCCTTAGCTGATGATTCATCTCTCCAGCCCATGACCTCGTTTTTTAAGGCACTGCAGTCAAGTACAGCTGAATCTCTCAGGTCTGGAGTTAATTAAGTGTCAGGGATTGATTAAACCATTTGGCCCCATTTTCTAATTCCTTATTTGTATTGCATGTAGTGATATTTCTTCCAATCTAAGTTGTTGGGATAGATTGAAATGTGTGTATAAAAGTACTTAATATAGATGCCAGTGGTTATTAGCAGGTGATGGCTACTCAAAGCAGTCCCTTTCACCGTGGTAACTACTAACCTGCCTTTCTAGCATTGAATCATGCTCACACCCACACTTTCTTTCCAGTTAAGTGTTCTATACAAGGTTCACGTGTCTAAAATGATTTTTACTTTTTTTTGTGGTTTTTCGAGACAGGGTTTCTCTGTATTTTTGGAGCCTGTCCTGGAACTAGCTCTTGTAGCCCAGGCTGGTCTCGAACTCACAGAGATCCGCCTGCATTTGCCTCCTGAGTGCTGGAATTAAAGGCGTGCGCCACCACCGCCCAGCGATTTTTACTTTCTAGTTTGTCTTATAGTTGTTTATTTAATTTCTCTGTCTTAGAATCAGTTCTTAAACAATCTATTTACATGCTTCTTCAAAATAGGTTAAGTGAAAATGGAGAAAAACCATTATCTCACATGCAAGGGCTGGCCAGACCCTAGAAATCGGTGTATGAAATATCAAATGTAAGTCTTTTTCATCAAATACTGTAAGACTTGTGTATAGGATAAGGAATTCAAATCTTTTACAGCCCCTTCCACCACCTTGTAATACTATACAAATATTTCAATCTCCCCACACCCTGTAGAACCTTTCGTCCCACAAGGGTCCACTACTGTATTCTAGGAATTTGATGCTCTGGAGTAGTGATCCCTTCCCCCTTTCTTCATTTCCTGTGCACCAATCCTTTTCAGGCCAGCTAATTTGAATTAAGTCTGTGAGGTCAGACACCAGCAAATGGAGAAAAGACACAGTTACCACCTGAGTTAAGATAAAAAAAGAAGTTTAGTTCGAGACCAACCTGGTCTACAAGAGCTAGTTCCAGGACAGGCTCCAAAGCTACAGAGAAACCTTGTCTCGAAAAACCAAAAAACATAAAATAAAAAATAAAGAAGTGCACTTCCTGGCTCAGTGTGTTTGTTCTTCCCAAAGTAAAGTTTGCCAGACACTTTTGTTGAATTAGTGGTCTCTTTCTTTGCAACTTCAAACTTATTTTTTTTAGGGCAGGGGTTAATGTATTCTTCTTTCATGTATTACATCCCAACAGCAGTTTCCACTCCTCCCAATTCCCCTCTTTGCCTCCCTTCTCCCCAATATTCACTCCTCCATTTCCTGAACGACCAATAGCTGGCCAAGAAAGGATAGGTGGGGCTGGCAGGCAGAGAGGATAAATAGGAGGAGAAATCTAGGCTAGAAAAGAGCGATAGAAATAAGAGAGGAGAGAATGAGGGAGACCCCAGGGGCCAGAAGTCAGACAGCTGCCAGACATACAGATAGCAAGAAAGTAAGACATACAGAAAGAAAAGGTAAAAAGCCAGAGGCAAAATGTAGATAAAGAAAAATAGGTTAAGATAAAAGAACTAGATAGAAATGAGTCTAAGCTAGGCCAAGCACCAATAACTAATCAGAAGTCTCCGTGTCATGATTTGGGAGCCGGTTGGTGGCCCAAAAGAAAAAGCCTGGTACACTTTTATTAAGGATAAATGAGGGGCTGGAGAGATGGCTCAGTAGTTAGGAGCAGTAGTTGCTCTTCCAGAGGATCCAGGTTCAATTCTCAGCACCCAGGGGCTGGAGAAATGGCTCAGAGGTTAAGAGCACTGACCTCTCTTCCAAAGGTCCTGAGTTCAATTCCCAGCAACCACATGGTGGCTCACAGCCATCTGTAATGAGATCTGTTGCCCTCTTCTGGCCTGCAAGCACACAGAGAGAACACTGTATACATATAAATAAATAAATCTTTTAAAAAAATTAAAAAAAAATTCTCAGCACCCACATGGCAGCTCACAGCTGTCTGTAACTCCAGTTTCAGGGCTTCTGACACCCTCAAAGAGATATACATGTAGGCAAAACGCTAATGATCATGAAATTTAAAAAAAGATTCTGACTCAAAAACAAAGATGAATAAATAGTGCTAATAATAAATATAATTTTTAAAAAAGATAAATGAGGCAATCCAATGAGAGGATAAGGATCCCAAGAGCAGACAAGGGTCTGACACCCCCACTCCTGCTGTTAGGAGTCCCACAAGAACGCCAAGCTACACAAACGTAAAATATATGCAAAAGACCTAGGCCAGACCCTTACAGGTTCCATGATTGCTGTTTCTGTCTCTTTGAGCCCCTATGAGCCCTGCTTGCTTGACTCTATGGGCTGTGTTCTCCTGGTGTCCTCGACTCCTCTGGCTCCTACAATCCTTCCGCCCCCACTTCTACAGGGATCCTCTGGCTCCACCTACTGTTTGGCCATCGGTCTGCATCTGCTCCCATCGGTTGCTGGATGAAGCATCTCTTATGATGATTGGACTAGGCTCCAGTCTATGAGTACAGCAAACTATCATTAGGATTCATTTCATTGATTTTTTTTTCTTTTGGCCATTCAGGACAGGTTCTATCCTAGGTCTCTGAACGATCAAGGTTCGGGTTCCTGACCACCTAGGCACTGCCAGGTGTGGGCCACTTTGTTGACCACCACTGATCACCCCAGCACATCTTGCAGGCAGGACAAATTGCAGGTTAAAGATTTTGTGACTGGGTTGGTGTCCCAGTTGCACCACTGGAAGCCTTGACTGGTTACAGAAGATGGTGGGTTCAGGGTCTGTATCTCCCCATTAGTAGAAGTCTTCACTGGGGTCACCCTTGTGGATTCTAGGGAGTTTCCACTGCACTAAGTTTCCAGATTATCCCGGAAATAACCCTCAATTCTGATTGTCTCTCCCAGTACTCTCTTCCTCCTAACCTGATTCCTCCTGTTCCCATCCTCACCCGTCCCCAGTCCACCTGAAGAATCTATTCTATATCCCCTTCCCAGGGAGAGCCGTGCATCCCCCACCCACCCCCGCATGAGCTGTCCTTGTTACTTAGCCTCTCTGGGTCTGTGGATTATATTGTGATTATCATTTACTTAGCAGATAATATCCACTTATAAGTTCATACATACATGTTTGTCTTTCTGGGTCTAGGTTGCCTCACTCACGTTTTTTTTTTTTTCTAGTTCTATCTATTTTCCTGGAAATTTCATGTTTTTTTTTTTAAAAAAAACAGCTGAATATGCACTGTGTGAATGTACCACATTTTCTTTATCCATTCTTCATTTGAGGGACATCTAGGTTGTTTCCAGTTTCTGACTATTATGAATAAAGCTTCTATGAGCACGGTTGAGCAAGTGCCCTTGTGGTAGGATGGAGTGTCCTTTGGGTGTATACCCAACAGTTGCATAGCTGGGTCTTGAATTAGATCAATTCCCAATTTTCTGAGGAGCCACCATATTGATTTCCATAGTGGGTGTACAAGTTTGCACTCCCACCGGCAATGGAGGAGTGTTCCCATCATGAGCTGTTACTTGTGTTTTTGACCTTGGCCATTCTGACTGATATAAGATGGAATCTCAAAGTAGTTTAGATTTTCATTTCCCTGATGATTTTAGGGGTTTCTTTTTTTTTAAGATAGGGTTTCTCTGTATCTTCGTAGCCTGTCCTGGAACTAGCTGTAGTAGACCAGGCTGGTCTCGAACTCGCAGAGATCTGCCTGCCTCTGCCTCCCGAGTGCTGGGCTTAAAGGCATGCACCACCACCGCCTGGCTCCTTAAGAGTTTCTTTGAAAGTTTTGTAGAATTCTGAGCTGAAACCATCTGGTCCTGGGCTTTTTTGTTGGCTGGGAGACTTTTGATGACTGTTTCTATTTCTTCAACAGTTACAGGTCTGTTTAATTTGCTTATCTGGTCTTGATTTAATTTTGGTAAGTGATATTTATCCAGAAAGTTGTTCATTTCCTTTAAGTTTTCCAATTTTGTGGAGTACAGGTTTTCAAAATATGACCTGATGATCCTCTATATTTCCTCAGTGTCTGTTGTTATGTCCCCCTTTTCATTTCTGATTTTGTTAATTTGGATATTCTCTCTCTGCCTTTTGGTTAGTTTGGATAAAGGTTTGTCTATTTTGTTGATTTTCTCGAAGAACCAACTCTTTGTCTCATTGATTCTTTGTAATGTTTTCTTTGTTTCTATTTTGTTGATTTCAGCTCTCAGTTTGATTATTTCCTGCCGTCTAGTTCTCTTAGGTGAGTTTGCTTCTTTTTGTTCTAAAGTTTTCAAATGTTCTGTTAATTCACTAGTGTGGGATTTTTCCAGCTTCTTTATGTAGGCATTTAGTGCTATGAACTTGCCTCTTAACACTGCTTTCATTGTGTCCCATAAATTTGGGTATGTTGTGTGGTCATTCTCATTGAATTTTAGGAAGTCTTTAATTTCCCTCTTTATTTCTTCCTTGACCCGTTTATAATTCAGATGAGCATTGCTTAATTTCCATGTGTTTGTGGGTTTTCTGGAATTGGTATTGCTGTTGACTTCTAGTTTTAAAGCATGGTGATCTGATAAGGTACGTTGGGTTATTCCAATTTTTTTGTATTTGTTGAGGTTTGTTTTGTTACCGAGTATGCAGTCAGTTTTTGAGAAGGTTCCATGAGGTGCTGAGAAGAAGGTATATTCTTTTCTGTTTGGATGGAATATTCTGTAGATGTCTGTTAAGCACATTTGAGTCATAACATCTGTTAGTTCTCTTATTTCTCTGTTCATTTTTTGTCTGATTGACCTGTCCAGTGGTGAGAGGGGAGTGTTGAAGTCTCCCACTATTAGTGTGTGGGGTTTAATATATGATTTAAGCTTTAGAAGTGTTTCTTTGACATATGAGGGTGCCCTGGTATTTGGGGCATAGATGTTCAGTATTGAAATTTCCTCTTGATGGATTTTTCCCGTGACTAATATGAAATGTCCTTCTTTGTCTCTTTTGACTGATTTTAGCTTGAAGTCTGTTTTGTTAGATATTAGGATAGCTACACCCGCTTGTTTCTTAGGTCTATTTGATTGGTATAATTTTTCCCAACCTTTTACTCTGAGACGATGTCTGTCTTTGAGGTTGAGATGTGTTTCTTGTATGCAGAAGAGGGATTCTGTTTTCGTATCCAATGTGTTAGCCTGTGCCTTTTTATGGGTGAGTTGAGTCCATTTACATTAAGGGATATTAATGACCAGTGGTTGCTATCTCCTGTTAATTTAGTTTTCATCATTGGTGATGTTAATTTGTGCATTTTTTTCTTCTTTGGGATTTGCTGTAATGAGATCATCAATTGTGTGTGTTTGTGTTGGTGTAGCCATCTTCCTTGGGTTGGAGTTTTCCTTCTAGTATTTTGTGTAGGGCTGAGTTTGCAGCTAGGTATCGGTGAAATCTAGATTTGTCATGGAATATCTTGTTTTGTCTTTCTATGGTGATTGACAGTTTTGCTGGGTATAGTAGTCTGGGCTGGCATCTGTGGTCTCCTAATGTCTGCATAATGCTTGACCATGACCTTCTGGCTTTCATTGTCTCCACTGAGAAGTAGGTGTAATTCTGATAGGTCTACCTTTATATGTTACTTGGCCTTTTTCATTTGCATCTCTTAATATTCTTTCTTTACTCTGTATGTTTAGTGTTTTGATTATTATGTGGTGAGAGGACTTTTTTTTTGATCCAGTCTATTTGGTATTCTGTAAGTTTCTTGTATCTTCATAGGCATATCTTTCTGTAGGTAGGGAAAGTTTTCTTCTAAGATTTTGTTAAATAAATTTTCTGTGCCTTTGAGTTGAACTTCTTCTCCTTCTTCTACACCTATTATCCTAAGATTTGGCCTTTTTATGTTGTCCCATATTTCATGGGTTAAGCTTTTGTTAGATTTAATGTTTTCTTTAACTGATGAGTCTATTTCTTCCATTGTATCTTCAGCACTTGAGATTCTCTCTTCCATTTCTTGTATTCTGTTGTTCATGCTTGCATTTGTGGTTCCTGATCTTTTTCTCATGATTTCTGTTTCTATAATCCCTTCGGCTTGTGTTTTCTTTATTTTTTTCTATCTCAGTTTTCAAGTCCTAAATAGTTTCTTTTATTTGTTTAGTTCTTTTTCTTGGTTTTCTTTAAGTGATTTGCTGATATCTTCCAATTTTTGTTTGTTTTTTCTTCCATTTCTTTAAGGTAATTTCTCATTTCATCTTTAAGAATTTCAAACATTCTCTTGGGGTTATTTTTCAGATCATTTTCTTCTGGTTCATCCATATTTGGTTGTTCAGGTCTTGCTTTTGTAGGGTCTTTAGGTTTTACTGGTATTGTGTTGCTCTTTGTGGTGTAGCATGTGATATTACCTTTTCTACTCATCTTTTCCTCTAATAGGTGTGGTTGGGGCTGTCTGAGATTCTGTTGAATAATCTTCTAAGTTCCAGTGAATCCAAGTTCAGATGGTTGTTCCTTGTGGTACAGTCAGTGTCACAGTTCTAGTTACCCCGTTGGTTATTCCTGTTCCTGGAGGTAGCTAAGTGCTCCTGTGCTTTGGTCTGCTCCCTTGGAGTTTGCTGTCCCAGGGCTAGTTTGGCCTAGGCTGCTGGCTTTTTATCTGTTTCTGTAAATCTTGGTCTGGATCTCCTCCAGCAGAAGTCCCTGGCTTGGAGTTGGACTTGTTGTGGTGGAGATCACTGACTCTGGATCTGGTCACTGGCTCTGTCCTGATCTGCCCAAGGCCCCGGGACTGAGTTTGCTCCTGGCTTCTGCTCCTGGTTGAGCTTGTTGTCTGTGTGTCTTAGGTAACTGGTTCAGTCCCTCTCCAGTTCTGGTGGAGGTCACAGACTCTGAGTCAGGTCGTTGGCTCAATCCTGATCTGCCAGTGTCCCAGGACTGGGTTGGGTCCCAGGGCTGGATTTGCTCCTGGCCTCTGCTCCAGGTGGAGCTTGTTTCCTCTGGTCCTCTCTCCTTGTTAACTCTTGTAACATATATTAACCCTTTATTCTTATCTATGTTAGCCACATGGCTCAGTACCTTTTTCAGTGAGGCAAGTCACATCCTTCTTCTTCAATGTCTGGACAGGACTTAAATAAGTAAATCTTTAAAAAGAAAAAATCATGGCTTCACTTAATTTCTTCATAAGATTTTAAATTTTTGATATAAATTATTTATTTATTTTTAATTTATGCATATGTATATGTCTGTGGATATACATACATGAGTGCAGGTGCATGTGTAGGTCACAGACATTGGGTCACATGGAGTTACACGTGAGCCTCTTAATCTGGCATGAAATCAAGGTCCTCTGGAAGAGCAGTGCATGCTCTTAACTAAATGCTTTTCTCTAGCTCTCGATAAAATTTTTTTTTTCTGTTTTTAATCATTCTTTGGCTGCTGTGTGGGACTGAGTCCCCCTCCCCCTGACACGTATACTGAGTACTACTCAGTCCTTTTTGGGATCAACTCATACTTTTCCACATATCTTTATTAAATCCAGATGTCTGTTAATTTAAAAAATGGAAGCAATTGTTTTATTTTTCCATTTCCTGTTGGAGTAATGTAATCCTAGAAATGCTTTTCTCCTGCTTTGTGAAAATATCAGGTACTTAGCTGATTAAAAGTGCTACTCTTAGAGCCTTGTTTATTTAAAAAGTGTCAACTTTCAGGATGTTTTGTGCAAATCTCAATAAAATTACGTAGAGAATGACCAAATGCTCTTTTTTTCATAAGCTGTCCTTGAGGTCACCACTACCTGAAAATGGCTAAAAACAAAATTGATCTGAGGATTGCAACATGATAAGATCAAATTGATGTCATGGTAATTATACCAAGTACCATCCAATCATTGGGTAGAGTTTCCAGTTGATCTCTGGGCTTAGGTACAGGTGGGAACATGCAATTTGTATTGCTCTGTGACTATAAAAGACAGTGGGAGACATTATTAGCTGCAGTTACTGAACTTTTGAGACGAAGTTGAGATCCCTCTTCAGATCTGCAGTCAGCTGCCTGAAACACTTCCCTCCAGAAGTCCAGAGGAAGGTAATGTGATGAAATGGTTTGGGGGATTTTTAATTAAGGAGTAGAATATTTGAGACCACAGGAAGCACTTTTCTGCACAAACATTGGTAAGAAGATAATTAGGCATTTATTAATTTTCTTTACAGTGCTTGTGACGGAGTTAGGAGGACGTCTGTAAAAGTGAAGTATGTGGTCGTAGGCTAAATAAGTTGTTATATCGCAGAAGCCAGAAACCAAGTGTCTCCTGCTGAGATGCTGGAGTGCCTGTCAAAATCTAAAATATTTTCTCCAGAACCACTGCGTGTCATTTGAAGGTCATTCATTCGAGTGTCTTTCAGAGATCAGAGGGCAAGTTGCTGATATTATCCTATTATCAGTTTTAGATGACGTGTCACTAAATTTCCAAGTTGGTTATCAATAAAACAGCTCACATGTTCAGTGAAATGACCATACATTCCAACATATTTGGAATAAATGCTTCAGTTCTTAAGTTTAAAACAGAGAAGTGTAATCTGTCACAGTGGCATATGCCTGTCATCTCAGCAAGCAAGAGGGTAGGAAAGTGTAACCTGTCAGTAGCAGTGCCGTGTGCCTGTCACCCCAGCAACTAGGAAGGGGAGAAAAGAGTAACATGTCACAGTGACTTGTGCCTGTCATCCCAGCAAGCAGGACTCGGGAGGGGGGAGAATTCTTAAGTGAAAGTAAGATTTACAGATGAGAGAGATAAAATCCCAGAGGCAATAGGTAGATGGGATAATTTAAGTTAAGAGAGGCTGGCTAGAAACAAGTCAACCTAAGTCCGGGCATTCATAAGTAATAATAAGCCTCTGTGTGTGTGATTTATTTGGGAGCTGAGTAATGCACCCCGCCCCCCAAAAGCTAAAGGAGTAAAACATCACACAACACATGTTTAAATCTATAGTAGTACCCAGGACTGGGTTTGTGATGGTCAGTGTTGTCAACTGGATAGACTCCAGAACACGTGGGCACGGGCCTGTTGGCATTCCGCCAAATGGTTGCCCTGGTTTCATTAACTGAGACGGGAAGGCCCACTTACTATAAATGAGATCCTTTCTTAACAAACGATCTTTGCTTCATACTGACTTTGTTTGACATTCTTTTCTGTAACATCACTAAGAACCACAGCCTTGGGCTGGTGAGATGGTTCAGGAGGTTTAAAAGTACGTGCCGCAGAGCCTGACAACCCGAGTTGGATGCCCCAAACTCACAGACACGTACAGGGATTAGGTATGGGAGGGTGCCCTTGGAACTATCCCTGCTTAGATACCAAAGTACGACTGTGGTTATATTTGTGTTAGCTCTGGCTGAAATAGAGATTGTCTGAGAAACTTAAAATAAAAAGAGCACTTTTGTTCCTCTTTCTCAGTATTGACAAGTAGGACGTGGGCTCCAGTGAGGAGTGACGGGTCCATCACACAGTGAGAGTCACTTGGGCATGCGGACAGTCACACCAGTGAGGAGGGACGGGTCCATCACACAGTGAGAGTCACTTGGGCATGCGGACAGCCACCACATTTCAATAGGATCTTTGTTTTCCAGGGACTGTAAGTTTGCTTTCTATTCAAAAGTAAGATATTTTGCATTAAAAGATAAATTTGTTTTGTGGACACAGATTAGTTAAAACAGTTCAGACTGGCCCAGAACTGGCTACACAGCCAAAGATAACTTTGAACTCCTGATAATTGTTTCTCTATCTTCCAAGTGCTGGCCTTAGGTGGAGAGGAGAGTGTCAGGGGCCAGCCATCCAGCCCCCAGCCAGCCACGGCTTGAGAATTCCAGGAGTTCAAGTCTAGCCTGACTGTATGATGCGTTCCAGACTAGGCTGGGCTATAGAGTGGAGTCTCAAAAAGTGCTCAAAATTGTTAGCAATTTGGGAAATGCAAATGAAAGCAAATAATTTTTAATTTACATTTATTTATTGTGCGGGGTAGGGTGTGATTATACCACCCAGTGTAAGTATGGGGATTAGAGGAAAATCTCTGGGAGTCAGGTTTCTCCTTCCAAGTAGATTCCATGGATTAAGCTCAGGTTGGAAGGCTTGGTGGCCGTCACCCTTGTCTGCTGAGCCATCTTCCTCGCCCCAAAGTAAATTTTTTTTTTGTCTTGGCCTTTGTTTTTGAGACAAGGTCTCAATATGTAGCCAGGGCTGACCTGACCTCAAATATTCAGTTACACTACTGGCCTTGCTGCCAAGGGTTGATATTATAGGAGTGCACCATGAAACCCAGCTCTATCTCAAGAATTATTCTTTAAATATATTTATTTTATTTCATGTATATGTGCACCTCCTTGTCTCTTTGTGCACCACATATGGGCAGGTGCCCTCAAAGTCCAGAAGAAGGTATCAGAGTCCCTGGAAAGAGTCACCCAATATGAGTGCTGGAAACCAAATCTGGATCCTCTGCAAGAACAGTAAATGCTCTTAATTGCTGAGCCATCTCTCCAGACCCTCAAGTAATTATTTAAGAGACATCTTTAGAAACTCAAAGCAATTCTGAATCCTTTTTGTTTATTTGTTTTTATTTGTTTGTTTTTTGAGACAGTTTCTCTTGTGTAGTTCTGGCTGTCCTGGAACCTTCTCTGTAGCCCAGGCTGGCCTCGAACTCACAGAGATTCACCTTTCTCTGCCCGCAAGTGCTGGTATTAAAAGCGTGTGCCATCATCACCTGACTTGAAATTTTGTCTTATCCCGGGCAGAATGGCTAAGATCAAGACAACATCCATGCTGGCATGGATGTAGGGAAATGGGAAATTAATATTCACTCTTGATGGGATTGCAAGCTGACACAGCCACTATGGAAATCAGTGTGGGAAATTCTTAGAAAATTAAAAATAAATCTACCTTTTGCCCAACCAATACTACTTCCTGGTGTATGCCCAAAGGACTCAGTATCCTACTCCATAGGTGATGCACTCAGCTATTTTCATTGCTACTTTATATAATAGGTAAGAAGTTGAAACAACCTAAATGTTCTTCAGTCGATGAATAGATAGTGAAAACATGAAGCATATACATCATGGACTCCTATTCAGTTGTAAATATAAATGAAATTTTCAAGTAAATAGAGCTAGAAAATAATTATATTGAGAGAGACAACATAGACCCAGAAAGACAAATGACACGTGTTTTCTCTTAGCTGCCAATGCTAGCTTTGGATTTTCAGATACTAGTATATAACCAGGAGTAATTGCAATAACAGGAAAGTAAAAAGGGACCCTGGGAGAACACAGGGGAGCACAGGAGCACTACAGAAGACAGCAATAGGACATGGTTGCTATGAAGGGAAAATGGGAAAGATGGACGAGGGAGCCTTGCCTGGGGAGCAAGAAGGCATGAGCAATACAGTGGAAGTGAAAAGGATGAGCGATAATAGCACTAAGGATGTTTGGGAAAGCTATAGGAAATACTATCTTATTGGTAATTAAAATTGCATATAGGCTATAAATGTCTATGTATTCATCTATGTATATATGCATTCATCTATCAATCATCTATCTATCTATCCATCCATCAATCTATCCATCTATCTATCAATCATCTATCTATCCATCCATCAATCTATCATCTATCTATCATCTATCTATCCATCCATCAATCTATCCATCTATCAATCATCTATCTATCCATCCATCAATCTATCCATCTATCTATCTATCATCTATCTATCCATCCATCAATCTATCCATCTATCTAACATCTATCCATCTATCATCTATCTATCCATCCATCTATCTATCGTTATGTCAGTTGGGGTGACAATGCTCTTCCTCAAACTGCAGACTAACAAAAACCCAAGTACCCAGCATGAAAAAACTTGAGTTATTGGTCAGGGGAGTCCAAGAGACACCTCCATAGAGGCATTTATAGGCTATTGCTGTTTCCCTTAGTGCCTGCTACAAAAACAAGATAAAACTCTATTGCTGAAGACAGTACATATTTCAGGAAATGGATTTTGGAGACATCAACTTGGGTCTGACATGGAAGCATCTTCACTGGGGACAGGCTCTCATAGCTTCTGAAGGAGCTACGCATACTACCGACAGAGAAAAGCAATCAATAGTTTTATCCAACTGTAGCAGCAGCAAACCACAACAGTGATGAGTACAAGATACTCTGTCTGAAAGGGACAACAGGGGCATTTATATCCTTGGGGTGACCAACAGTCACCCGATTGGATTTAAGGCCTGCCCAATAGATGATAATTCATGCCAGGCACTGTAAATTTAGCCAACTTATAGTGGTATGCTGTTTGTGTTTTAATAAATAAATAAATCTTGCCTGAAGATCAGAGAGCAAAGCAGCCATACTCGTCGGCTGTACAGGCCAGGGAGTGATGGCACACACCTTTACTCCCAGGACTCAGCAGATAAAGGCCGATGGATCTCTGTGAGCTCAAAGCCACCCTGGGCTACACAACATTGAAACTTTCTAAAAGAGAAAGAGAGCTCATACAAGGGTGATCTCAGCACTTGGGATCACACCCCTTTAATCCCACCACTAGGGAGGTGGAGACAGGAGCGATATATAAAGGGGAAGAGACAGGAACTCAGTGGAGTGTGGAGTCTTCAGGATTCTTGGAGGCAGGATCTTGCCCATTTTCTGTCTGAAGCAAAGGTGAGAGCCAGTGGCTGGCTGCTTTGGTTTCCTGATCATTCAGGTTGAATGTCAGTATCTGCCTCTGGGTTTTTATTATTCACGCTACACCAACTCCCTCTGACTAATGAGGCTTCAGAACTTAGAGCCAGTTTCTGAAACGACTGCCAGTTTCTGAAACTAGTATAATTCTTAACTTATAATTCTTAACGTAGTGGCAAATATGTACCCTTAGAGCCAGGGAAGTCTAGTTCCCACTTTTCAACAAAGAACCATCCTTTTTTTCATCAGGTGGAAATCATTACACAAAGCCATAGCTGGTCAAAAATGTGGCGATTAATTGATCTTGGGGTGCCTGCCCCCAATTATTATATTTATAGCACAGCCCCTACATTTAAGACTCAGAGCATCATGGAAGATGAGGTGGAAAGATTGTAAAAGCCAGAGGACCAGGATGTCTGCTTTGAGATAGTTTCTTTAAGAATAACGAAAAGATGATATGAAGGGGAATGGGTGGGCCTGGGAGGATTTTGGAGCAGAAGTAGAAAGATGAATATAATCAAGATGCCTTGCATAAAAATCTCCTAAGAATTATCAATTTATGACATTAATAACCATACTATTAATTACTAATTTAAAAAATTTATAGTATTCTGGTATTTAGAAAAAAAAAAACCACAACACGAAACAACCTTTCCCTTCCAGGATAATCTGAAGATGGCTAGAATGTCTGAGAAATTTGAAGTCCTTTAAAGAACACCTGTATTTCCCATGCTAATCTCTTTTGTCTTAATTGTCTCTTTACAAGTAAAAGCAGAACTGGTTGTAGTTGCATGTGCCTTTAATTCCAGAGCTAGGGAGGCAGGCAGGTAGATCTCTGAGTCTGAGGCTAGCCTGGTCTATCTAGTAAGTTCTGGGTCAGCCAGAGCTTCAAAGTGAGATCCTGTCTTGAAATGAATGAATGTAAAACATTCACAAGGTGACTCAAAGCCATCTGGAATTCCAGTTTCAGGGCATCAGATGCCCTCTACTGGCCTCCACTGGCGCCGGGCATGCGCGTGCACACACAAACACAGACACACATATTTGTGCATAGGCAAAACACCCTCACATCTTAAAAAAAAGTAAAACCAGAGGAAGATAACAGTTTCTGTTATTGTAAGCTAAATTAATAATGATCTCACTTTTCAGACTTCTTTTCACATTATTATAAACCAGGCTTAATATGCATGAAGTTTCCATATTCTACAGTTTTGCTATAAATGCTTATCTTTGGATTAATTCTGATACAGTTGCTCACTACATAATGGTTGAATTTTCATAATATATGAACAGAAATATTAAAGCACAAAATGATAGTTCACAAAAGAAACCAACTATAATTCTAAAATTATCACTTTGTATCATTTATAGCAGTTTTTTAACCTAATTTTAATAATGGGATCTGTTTGTAGTATTAAAATTTGAAATTGGGCGTGGTGACTCAATCCTATAACCCCAGCATTTAGGGCCTGAGATAGGAAGTACATAATTTATAAATCAGCCTGGGCTAAATATTCAAGACCTTCCTCCCTTTTGGCTTTAAAATTGTGTCAGAAAGTTCTGAGAGGTTGGCAAGGCGTCTCAGCAGATAAAAACCCTTGCTGTTGAGCCTGGCAGCTTGAGTCTGATTCACAGGACATGAGTGGCCTAAGAGAAGCAGTTCAAATAAATTGTTCTCTGACCTCCACTTAACGTCCTGTGGCTTACCTTCTTCAACACATACAAATAAATAAAAATGTGATAAAAAAAAGATTATTTGCTTTTCCAGACAAGGTCTTTTCTGTGTAGTCCTGGCTGTCCTGGAACTCGCTCTGTAGACCAGGCTGGCCTTGTAGAGATCTATCTGCTGCTGCCTTTTGAGTGCTGTGATTAAACACATGGGTTTCAAGAGAGTTCATTTAAAAAGCAGCAACAAGCTGGGCATGGCAGTACATGCCTGAAATCCCAGCACTTGAGTTTGGAGCAGGAGGATTGCTGAACAATGTGAATGTCTTAGGCTATATAGTGAGACCTAGGCCATAAAGCAAGATCCTGTGTCAAAACAAAAACAAACAAACAACAACAACAAAAAAAAAACCTGAAAAGGAAAAGTTAGCATAGAACGACATGATGGGTTTCTTGGTTTTTCTTTGTTTACTGTCTGGGGACACAGAGTCTCGCTCTGTAGTACAGGCTGGTGTAGAAATGCGAGGATCTCCAGGCCTTAGCCTTCAGAGTGCTGGGATTATGGTTACAGGCCACCAGGAAGCAGATGACAATTTCCGTGACAGAAAACGTTGGTGAGAAGAGCGGTATTGTTTGATCCTTTTTAAATCTCCTCGATGTCTGGCCTAGCAGGACCCGGCTGGTTTGATGTAGCCCTTTATTTACCCTGTCTCTCTACCACATCATGGGTCTATACGGAAAAAAAACAAAGAACATTTTAGTATTATTGCTAATTGTTCTGTCCTCACAGACCCATTGATGCTTTCTAGGACGTTTCCGCTTCAAGAATCACAGACTTAGAACAGTGGTCACCTGTTCTAAGTATATATTTCTATTATATGCTCATTATATATGTTTATATAAATATGAATTCATATATATATGAATAATGGGTGTAAAATTGTGTGAATTAGCACACAGCAGTAATTTTAGTGCCTGGGAGATGAGGCGGTGGAATCAGGGGTTCAAGGTCATCATCAGTTATAAAGGGCATTTAGGACAGTCTGGGTTACCCTAGCTACTTAAATGAATAAATAAAACAAGCAAACAGCCTTCCCTACAAACCCCAAGTGAACAACAAGAAAAGCTGCCAGGCTATTTACCAGAGTGCCTGTACCCTCTTATATTTCCACTGGCGATGTCTCTGTTATCCAATTTCATGCGTTCAGACCAATATTTGACATTTCTTTCATTATAACTGTTCTGGTGATTGTTGTGTTAATTTACATATCCGTCAGACCTAACTACTCCCTTAATTACACTGGGGAGGCTGAAGAATTGCTGTGAATTCATGGCTGGAGGGGGGAGGGGGAAGAAGAGCAGTTGTTAGGTGCTAATTGCGTAGGTCAGAATAGGGAGACACAGTGCCCTATCTCTTTCCTTAAGCGGTGTGGTGTTTTCATTTGTGTGGATTTAGGGTATGTTGGAAGCTGAAAGCAGAAGGGGCAAGACATAATGGCTATTATGAGCAATAATGTTAAACGTGCTGGTTGTTAGTGCAAGGGACACAGCTCAGTAGTAGAGAAGTGACTTTAGTGTTCCCAAAGCCAGCACCATCAGTTAAAAGAATCACGCTAAGACTACTGGCTTTGTGTTATGACTGGTAAGCTAGGATTAGACCATTATGTTTTCATGCTTTCTCTCACGTGTGGTTTGCAGGAAGACGATGGATTACTACAGAAAATACGCAGCTGTCATTCTGGTCATGCTGTCCACGTTCCTGCATATTCTTCATTCTCTTCCTGATGGAGACTTTATTATTCAGGGTATGCGACCAAACTCAGGCTTGCAACAAAAAGGGAAGCATGTATTTCTAGATGCACATCAATAATCAATAATAATCATTAATTAAGCTCTACCCCTTTTCACGTGGGATAATAGTCACTCCCGGGTGTGTATATCTAGGCACTTGTAGACTGTGAGCCCAAAATTAAATTCGGTTCAGAAAATGTACAATGAAAATGTTTTAGTCCACATTCATTTTCATAGCATCTGAAGTACCTTCCTTGTTTTTCTTATCTGAGTTTGACGAGGGGAAAAGTCATCCTTACTCAGATCAGCTGTTTTTCTCATTTCTTCCCAGATTTCCGAAAATGTTAGCATCACTTTCACAGATGAATTTTCATATCAGTTAAAAAGTGAGGGAAAAACAAATCAGTTTGTGCATTAAGTATATTATCTGCCACATCTCCTACAGAACCTGACAGAACCTGACACAACTCGAGAATTGTGAACTACTATCTGTTATGGTTTTTCTCTTGCTCGATGGTAATATTTGAATCTCAAATTCTAAGCACAGATGTCTTTTGTATTACCAGGCTATCTTACCTCACCAAGCTTTCTTAATTCTGGTAATTTTTTTTCTGTCAACATTTGGAGCTTCTATGGGGAAAAACAATAGCAGGTTTGCCTCCGGAAATATTTTCCTCCCAAATGAACATGGCATTTCTATCTGTCGAGCTTCTGCGTTCTCTCTAAGCATGTAATTAGCATTGGGAGAGTCTGTGCTTAGAGAATAAGAAACCACTATAGCAAACTCCCTATGCAAGTCTGCAAAAATGGCTTCTCTGGGAATGGAGCTATAGTGATTATAAAAATATTATGTGTGAAGATTAATATGCAGATAAAAATACTTATTTCCTCTTTTATTGCCAATGCAAAAAGTTTGTCCTGTCGTACTCGGGAGAGAGTTAGTTTGTCTTTGAACCCTTTCTCAGTAATCTCATCCTTCTCTCTTTTGCTGGCTAGGTTGCCCAGAATGTAAACTGAAGGAAAATAAATACTTCTCCAAGATTGGTGTCTCCGTCTATCAGTGCATGGGCTGCTGCTTCTCCAGGGCATACCCCACTCCAGCAAGGTCCAAGAAGACAATGCTGGTTCCAAAGAATATCACCTCGGAGGCCACATGCTGCGTGGCCAAATCATTTACTAAGGTGAGTGCTTCCCAACAGCCCATCCCACAGGTAGTTTGTAGTCACAGGGCTTAATGTTTACGTTGTCCAGTGACCAGTATTTATTGCTCCCTTGTACAGGCAACATTACATTTTTTCCTCTTTAATTAAAAGAATAAGCTAAATGAAATGTGTTGTCGGGGGCTGGAGAGATGGCTCAGTGGTTAAGAGCACTGACTGCTCTTCTAGAGGACCCGGGTTCAATTCCCAGCACCCACATGGCAGCTCACAACTGTCTGAAGATCCAGTAGCAGGGGATTTGACACCTTCACACCAATGCACATAAAATAAAGTTAAATAAACCATAAAAAAGAAAGAAAAGTGTTGACGACACAGAAGCAGAGAGAACAGTAGTTACCTCAGTCTAAAAAAACCAACAGGAGGTGCATGATGGAAGCTTAGACAGAGATAACAAAACATACCAGGCACAGCAAGCTCTTGAGTTTTCCAGAACAGCTAGGTGTTGACAGTTCACCACAATTTATCATGAGGAGAACTAGAAGAGAAGGCTTCAAAAGTTGGCTGGCACAGAGAAACGGTACAGTAGGCGAGAGGAATGAAAACACCGCCTGGTTTGTTCATAACAGTTTGTGCGTAAGCATCAAGTTACCAAACTATGCTCCGTACGTATGTGCGATTAATATATCCTAAAAAGATAGCAAAGTGTGTGGGTGCAGTGTGCACTCCTGTAATCTCATCCTTCAGGAACTAGGGGCGAGAAGATCCTCAGGGTTCTAAGCCTACCTGGCCGGAACTGGTGAGATGGATCAACGTGTAAAAGCATTTGCTGACAAGAACAGTGGTCTGAGTTGGGTGCCCAGGACACAAATGATGGAAGGAGAGAACAGACTCCTCTAAATTTTGGGTCCTGATACAACCCCACAACACACACATACCATATAAGCGGGAGAGAAAAGGCCCACTTGGTCTTCAAGGTTAGCATAATATAATGATGTTGCAAAACATCGCCAGCAAGAGTAAAAATGAATAAACAAATCAAAACCCAGCAACCTGGGGGACTTATGAGAGATGTGTGAATCCCTGAGGTTTGACTCTTAAGAAATGTGTATGTGTGTGTGGGTGGGGGAATAGCAAGTAAGTAGGTAATTTTTTAGGGGTGGAGATATAGATCAATGGCTGAGTGTTTGCCTAAGAAATGCTGAAATAGGGCTGGAGAGATGGCTCAGTGGTTAAGAGCATTGCCTGCTCTTCCAAAGGTCCTGAGTTCAATTTCCAGCAACCACATGATGGCTCACAACCATCTGTAATGGGGCATACCTGCAGACAGAATATTGTATACATAATAAATAAATATATATATATATATAAAAGAAATGCTGAAATAAAAAATTCTTAAAAATGGAGAGAAAAAGAGGGGGGGGACAGAGCTAAACAAAAGCAGGTTGAAAGAGCATAGCTTATTTTGCGATGTGAATTTAACTGTTAGAATAACTATATCCCCGGAAAGTGAAAATGTAAATATACCAAACACTGAGGAAATCATTCTGTTTTTACACTTTGCCGTTTTGTCTGTCTCCCTATCTCCCTGCTTCTCCCCCATTAGACCACAGTGATGGGACATGCCAGAGTGGAGAACCACACCGAGTGCCACTGCAGTACTTGTTACTATCACAAGTCTTAGCTTTCGGCAGGCCGCTGTGCTGGTGATGGCTGGTCTGTGGGGCTGCACCGTGTGATGCCGCCTCCCTCCTTACCGGACCTCTGACATGCTTCAGTCACACACTGCAGCTGCATTCTATCCCCTTACACTTCAGTGCAATCGGTAGTCTCTTCTTATTAGGGAAAGTAGAGCATTTAGCATGATCACCAAAATTGGTTCCATCAGAAATAAAGCCTTTTAAATCATCAATTGCAGAATTGTCACTGTCTTTAAAACCAAAGCTACTATTACTTGGACAAGATTTATCAGAGGGAATGATTCAACGTGTTGAATTGGAACCACAGACACGTAGTGACCTAACAGTGGATAATCTTGCTTCCATCTAACCTTCTAGAAGCAAGCTGTCCTCCCATTAGCCAGTGGGCTATTTATCAGATATCAGATTTATCTGTGGGGTAGGAGAAAAAGGTACAAAAATTCTATTTTTACTCATGTTTATGTCCCCTTTACATCTCTCTTTTATTTCATTGTATCAAAATACAGGTAAATTATTATGATAATACATGCATATAAATTATAAGTAAATAGATGTACATTGTGGATATTTGAGTTGAAATGTTTTCATTGGTAAAAATGGGCAATCCACAAACAAAAATTAAAGTATGCTTCTCCAGGGATTGGGAAAGGTAAAATCTCTAAGCATGACTTTTCTATCTATGTGACTTATGCCTCCCCAGAATGGACTTAGTCTTAGTTAGTCAGGCTGTGGCTGAGTGGTGGTTGGGAACACGGCATCACTGTCGTCAGATAAAATAACATTGCTCTAAAATTCCAGAAGACTTTATCTTTGTGTCGCACATTCCAGCGGGTCTGAGTGAGCATGGATAAGTGACAAGAGTAAGGTGAGCTCTCACAGGGGGAGCAGCAGTGCCATGCACCTCCACCCAGCTCTAGAGAATGCTCCAGAGACCGAGGACAGCTCCGTAGCAGAGCTCTTGCCTGGCATGCAGTCTCGGGTTTAACCCTACACACAAACAAACCAAACGAAGTGCTTCCCAGTTCTGTTAGGCATCACGGTCACATCTCCTGAGATTCTATCTACAGTCATCCTTACTGCAAGGACAACAGGATAGTCACAACGTCATATTAGCCATGGTTGCAATCAAAGCTGCTCCAAAGCTCTGTTCCTAAAAGAACCTGGAATTTTAAAACACAGACTTAAAATTTCTTTAAAAAAAAACATACCTGCCACAAACTAAGGTTTTCAAAAATGAATTACAAGCTGGTTATGGTTGTCCATGCGTCTAATCTCAGTCCATGCGGTACTTGGAAGGTGGAGGCACAAGAGCTCAAGATTAGCTTGGACCACATGGACCCAGCCTCAAAAACAAAACAGCAAAAAAAAAAAAAAAAAAAAAAAAAAAAAAAAAAAAAAAAGCAAATACATAAAATTCTCAACCATCACAAATTTATCATTTTATCTCTTAGTGACCAATCAGTTCCTTAGCAAGTTAGTAAGTATTTCAGATGTTATGGTAAAAGTTAGAATAGATGCGTGTGCTTTTTGAAGACACATGAAAACACGTATAAAGATTAGTTGTTTTGTTTTGGTAGGCTCTCATCTTATAGCTTAGGGTGGCTCAGACTTTCCCAAAATTGCCTTGAATGCACATCATCCTTCTGCTTCAATCTGCTGATCCATAGGATTATAGACGTGAGCCACCATGCCTGGCTTACATCAGTTTTGTTCATTTGATTCACTCCTTGTACATTTACTGAACACTCAGCAAGTGTTGATAATTTGAGCATGAAGATTCAGAGATAAAGAATTTTATAAAATACAAAGTTTAGAAAAGGCAGTAAGTAAGTACCGTTTAATCCAAGAGAATAGTGGTGTTGATCACTGGTTCATTCTAAAGTTTAGCAGATAATCATTGAGCATATGCTGCGTACAGGTTTGAGAGCTTATTTGGAGGGGTAAAAAGAAGAGGAAAGCTACAGACACAACCTTGACTGGGGTGTCCTTATTAGTCTGAGATCATCCTGTGTTACAGAGGTAATTGAGAGGATGCTAAAATTGTGATGGGACAAAGAGACATCCCTGTGATCATCCGGATCAGACAAACTGACCTAGAAACCACTGGAATGGAGCATCACAGCCAGACTGATCCCCAGTGCCAGGTAGAATGGTATACAACATAGACAGGCTTTGCTCAGGGGAAATTCAGAGTCACAGTTTGTATCTGGAGTAGAGAGACAAACACAAACTATAGTAGGAGGAGGACGGGCTGACCTTGGCCAAGAAAAGGAAAAACAAACAACAACCATGCGGGCTGGCCAGTGTCCATGTGTGTCCATGAGGGGTTGTCAGTGTGCTTATGTGAACATGTGAACCAGCCAAGTCTCCTGTAGTTCTTTCCTCTCCTCTTCCTTCTATTCTAGTCATTACTGCTTAGTAGTATGAAGTATCCAATCAAAATGAAGGTAGCCACGCGGGAAACAAGCCTCATGTATGAAAGCCTCAGCTCTGCAACATTCAGGGTTCTAGTTTTTGGAAGATAATCTGTAAGAAACCTATAGACTGGGACAAACTATTTCCTGGTGAAACAAGTCTTGGGGACCTGTTTCATGGACTAGAAAACCTGCGAGAGTTTTAGGTGCTTGTAGCAGGACTATGGTATTCTTCAAATAATTAAAATTAATTAATGCATTTTTACATGAGCTATTTAAACAAATCACAAGATAGGTTAGCTATATAATTCAATCAACGAATGCCAATTATATCAAGAAAATAAAATGCAATGGCTTGTTTAATCATTTTAACACAAAAAGAAGAACAAATAGTAACAAGATACTGAGTGTAAAACAAACTATATAATAAATATGGTCCCATTCTGAAATAAACATGTAATTAACTGAATTCAGAGAAGAATAAATAAGTCTTCCTTAGATGGTTTTCTGTCTTGTAGATGAGGTAATCACATTTTACTTCTACTGTGTCCCTGGCCATCACTTCTAGATGGCGGCCACACCCAACCCCAGGAACAAAGCCATCCCAATTCCAACTCTAAACTCAGCCCCAAGCCCATCCCCAACAACACCAACTTTAACCCCAACACCCACTCTAACCTGAACCCCCAATCCAACAGCAACCACACCTCAAACAAAAGCCCCAATTCCAACTCCAACCTAAACCCCTACTCTAACAATGACCAGAACCCAATCCCATCCCAACCCAAACGCCACCCTCAATCTGATCCCATTCCTCAACCCCAGCACCAACCAGGTCCCCATTTTCATACCAACCCACATGCAATGCCCATCCTCAATGCAACCCACTTTTACCCCAGACCAAACTCAAATTCCAACCCCCACTTTAACCCCCCAAACTTAACCCCAAACCCAACTGCAACTCCATGTCCACCCTAATACCCAACCCAAACCCAATCTAAATCCCAAATTCAACCCCAGTATCTGTCCTGACCTCAACCCCAATCTCAACTTTAGTACTGGCCCAACTCCAAACCAACCCTATACCCAGCTGAACACCACCCAAAAGTTTTCCCCAAATACAATTCCAAATACAACTTCAATCCTAACCCTAACCTCAACCTCAACCATAACACCTAAACCCAAACTCAAACCCAGCCACCACCATAACCCTAATCCCAACCACAATTTCAAACCTAATGTCTTTTTTTTTTTTTTTTTGGTTTTTTGAGACAGGATTTCTCTGTAGCTTTAGAGCCTGTCCTGGAACTAGCTCTGTAGATCAGGCTGGTCTCGAACTCACAGAGATCCGCCTGCCTCTGCCTCCGAGTGCTGGGATTAAAGGCGTGCCCCACCACTGCCCGGCCCAAACCTAATGTCTTAACTAGGGTTACAATTGCTGTGATGAAACACCATGACTAAAGGCAACTTGGAGAGAAAAGGGTTTATTTCATTCACAGTTCTATATAACAGTTCATCATAGCAGTGAGGGCAGGAACTCACACAGGGCAGGAACTGAAGGTAGGAGCTGGTTATAGGGATGGAGGGGTGCCAACCAATCCAGTGATGGTACCGCCTATCAATCACTACTTAAGAAAATGCTCAATAGGCTTACAGTCAAGTCTTATGGAGGCATTTTCTTAATTGGGGTTCTCGCCTCTCAGATGACTCTAGTCTGTTTCAAGTTGACATAAAATTAGCCAGTATGCCTAACAACACCAAATACAACACCATTTGAACTCCAAGGATACCTCCACCCCTACTCCCAACCCCACCCATACCGTAAACCCCAATCCCATCCATGCCCCCAACCCCAAACCTAAATCCCATCCATGCCCCCAACCTCAAACCCCAACTCCATCCACAATGCCCACCCCAAACCCAAACCCAATCCCATCCACAACACCCCAACCTGAAACCGAACACTAAGCTTAATACCAACTTCAAACCGAACCCCAACCCAACTCCAACATCATTACCAACCCTGCTCTAACCCTGATCCCAACCCAACTGGAATGCCAAGCCCAAGCCTATACCAAATCACATCCCTAGACTCCATCCTACACCTGGTCATTTCCATCCCCAACCACAATCTACAACACCACCTCCATTCCCAAATCAAATGCAAACCAACCCCAAATTGAACCCCAACTCCCATCCCTAACCCCAACCCAACAAACACAAACCTCAAACCCAACACCAAACCAAACTGCAATCTAACCACAACCTTAACTTGAACCCAAAACTCAACACCAAACCAAACCTAATCACAACTCCAGTGATAACTCCAAACCTTACTTCAACCACAACCCTAATCCTATCTTCAACTAGAACCTCAACCACAACCCCAAGTCCCACCCCCACCCATTGACACATTCCCATCCCAACATGGTACCCAATTCCAACCCCAAACCTAACCCCAAACCCAACCACAATCAAATACAACCTTAACCTTATATGTACAAGCACAGCTATCTAATACTCACCACACACACCAGAGAAAAGATCACAATTAAACAAATGGTGCTGGGACAACTGGAGTCTCACATATAGAAGAATGAAATTGGACATGTATGTTGTGGAATATTATTTTAAGGTGTGTTACATTTGCTTATGCTGTGGAACATTTGTTTTAATGATGCAAAGATGTATTGCATTCTTTTATGTTGCATTTGTTTAACTCTGTGAAGCTGTGATACTTTGCCTGTCTAAAACACCTGAGTGTCTAATAAAGAGCTGAATGGCTAACAGCAAGGCAGGAGAAAGGATAGGTAGGGCTGGTAGGCAGAGAGAATAAATAGGAGGAGAAATCAGGGAGGAAGCACAAAAGAGCAAGAGAGAGCAAGCAGAAGAGGCTGCTAAGGGCCAGCCACCCAGGCACCCAGCCAGCCACTGAGTAAGAGTGAAAGTAAGATTACAGAAGCAAGAAAAGGAAAAAGCCCAGAGGCAAAAGGTAGGTGGGATAATTTAAGTTAAGAAAAGCTGGCTAGAAACAAACCAAGCCAAGGCCTAGTATTTATAAAAAAGAATAAGACTTTGTGGTGATTTATTTAGGAGCTGGGTGGTGCCCCCCTAAAAAAGCAAAGAGTAAAGAGTAAAAAACCCGAGCCACTGAAACTGTTAGAAGAAAATAGAGGCAGAATCCTACAGAGTATAAGTGTGGGAAGGGACTTTCTGAAGAGGACTCCATTTGCCCAGGGATCCAGGCCAACAATTGAGAGATGGAACTCATGAAACTAAAAACTTTTGCAAAGTTAGAGAGACAATCAATGGAGTGATACTATATATAAATATATTTTAAGATTCGTTTTTTCCTACCTAAAGCAATCTACAGTCAGTGCAAGCTCATTGGATTCTAACACAATTCTTTACAGACCTCGAAAGGACAACTCTCAACTTCATATGGAAAAACGAAAAAACGCAGGATAGCTAAAACAATACTGAACAATATAGGAACTGCTAGAGGTCTTACCATTCCTGATTTCAAGTTGTACTGAAGAGCTCTAGTAATAAAAATTACATTGTATTGGCATAAAAACAGACATGTTGATCAATGAAATCGAATCTAAAACCCAGACATAAATCCACACACCTATGGATACCTGATTTTTAAAAAAGAAGCCAGAAATACACAATGGAAAAAACAGCATCTTCAATAAATGATGCTGGTCAAGATGGATGACTACATGTAGAAGAATGCAAATAGACCCGTAACTACCACCCTGCACAAAACTCAAGTCCAAGTGGATTAAAGACCTCAACAAAAAAAACCATATGCACTGAACCTGACAGAAGAGAAAGTGGGGGATAGCCTTGAACTCATTGGCACAGGAGACAACTTTCTGAACAGAACACCAGTAGTTTAGGGACTAAGATCAATAATTAATAGATGGGACCTCATGAAACTGAAAAGCTTCTGTAAGGCAAAGGATGCTGCCATTTGAATATAACGACAGCCTACAGAATGGGGAAAGATTTTTGACCAACTCCACATACAATAGATGACTAGACTAATATCCAAAATATATAAAGAACTCAAGAAACTAGATATCAGAAAACCAAAAAATACAACTAAAACTGGGATACAGATCTAAACAGAATTCTCAATAGAGGAAAAGTCAACATCCTTAGCCATCAGGGAAATGCAGATCAAAACTACTTTGAGATCACCTGTCAGAATGGCCAAGATCAATAAAACAAGTGACAGTTCATGCTGGCAAGGATATGGAGCAAGGGGAACACACCTCCACTGATAGTGGGAGTGCAAACTTGTACAGCCACTATGGAAATCAATGTGGCAGTTCCTTGGAAAAATGGGAATCAATCTACTTCAAGATCCAATTATATCACCCTTGGGCATGTACCCAAAGGATGCTCCATTCTGCTACAAGTACACTTGCTCAACCATGTTCATTGCTGCGCTATTCATAATAGCTAGAAACTGGAAACAACCTAGCTGTCCCTCAATTGAGGAATGGATAAAGTAAATGTGTTACATTTACACAATAGAGTATTACTCAGCTGTTAAAAAATGACATCATGAAATTTGGAGGCAAATGGATGGACCTAGAAAAAAAATCATCCTGAATGAGGTAACCCAGATGCAGAAAGACAAATATGGTATGTATTCACTCGTATATTTTCCATTGAATAAATGATAACCAAGTCACAGTCCATAGGCCCAGAAAGGTTAGGTATATAGGAAGGGTCTAGAGGACACATAGATCTCCCTCTGAGAGGAAATAAAATAGATTTTTTTGGGGTGAACTGAGGGTACAGGGGCAACAGGAACCAGAGGATCAGGTGGAGAAGGTTATGGGAGATAGGGTTGAGGGAAAGAATTGGGGGGAGAAACAGCTGGAATTGAGGGGCATTTGGGGATGATCTGAAAATTTAGCACAGTGGAAACTTCATAAAATTACGAAGATGATCCTAATGAGATCTCCTAATAACAGGGGCGATGGAGTCTCAACTAGCCACCTCTTGTCACCAAATGAGGCTTCTGGTAGTGGGACTAGGTTGCATCTAGTTGAGTTGTTAACCAAGGAAGTCTCATGGAAATCCCCAAAGAATCCAGGCTGTTGCTAAGACAATGGATTGCTCTCCTCAAACTGATGGCTGGGCCACATTACTGAGGAGAATACCCACAACTCAGTGAGGACAACTCAGTGACCATGGAGAAGCTGAGCTGGCACCAACTTAGAACCCTCACCCCTGTTTTGGTGTCATTGTTATTGGAAGGTATTTGGCATGCTAGCAAAGGAGAAACAAACGCGAACCCAGCCACAAAACCTCTAATTTACAATCTGTATGCCCGCAAGATATGCTAGGGCAATAGCGGCATAGAATTATAGGAGAAACCAAACAATGTCTTGTTTGACTTAAAGCCCACTCCACAAGACAGAACCCATACCCACCCTGGAGTGTATGACCAGAAACCAAAGACAAGATAGTACAGAGATCGAGGGTAAAACCTAACACGACTTCTCTAAAAACTCACTTTGTAGACCAGGCTGGCCTCAAACTCTGAGATCCACCTGTCTCTGTCTCCTGCATGCTGGGATTAAAAGTGTGCGCCACCACATGCAGCTTATTTGCTCTTTTTGTGGGTGGGGGCGTGTGTGTCACAGTGAGCATGCACAGGGCAGAGAACAAACCATTTGAGTCGGTTCTCTCCTGTAATGTCTGTAATACCAGCTCCAGAGGATCCAACATGTTCTTCTGGCCTCCAAAGTTTCTCTCTCTCTTTCACACACACACGGACACACATAGTCTCTTTCTTTCATAGACACACACACACACACACACACACACACACACACACAAATTAGTCTTCAAAAAAGCAAAGTCAGATATCCATATACTAAAGTCGAACTCCAACATTTAGGGACCATGCTGTGAGTTGGTTTGGGAAAGGAGGGCGGTGCCACTCATCCTGTATGATCTTGAGATTCTGGGCAAAACAATATAGTTGAACCAGCTGCCTACATATCAAGCTCTAAATCAGCCAGGGTTACATGGTTTGACTCCATGCAAAACAATTTGAAAATGCATAAGTAAACAGAACACAGTTTATTGAGTACACTTGAGGAGGGCAAATAGACTGAGCAGTAAGCTAACAACTAGATTGGCTGATACACAATTCTAGGACCTTAGAGTGAGTTTAAGGACAGCCCGGTCTACATATTGAGCTCCGGGATTCACAGTTTTTTAAGTTACCAGAAAGATAGGACTTCACCATCCCCTCCTTGCTCTCCAGATGCTGAAGTAAACTGAACACAGATTTATCAGGCTGATGATATATATTTGCATAATGTTGACGATGACTCAAAGACGCTTACAGAACCAGAACATAATCAAAACAGTAACAGTAAGTCTAAGCATGCGTTGTCTAACAGTTTCCTCTGAGGTTTAAACAGTCCATCTGGTAGGGAAGCCCCTTAAGCAGGAAAGTAAACTGCTTAAAGTAACTTCAGGAAGTTCCTGAAACTGACCAGATTTGCTAGGCCCCCTATCCCCAGAATAAACAATAAAGCTACTAAGAGTAACTCTCAGACAAACCAAGCTGCAAAGAAGACTTGGATGAGACCAGCTGCCTGAAAGAAGCAGAAGCCAGCTGAAGTGCTGGACAAGGTTTAGACCAACTGAGTCATTCGAGAGGACACTCTCCAGGCAGACACAGGCAGATCTCTGTAAGTTCGAGGTCAGCCTGATCTACAGAGTGAGTTGCAGAGAAACCCCGTCTCAAAAAGCAGGAAGAAAAAGGACACTATTCAATCTGCTGAGCTACCTGCAGACTGTGTGTAGTGCATTCTAGGTTCCCAGCTTTTGTAAGTTGTCACCCATGCTGGAGGAGTAGGCTCCGGTAATGTAACTGTCTTTGAGTCATTTCTGCTTCTATAAGTAACCCCTCACCCATATGCCCATGAGTAACTCCAATAGGACTCATGGTCCACCAAGTTAAACTTTGGTGGTATCCACTCTTTGGTCTGTAGTGGGCTCGCCATCTGGGATGAGTAGATTTGTGTGTTGTGTGTGGAGAAATCTTGTCATACAAGATCATATCGATTCTTGAAAATAGTTTAGATGTGGTGATTTACCAGAGCCCAGGAAATCAAGAGCATCTGTCACATTCCATCACCATCTTTAGGCATGCTGAGTTATGCTATAAATGTATGCAGTTTTGGTTTTGTTCCATACTACCTATCAAGATAAACTTTATTCCCTTTATTTTAAAACATCTGTATATGTTTTAATTTCTTTTCTTTTCTTTTTTTTGGTTTTTTGAGACAGGGTTTCTCTGTGGCTTTGGAGCCTGTCCTGGAACTAGCTCTTGTAGACTAGGCTGGTCTCAAACTAACAAAGATCTGCCTGCCTCTGCCTCCCGAGTGCTGGGATCAAAGGTATGCGCCACCACCGCCTGGCTTAATTTGTTTTCAATTAGAGGATTTTCTTGAATTTAAAACCAAATGCAGGAAAAGGGAACACTTCTGCATTGCTGGTGGGAATGCAAGCTGGTGCAACCCCTTTGGATGTCAGTGTGGTGATTTCTCAGGAAATTAGGAAACAACCTTCCTCAAGACCCAGTAATACCACTTTTGGGTATATATCCAAAGGATGCTCAATCGCGCCACAAGGACATGTGCTTAACTATGTTCATAGCAGTTTTGTTTGTCATAGCCAGAACCTGGAAACAACCTAAATGCCCCTCGATCGAAGAATGGATAAGAAAAATGTGGTACATTTACATAATTGAGTACTACACAGCAGAAAAAAAATAACGACAGCTTGAATTTTACAGGAAAATGGATGGAGCTAGAAAACATTATTTTGAGTGAGGTAATCCAGACACAGAAAGACAATTATCACTTGTACTCACTCATAGGTGGCTTTTAAACAGAAAGCAAAGAAAAGCAGCCTACAAACCACAATCCCAGAGAATTTAGACAAAAATGCAGACACTAAGAGAGACTTACATAGATCTAATCTACATGGGAAGTAGAAAATATAAAAAGACAAGATCTCCTGAGTAAATTGGGAGCATGGGGACTTTGGGGGAGGATTGAAGAGGGGGAGGGGAGCAGAGAAAAATGTAGAGCTCAATAAATGTCATGGGTTCTGAGGGATAAAATAAAAAATAAAAAAATATTAAAAAAAATTAAAAAAAACAAATGCATGCCAGGTATTATGTTGCATGCCTTTAATCCCAATACTACGGAGTCAGAGGTGGGTGGATTTTATAAGCCAGCCTGGTCTACACGGTGAGACCCTGTCTTAAAAATAAAAACTAAATTAAATTAAACGTATTTATAGAGTCTCTAAGCCATGACTTACTATGAAATACTGCTCAACCTAACCTACCCTGGAACCCTGTTGGCTACACAAGCTAGGAACTTTCTTTTTAGTGTTAGTGTGGATCCTAATTGTGTGATGGGCAAGAACAGTGTGTGTTCAGGCATTAGCATCAAGGACATCCTGGAAGTCATAACAGTTATGACTTTCTTAGTCTACAGCTCCTGGAACAACATATTAATTACATTCTTGAAAAGTGTTCGATTACAGTAAAGTGACACACTAAGCGATTTTCTAGGTGTTACTTTAAAAAATAACAATTCGTGGCAGCTTCTCCCAGGACGAAAACAAACCGATCGTAGTGGAGTAATATCATTTCCCTGCAAGATCGGTGACTTTCCTACATATCAGGCCTCTAGTGTGGTGTTTAAAATTTGCCAATATTATCTTTTGGAGGGGGGTGGTAGGGTGTCACTGTAGAGGGCTTGCTTAAAATTATAGAAAGTATACATTGTAAAGAAAAATTAGGGAGCTAAGAAAAAGAAAGGAAGAGATTGATTCCTGATCCATCCAGATATAAACAAGCTTTTTCTGCCATGCCTTCCCCGTCACAGTGGACTGGAGCCCCTTAGACCATAAGCCCAAGTTAGTCTTTTCTCTTTCCAGTCTCCTGATGCTGGTTGCTACATCTTTTAATCAGCCTGGGAGGGATGTGACCTGATAAACTGACTGTGGTACTGTGCCCTCCAGCAGAAACCCAATGGTATCACCATGATCGGTGAAGAGCAAGCACCATATATATGCCTGTAATACCTGCATGTCGGAGGGAGATCGGAGGGGGACCAGCCGGAATTTGGCTAGTCTGCAGGTATGTCATGAAGCCATAAACTACTTGAACAATAGGCAAAAATGAAATTTTCACTGTGAGTGTGGAAGCAGCAAGTTAAACAATTTAAAACGCAGATTATTTCTCCATAAATCAAAGGTAAATTCTTGCCATAAGTACAATGACAACTTTTTTGGGTTATCCTGATCCTGAGATGAGGTTCTAGATGATTCGGTCTGTGGTCTGTAGAGACCAGCTCCATGGCAGCTATTTTGGTGCCGCTCCCCCTGAGAGTGAGGATTTCCAAGAGACACTGTGCCAGGCTCATGCGAAGGCTGTTCTTTCGCGTCGGCTTCCTCTAACCAGCTGGTAGTCACCAGACTATCTGCTGAAGGTGACGGGCTGCTGCGGTATGTTGACAGGGCGGATGATCAAGAGGTTGTCAAGTCTGAAAACGGAGCTCACCAAGCTAAGACCCTAAGAGAGAATGTTCCAGAAGATGGAAGAAATGCTGGCAAGAAAGTTAAAGCTGAGCAGAACAATCAGCCTGCACCAGCTCTAGTTCTGAGTCGGGTCTCCAGACAGTGTTTTGTTTTTGTTTTTGTTTTTCGAGGCAGGGTTTCTCTGTAGCTTTGGGGGCCTGTACTGGAGCTAGCTCTTGTAGACCAGGCTGGTCTAGACAGTGTTTAAGAACCAAAAACGTCAAAATGAATTTTTAGGAGCCGCCAGCAAAGCCGTTTGTAGAGACGCATGCTGCCACCTCGTGGCCCTGAACTGGCGCAGCACGCTTTGTACCTGTCAAGACTATGAGAATGTACGGAGAGCTAAACAGAAAGAAGATACAGTTTGGCTTTTGAGAAAAAAGGCAAGGGTGATCAGGCAATGACAGAAGGGACCCTTTAATGGGAACCATTAGCAGCATGAAGAGGCCTCATTAAGGGCAGCTCATTTGTGAATGCAATGGTTTGCAGACTGAGTTCAGACTTTCTGGAGAGACTTGGTGGTGAAGGCTTGGCTGTTAATTGAGAGGACAATCTCAGGAGATCTTGTCTATTTCCCCTTTCCAGGCGGGAATCTATGTGTGTTTCTCTTAGGGTTCACTTTTTTTTCTTCTCTGTGGTCGTGGACTATAGGCTCGTTATTCTTTGTTTTACAGCTAGTATCCACTTAGGAGTTTTTCTGGGTTTGGGTTACATCACTCAGTGTGTTTTTTTTCTAATTCCATCCCATTGGCATATGAATTTCAAGATGTCATTTTTTTAAACCAATGAGTAGTACTCCATTGTGTAATTGTACCACATTTTCTTTATCCATTCTTCGGTTGAGGAACATGTAGGTAATTTCCAGGTTCTGGCTATAGCAAATTAAGCTTCTATGAACATAGTTGAACAAATGCCTTTGTAGCATTATTGAGCATCTTTTGGGTATATGTCCCAGAGTGGCATTGCTGAGTCTTAAGGTAGGTTGATTTCCAGTTTTCTGAGAAACTGCCATACTGATTGCTAAGGTGGTTGTACAAGTTTGCACTCCCACCAGCAATGGAGGTGCGTTCACCTTACTTCCCATCCTCTCCAGGCATATGATGCTATTTTAGAGTCATTTTGATTTGCATTTCCCTCGTGGCTAAGGATGTTGAACACTCCCTTAAGTGCCTTGTAGTCATTTTAGATTCTTTCGTTGTGAATTCTGTTTAGATCTGTACCCCATTTTTAATTGGATTTTTTTTTTGGTATTTTGATGTCTAATTTCTTGAGTTCTTTATATATTTTGGAGATCATTCCTCTGTCTGATGTGGGGCTGGTGAAGATGTTTTCCGATTCAATAGGCTGCCCTGGGAGTGGGGGCAAGAAGGGCGGGTGGAAGGGGAGGCAGAGGGAAGAAGTGGAGGGGGGAGGAGAACATGAGGGAACAGGATCGTTGAGATGGGGGAAGGACAGAGACAGAGCAAGGAAAGAGATATCTTGATTGAAGGAGCCATTATGGGGCAAGCAAGAAACCTGGCACTAGAGAAATTCTCAGGAATTCACAAGGATGACCCCAGCTAAGACTCTAAGCAATAGTGGAGAGGGTGCCTGAACTGGCCTTGCCCTGTAGTCAGATTGATGACTATCTTAAATGTCATCATAGAGCCTTTATCCAGCAACTGATGGAAGCAGATGCAGAGACCCGCAGCAGAGCACTGGGCTGAGCTCCCAAAGTCCAATCAAAGCATGGGAGGAGTGAGAATTTGAGCAAAGAGGTCAAGATCACGATGGGGATACCCACTGAAACAGCTTAGGAGCTAATGGGAGCTCACCAACTCTGGCCTGACAGAGAGGGAACCAACAGAGGCCCAAACTAGGTCCTCTGAATGTGGTCACAGTTGTATGGCTGGGACAGACTGTAGGGCCACTGGCATTGGCACTAGGATTTATCCCTACTGCTTGTACTGGCTTTTTGGAACCCATTCTCTTTGGAGGGATACCTTGCTCAGCCTAGATATAGTGGGAGGGCCTTGGTCCTTTCTCAAAGCTATGTGCCTTACCCTCTCTAAGAAGTGGATGGTGGGTGGGATGGGGGTAAAGGGGAGGGAGCGGGACGAGGGGACAGAGTGGAAACTGGGATTGGTGTGCAAAATGAGAAAAGATAGATTTTTTAAAAAAAATAATTAATTAAAAAAAGAAAGCAACCATGCTTTCTGACAAAAAGGAGGGAGAAGGGACATTTAAGAGTTCTTTGAAGAATTTCAGTGAAGAGAAGGAGAGAGCATTGCTGGAGCTAGAGTGGAGAGCCATGCTCAGGTCCACAGAAGTGCCGCTGTTCTACAGTAGATACCACGTCGCACTTGGTCCCCTTTCCGGCCTCCCGTGACCTCAAGCTCCCTTCTCCTCAACAGTTGCCACAGTGTTGATGCTGGTCTCTCAGTAAGCATCCTTGACGACTCAGCTAAATGCACCTCCCTCGGCAGGCCTCACATCTCCTGTTCAGGATACCCAGGGCAAGGGGGGTGGAGCGGAGAGGGGATTGATTATGTTTTAAGAAGTTTGATTTGATCTTGAGAAAGAGAAAACAAATGTTTTTTCCCCCCAGTACTTTGCTCCATGATTCTCAGATGTGTGTCCACAGGGCTGTTTCCACCTGAGTCCTCTTCCTATCTACCAGAATCCCTACATGGGGCCGGGGCGGGGGAGGGGGCAGGAGGGATGCATTGAGTCAAAGCTTCCTCAAGCCTTCTGCATGAGTCCCCTCACTGCTTTCTGAGGTTTGATCATGGCTTAGAAGGGATCTGGGAACTTTTCTCCTGACCCACCTCCACAGTAGCAGGACTGGACGTCCTGATGTTGACGTCTGTCCTAGGTAGAGGAAGCAAGTCTTTGTTCTGAATTTCGTTGCTGAATTTAAAGTGGGATTTTACCACCATTCTTCGGGCTCAAACGTCAGTGTTAGTACTGGAATGCTCCCAGGGCTTCCAGGGACCTCACCCATATCTATGTCCCCTTGCTGCTGCCTAAAAACGACCAGATCCCACCCTGTGACGTTTGGGTGCTTTACAGAATCCCCTGAATCCCCTGATCTCTTACATTATCAGAAGCACGTAGTAAAGAGGAACCTAATTTGATATCGTTTTTTTAGGAAAATATTATTGGAACCCCAGTAAATTATTTTCCCCCTGGAATCTGTGCTGAAGGCTCCTATGACTGACCTTAGTGGCAGTGAATGGGGCAGTGACTCCGCCCTGGAAGAGAGACTGAAGGTTCCAGACAAAGCCTTCAGATGCACACGTGGCGAGTTTTTGTGTGTAAACAGTGTGCACAGCCACTCCCCTACTGACTGAAATCTTCTCAAGATCTCCATGGAAGATCGTAGGATGCCCTGCATTTGAGGGACAGCTTTCAGATTATGTGAAATCTCTTTAAAGTTCCCTCAGCCTACGTGGAAAACATCGTTTGATTCACAGAATCCTAAATTGCACCCTTGAGAGAAACAAGGCCTTCCCTAGCACACTGTGAGGCTCATTAAAGGGATTTTATGTCACATGTTAGTGTGGATATTTGTGCGTGTGTTTGTGTGCGCGCGCGTGCACACGTGTGCATGAATGAAGTAGTTGTTTGCATGAAGTCTCACCAATTCCTGGACAAGATAAAATAGCCTGTAAATAAGACCCCAGGAAAGGGCACGGCTCCTGCGCATGGCGCTTGTAGCCTCCTAATGACAGATCCTCTGAAGGCTGACGTGCAGAGCTGGACGTTTCCATGGTTGCAGGCGATCCTGTGTGCCCTGCGCTGGCCTCCTGGAGAGGGCTCAGCTGAAAATCTCAGGTGGGGATCTTCTCAGTCTGAGAGTGTTTTGAACTTGAGAGCTGCACTTTTCGGGTGCCTATGTGTCCTCAAAGTTTGTATCGTTTCAAATGCCTGATTTAGCTTTCGAAAGGTTCCTGTCTGCCTGTGACAGGTCAGAACCAAAGCTCGGCAGCAGTGTTACCAAGCAGCAGAAGGACGAGCGCCCAGTGCTGAGGGTTTGTCTGAGAAAGGCTCTCCTCCGTGTTAACCAGGAAACCCCTTGTCGTGCCTGTTCACAGCTGGTTTTTCACTGTCTGTATTGGGCCATGTCTTCTCATAGAGGTGGCTTGGCCTAATACATGGCAGTTGATATTAATGCACATTTTAGGCAAAACAAAAATGTGATACTAGTTGCTTTTAAGGAATCCTGCTATTGTATCAAAATTGCATTTTTGCGGAAATTATTATTAGACTTACATACTTAAATAAGGTTCCTGTAAAAATCCAGGTAAAACCAATTAAAAACTAGTATCTGTGGTACTTCTTTTTTTGTTTGTTTGGTTGGTTTGTTTGCAGGATGCAAACGAACCAATAATAATGGAGTAACTCCATTTTCCTTCAAGGTCAGTGGCTTCCCTAAATATCAGGCCTTTAGTGTGGCGTTTAAGATTAGTCATTCTTACCTTTTTTTTTCTTGAGACAAGGTGTTACTCTAGTAAAGGGGTTGCCTAAAAATTATATATTACAAACAAAAATTGGGGAACGAACATAAGAAATCAGACAGACAGATAGACAGAAGGAAGGAAGGAAAGGAAATGAGAAAGAAAGATAGAAAGAAATACAGAAAGAAATGGATTAAGGACACAATAGGACTTGCCCTGCTTTGCTCGCCTCCTTCCCATGTTGAGGGGCGCTTGTGCCACCTCGTGTTCATTGTATGCAACAACTACAAATTAGGTTTCTGTTGGTTCAGTTCCTATCAAGGAAAAATAGGGAGCCCCTTTCTTAAATAAATGAATGAGGGAGCTTGGAATCTGTGTTCCCTAGCCATGGTCACTCAAAATGGCTCCAGAACAAATTAGCTCTTATTCCCTTTAAGATGAGTGCAGGGGGGTATCCACCAGAGAAGATGGCTTGGCATGGGTTTAAGTTAAGAGAAAGTCTTTATTAGAAAGATGGCAACTACACCGGATCCCAGTGTTTGGGATCCCAGTGTAGTCCTGAGCCTTTCTCACGGTCAGGTTTGAAGCACAAAAACTGTGTTCTGGGCTGACAGGCTAACAAAAACAAACAAAAACAGTTAACCCGAAGCAGAACTACAAAGCCAAAAAGCAAGGTTAGTACATTTAGAGATTTTTTTTCCCCCAGAATTATGGACTTGGATGGATTAGATCTTTGCTTTTGTTTTGGCAGGTGGTGCTGTCCACATGCTGTGTTTTACGGCCTGAATGGCGCTTCCATCATGATGTCAGTTGTGCTAAGGTCTGGGGGACCTGGTACAGTAAGAGCTGTGGTTCTTATGTTGACAGTTATGATCCCACAACATAGAACTTACAGAACTATTCACTTCTCACTGATGGAATCACCAGAATGGAGGCCAGGAATGGAGTCACTGAGTCTGGACCATCTGATGTCGTTTCCTAAGATGGAGGGTTGAGGAGTCCTTTCGGGGGACTCAGACCTCTGTTGGTGTGGTCAGTTGTCCATTTGTTTATTCTGAGCTGGTTAACAAGGACCCCACCTAGATAAATAATTTTTTGGTCTGCTTTCAAAGTATTTGGTTTAAAGTATCTGGTTTGTTCTCTTTGAAAGCATTTGAGTCTAGACATTTGAAGTTGTTTGCTTGCTTGCTTTTCAGATCTCTAAAAGGCGTTTTTTGATGTGTTTTGCTTGTTTTGGGTATTTAGTTGCTTTTGGAACCTGGAAGGTGTTTTTGTTTCTGTTTTGTTTGTTTTGATTTTTTGTTTTATTTGGAATTGTTTTATTAATTATCATTTGGCTTTTCATTTCCTGACACAACTCAAATTCATAATTTTTCATTTTTTCAGTTATTTCTTCTGTGATCTTGCCAAGCTTTTACCTTAGAAAGTATATGAGCAACTGATGCTAATGACTCAGAAGAAAAGAAACACTTTCTCCTCCCTCCCAAAGGTGTGGAGGTGCAATGGTCTCATGGGAAAATGCAACATACATACCCTGTTCCTGGGTCAGAAGGAACTTTATTGGATCAGCTAGGAAACTACACACGGTCGTTGGATCTCTCACTGTCTTGAGCCTTCTCACATTTGCAAAAACCCGCAGGATAATCCAGAGACTCAGTGGGAGAAGAGGGTCTTATAAAGGCAGAGAAAGTTGATTCAAAAGCAACACATAGAATTGACCCAAAACACAAATTCCTGTGGTTAGCATAGAAGGATAGAAGGTTACTGTTCAGGAAACACACACGCATGCACACACACACACACACACACACACACACACACACACACACGAAACAAGGTTTCCGAAAAGGAGATGTGTTTGGAGATAGACTGCCATCAGGTATTCTAGTTGACTTTAGATGTGATAGTCAGTAACCTGAAAGTATTTGGGCAATCTAAACATTTATTGCATCCAAACTGGTTTACCTTGCATGCTTAACGAAATCCTAGGACTAGGGTTGTTAAGGGGTAAGCATTAGGGGCTACAGGTTAAGCTTAGGGTTAGAGTTAGAGTGTGAACATTAGGGTTAGAGGCTAGTGTTAGTGTTAGGGTTAGAGATTAGGGCTTGGGGTTTAGGGTCAAAGTAAGTGCTAGAGTTAAACAGAGAAAAGAATGAGACTGATTGCATGAATGGCCAGTGGAGCTGCCTACAGGGTTGTGGTTAGGGTAAAAGGTTAGGGCTTAGTGTAGGGATTAGAGTTAGTTTATCTATTTTTTTTATTGTTTTTATTGAGCTATATATTTTTCTCTGCTCCCCTCCCTTTCTCCCTGCTCCCCTTCTTCATTTTCCCATGATCCCCACACTCCTAATTTACTCAGAAAATCTTGTCTTTTTCTACTTCCCATGTAGTTTAGATCCATGTAGGTCTTCTTTGTTGTCTAGGTTCTCTGGGATTGTGAATTCTAGGCTGGTTTTTCTTTGCTTTATGTCTAACACTTATGAGTGAGTACATATTATATTTGTCTTTCTGGGTCTGGGTTACCTCACTCAATATGATGTTTTCTAGATTCATCCATTTGCCCACAGATTTCAAGATACCATTATTTTTTTTTCTGCTGTGTAGTACTCATTGTGTAAATGTACCACATCTTCTTTTACCCATTCTTCAGATCAGGGGCATCTGGGTTGTTTCTAGGTTCTGGCTATGACAAATAATGCTTCTATGAACATAGTTGAGCACATACCCTTGTGATATGATTGAGCATCCTTTGGGTATATGCCCAGGAGTGGTATTGCTGGATCCTGAGGTAGATTGATTCCCAGTTTTCTGAGAAACCACCATACTGATTTCCAAACAAGTTAGCATTCCCATCAGCAATGGAGGAGTGTTTTCCTTACTCTGCATCCTCTCTAGCATAAGTTATCATTGGTGTTTTTGATCTTAGCTATTCTCACTGGTGTAAGATGGTATCTCAGAGTCATTTTGATCTGCATTTCCCTGATGGCTAAGGATGTTGAACATTTCCTTAAGTGTCTTTTGGTCATTTGAGTTTCTTTAGTTGTTTAGATCTGTACTTTATGTTTTATTGGATTATTTGTTCTTTTGATGATCAATTTCTTGAGTTTTGGGATTAAAGGTGTGTGATACCACACCTTGAAGTCACAGAGGTCATTCTACCTTTGCCTCCCAAGTGTTGGGATTAAAGGTGTATACCACCACACTCAACTACTCTCTTTCTTTTTTGTTTTAAGGGCTTTAACCTTTTTCTTAACTCTCCCAAACCTGCATATATATTTTTAACACACTGTAAACCATTTAGAGGTTTTTTTTGTCTTTGAATCTATTTTTACTGTATATATCTCTCTTTTTCTGACCATGTGAGTCTTTGATTTGCTAAGCAATATAGAGAGGATTAAAGCTGTGGCTTTGACGGCAGAATCCAGCCCATTCCTTAGCTTTCTGAGATTCCAGGTTCGTGGCGGAGATACTGGACAGAGCTATGTCTATTGCCACAACTCTATGGCGTTTCAAGGTCTCTGCCAGCAAGCAAGCTGCCTACTGCAGCTCAAAAACCACATTCAAATGCTCTGTAGCTGAACCTCCTGCCTGAAGGAGTCAGAGTTTGTGCTGGCAGGATGACCCAGAAAGCTGGCATTTTAAAACGGTGTGGCTTTTTTCCTGCTATGGCTGAAAACAAAAAAGCAAGCTGTCAGCTTTTCATCAACACCATTTAAGTGTTTCGTGGCAGGACCTCTTAAAATAGCTGCAAGGTTTTACAGCTAAAGCTGAGTCAGGAAGCCTCTCTTAAATGAGTGTGCTTGCCTCTAGCAGGCAGAGCTCACCCGAGAGAGTGCTGCTATCAATAAGCCATGCTTAACTCTATTATTTTATGTCTAGAATTACTTCCCAAGCTCTGTCAGGCTTTATGTGGATACAGTTGTTCACACATTGGGCACCATTTGTTTTCTGTCCTGCCCAGTTCCCACAATTGTTAAGTCCCAAAAAATCACACAGAGGTCTACATTAGTTATAAACTGATTGGTCCATTATCTCAGGCTTCTTATTAACTCTTACAGCTTATATAGCCCATTATTAGTCCATGCGGCCCAGTACCTTATTCAGCGGGGCAGTCACATCTTGCTTCTTATGGATCTATTTTCGTTCTTCTACATGTTGATATCCAGTTATGCCAGCACCATTTGTTGAAGATGCTTTCTTTTTTTTCCATTTTGTATTTTTTTGCTTCTTTGTCAAAAATCAGGTGTTTGTAGGTGTGTGGATTGATATTTGGGTCTTTGAATCGGTTCCAATGGTTCTCCTGTTTGTTTTTATGCCAATACCAGGCTGTTTTCAGTACTGTAGCTCTGTAGTAGAGTTTGAAGTCAGGGATTGTGATGCCTCCAGAAGTTCCTTTATTGTACAGGATTGTTTTGGCTATCCTGGTTTTTTTGTTTTTGTTTTTGTTTTTGTTTTTTTTTTTTGCTTTTTGTATGAAGTTGAGTATTGATCTTTAAGAAGTTTGTGAAGAATTTTGCTGGGATTTTGATGGGCATTGTATTGAATCTGTAGATTGCTTTTGGTAAGTTTTTTTGTTTTTTTTTTTTTTGTTTTGTTTTGTTTTCGAGACAGGGTTTCTCTGTAGCTTTGGAGCCTGACCTGGAACTTGCTCTGTAGACCAGGCTGGCCTCGAACTCACAGAGATCCACCCGCCTCTGTCTCCCGAGTGCTGTGATTAAAGGCATGCGCCACCATCGCCTGGCAGATTGTTATTTTTACTATGTTAATTCTACCTGCCCAAGAGCATGTGAGATCTTTCCATTTTCTGGTGTCTTCTTCAATTTCTTTCTTCAAAGATTTAAAGTTTTTGTCATACAAGTCTTCCACTTATTTGGTTAGAGTTATTCCAAGATATTTTATGTTATTTGTGGCTATTGTGAAGGGTGATGTTTCTCTGATTTCTTTCTCATTTATCATCTGTATAAAGGAGGGCTACTGATTTTTTTTAAATTAATCTTGTATCCTGCTACATTACTGAAAGTGTTTATGAGTTGTAGAAGTTCCTTGGTAGAATTTTTGGGATCACTTATATATACTATCATATCATCAGCAAATAGTGAGAGTTTGAATTCTTCTTTTCTGATTTGTATTTCTTTGATCTCCTTTTGTTGTCTTATTGCTCTAGCTAGAACCTCAAGAACTATATTGAATAGATATGGAGGAGTGGACAACCTTGTCTTGTTCCTGATTTCAATGGGATTGCTGTGAGTTTCTCTCCATTTAGTTTGATGTTGACTGTTGGCTTGCTGTATATTGCCTTTATTATGTTTAGGTATGTTCCTTGTATCCATTCTATCTCCAAGAACTTTATCATGAAGGGATGTTGTATTTTGTCAAAAGCTTTTCAGCATCTAATGAGATGATCATGTGTTTTTTTTTAGTTTGTTTATATGATGAATTTTATTGACAGATTTTTGTATGTTGAACCATCCCTGCATCTCTGGAATGAAGCCAACTTGTTCATGGTGGATGATTTTTTGATGTGTTCTTGGATTCGGTTTGCCAGTACTTTATTGATATTTTTCCATCAATGTTTCTTGCGATGTAAAATAGTTCCACACTAGCCCAGAATGGAGTATAACACAGGTTTATTTATTTGGGGGCAAACTCACAGAAAGAGTAGAGATTCGCAGTCCTCTGCATGCGCTGGGAACTGAAGCTGAACACAGCAGCCAGGGTTCACACACACCCCTATGTCTGCATTTATAGTACATGAGACCACGCCCAAAGTTGGGTAGTATCTCAGAGGCCATTGGCTGAAGGAGTTCCCACAGCAAATGAGTGAGATTGGTTTGTAATTCCCTTTCTTAGTAATGTCTTTGTGTGGTTTGGGTATCAGAGTAATTGCAGCTTCGTAAAAAGAGTTTGGTAATGTTCCTTCTGTTTCTATTGTGTGGAACAATTTGAGGAGCATTGGTATTAGTTCTTCTTTGAAAATCTTGTAGAATTCTGAGCTGAAACCATCTGGTCTGGACTTTTTTTTTGCTGGGATACTTTTGAAGACTGTTTCTATTTCTTTAACAGTTATAGGTCTATTTAATTTGCTTATCTTATCTTGATTTAATTTTGGTAAGTGATATTTATTCAGAAAATAGTCCATTTTCTTTAAGTTTTCCAGTTTGTTGGAGTTCAGGTTTTCAAAGTATGACCTGATGGTTCTCTAGATTTCCTCAGTCTGTTATTATGTCCCCCTTTCCTTTTCTGATTTTGTTAATTTGGATATTCTTTCTCTCTACCTTTTGGTTAGTTTGGATAAATGTTTTTCTATTGATTTTCTTGAAGAACCAACTCTTTGTCTCATTGATTCTTTGTAGTGTTTTCTTTGTTTCTATTTTGTTGATTTCAGCTCTCAATTTGATTATTTCCGCCATCCAATACTCTTGGGTGTGTTTGCTTCTTTTTGTTCTATCATTTTTAGGTGTTCTGCTAACTCACTAGTGTGAGATTTTTCCAACTTCTTTTTCTAGGCATTTAGTGCTATAAACTTTCCTCCTAGCTACCCCAGTTTGTTTCTTAGGCCCATTTTATTGGAAAATCTTTTCCCAACCCTTTAATCCGAAGTGATGTTTGTTTTGAGGTTGAGGTAAGTTTCTTGCATGCAGCGGAAGGATGAATGCTGTTTTTGTATCCAATATGTTAGCCTGTGTCTTTTTATAGATGAGTTGAGTCCACTTATATTAAGGGATATTATTGACCAGATTACTAGTTCCTGTTATTTTAGTTTTTGTTGTTGTTGATGTTATTGTGTGTGTTTTTCTCTTCTTTGGGATTTGCTGCTGTTAGATCATCTATTGTCTGTGTTTTTGTTGATGTAACTAACTTCCTTGGGTTGGAGTTTTCCTTCTGGTATTTTGTGCGTAGATATTAGTTAAATCTGGTTCTGTCATGAAATATCTTGTTTTCTTCATCTATGGTGATTGAAAGTTTTTCTGGGTATAGTAGTCTGAGCTTGCATCCATGGTCTCTTAATGTCTGCATAGTGCTTGACCAGGACCTTCTGGCTTTCATTGTCTCCAGTGAGAAGTCAGGTGTAATTCTGATAGATCTGCCTTTATATGTTACTTGGCCTTTTTCCTTTGCAGCCCTTAATATTCTTTCTTTATTCTGTATGTTTAGTGTTTTGATTATTATGTGGTGAAGGGACTTTATTTTCGTATAGTCTATTTGGTGTTCTTAAGCCTCTTGTATTTTCATAGGCAGGTCTTTGTTTAGGTTGGGAAAGTTTTCTTCTGTGATTTTTATTGAGTATATTTTCTGTGCCTTTAAGTTGGACTTCTTCTCCTTCTTCTATCCCTATTATTCTTAGGTGTAGCCTTTTCATGGTGTCCCAGATTTCCTGGCTATTTTGTGTTAAGCTTTTGTTAGATTTAACATTTTCTTTGACCAATGAGTCTATTTTTTCTATTGTATCTTCAACACCCAAGATTCTCTCTCCCATCTCTTGTAATCTGCTGTTTATGTTTGTTTTTGTGGTTCCTGATCATTTACCCATTTTTTTTGTTTCCCGAATTCCCTTGGTTTGTGTTTTCCTTATTGTCTCTATTTCAGTTTTCAAGTTTTGAATTGTTTCTTTCACCTGTTTGCTTGCCTTTCTTGGTTTTCTTGGTTTTCTTTAAGGGTTTTATTGATTTCTTCCAATTTTTTTGTTTGTCTTTTCCTCCACTTCTTTGAGGGAATTTTTCATTTCCTCTTCAAGGGCCCCAAACATTTTCTTTCTTTTTTTTTTATTAAAGCATTTTTTGTTATTTATTTATTTATTTTGTTTACAGTGTTCTGTCTGCATGTGTGCCTGCAGGCCAGAAGAAGGCACCAGATTTCATTACAGATGGTTGTGAGCCACCATGTGGTTGCTGGGAATTGAACTCAGAACCTCTGGAAGAACAATCAGTGCTCTTAACCTCTGAGCCATCTCTCCAGCCCCCTCAAACATTTTCTTAAAGACATTTTTAAGGCCGATTTTTCCTGCTTCATCTGTGTTGGTGTGTTCAAGTCTTGCTGTTGTAGAACCACTATTTTTTGGTGATGCTGTGTTGCTCTTTGTGTTGTTGAATGTGTTCTTACCTTGTTGTCTACCCATGTTTTCATCCAACTGGTGTAGCTGAGGCTGTTTCTCTGGTGATCCCAATGCTAGTGGATCCAAGGCTCAGAAGTTTGTTTTTTGTTTTTTTGTTTTTTCCAGACAGGGTTTCTCTGTAGCTTTGGAGCCTGTCCTGGAACTAGCTTTTGTAGACCAGGCTGGCCTCAAACTCACAGAGATCCGTCTGCCTCTGCCCCCCAAATGCTGGAGTTAAAGGTGCCTCTCCGCCTGCTGCCAGAGGTTGCTTGGGCCTTCATGCCTGCTCCTGGAGATCACTTGGATGCTATCTTCTTGTTTCCTTATTTTCTTTATGGCAATTTGAAAAAGGAGTGATTTCCCTCTTATGACTTTGAGTATATAGATCTTACCTCACCTGTAAGGTGAGCCGTGAATTTCTTTTATTTTAAAGTAAAGGAGAGGTTTCAAAAGTGTGTAACTATTAGAAACATATCTTTTTTTAAAAAAGAATTTATTTATTATGTATACAATATTCCTCCTGCATGTACACCTCTATGCCAGAAGAGGGCACCAGACCTCATTACAGAGGTTATGAGCCATCATGTGGTTGCTGGGAATTGAACTCAGGACCTCTGGAAGAACAACCAGTGTTCTTAACCTCTGAGCCATCTCTCCAGCTCCAGAAACATATCTTTAAATCCAACTCATCATTCCTCTGTATCTGGATAAAGTGGTTGATATCTCCAGATACAGAGTAAATGTCTGAGTGCAGTTGATGTGTGCATTAAAACAAAAGTCAGATGAGGATTTCCAGAGTTTTTTTTTTCTTAAAGACACAGGTGTAGCCTCTATATTATGCTGTTCTCCATTTTCCGAAGAAACATGACTTCTTTTATTGTTGTCGAGCAACTGAATGTGTATTTCTTTCCTTTCTGTGGAAATGGACTCCAAAAAACTGACATACCACGGTGTTTCTGTAAAGAGGTTCTGTGCCGTTGGGCATGGTGGCTTATGCCTATAACATCAGCACTTGGGAGGCCGAAGCAAGAGAATTCTGAGTTTGAGGCTAGCCTGGGCTAAATATTGAGTTTCTATCCAGTCTGGGCCACACAACAAGACTTTGTCTCAAAAATCCATAGGTGCTAACAACAAAAAACTCCATGATAAAGTTTTCAAAACCATGGAACACAATTACAATAGATATAAATTTTCAACTAACAGAACTGTTTTATTGCTTAATTCCAAATGATTAAAAATTGTGATAAAATCAGTATTATTAGGTGACACCAAAGGCGTTAGAAAATGTGATATATTCTCTATTTGGCTGCTACTTATGAAGCTTTCCTTGATTGCAGGTTAACACCAAGGCAGATAAGAAGTTGTAAAGACATGAAATGTTTTTGTTTTAATTTTTTATTATTTTTTAAAAGATTTATTTATTATACAATGTTCTGGCATGCATGCTTACACACCAGAAGAAGGCACCAAATCCTATTATAAATGATTGTGAGCCACCATGTGGCCCACATATATATTAAACCATAAATATGTTTTAGATGTGCAGTTATGGCAACTGAATTCATGGCATGTATTTTAAAATTGATATCTATACTTCTAATACCAAAATAAGAAAGTCCCTGAAGGAGAGCAAGGTGTCATAATAAATGTAAAGTTCCCATGTCGAAACCCATAAAGTTTTGATAACCTAAAATAATGATAATAAAAAGATAAATCTAATGGATATTATAATTACTAGGTAGAGCAATGCATAAAAATGCAAAACCCAAAACAAAACAGCAAAGCAGAGCAAAGCAAACCAAAAGTAAATTAATGAAAGGGTCATCAATTTAAACCTTGAAATACATTTATCAGCAAGTCATGTCAGTGTAGAGCAGGCATGGCTGTTAGCTGTTGGTCTGATCCATAGGATAACAAAACCCTCTGAGGAAGCACATTTTTCAGTTTTACTTGTTCCTGATACCTGTTTGTTACTGTATTTCTAGTAAGGGATTTCCCCTCTTAGCTAGTTGCCTTATTATCACAACAGAGTTCTTGCCCAGTCCTTGCCCAGCTGGTTTTGAAACCAAGGTATTAACAGAAAAAGGAAGATAAAAAGTCTAAAGGAAGAGGCCAGTACTGGGAGCTGCTGTTGGTAAAAGTGGATACATTTTCCAGCACTGTTTGATGCCCACACACAGCTACTCAGAGCTCAGTGCCTGTCCTTGCTTGCATGAAGACTTATATAGATGTGGGTAAAACTGATTCCAGATAAGAGAGTGTTTTCTAAAACCCTGAAGTGTGACAGGCAATTTGCAGGCATTCACAGGAATAGCCGGCGCTATCAACTCATGGCAGTTTATCCTTCTCTTCCTTCAGAAGGGCCTTGCTTGGCTCTGGCACACAGCTGGAAGACAAATATATTAGCTCTGTCATAACTAATCATTTCATTTTAAATAAGAAAATATTTTCTTAGCATAGAGAACCACATGAATCCAGAGAAATAACCGAAGGCATATGGTAAAAAAGCAAGCTATATTTTGATATTTTTCTGATATGTCAGCATGAAAATTAAGCATTTCACTACTTTTGTGTTTACACCTATAAAGAAAATTAAAAATTAATACTGCTGATAGCTTATTAGAAAAATACATTCAGATAACACTTAACTGATCCCAGCAAGGGTGACTGGTATTTCCAAGCTGGACATGGTGGCTCATGCTGTAATCTGTGCATGTGAGAGGCAGTGGCAGGAGAATCACAAATGTTTTTTTCTTCTGGTGGGGGATGACTAGCCTGGTCTATCTAGAGAGTACCAGGCCATCTAGGGCTAGAGAGTAAAAACATGTGTCAGTAAAACAAAGCAACAGGAATTACAGTGGGTTTCATGGGCAATGGCTTACACAGTTTCTCTGGTTTGAAAAATAATTTAATTTAATATTTTATTTTAGAAATACATAGACTAAAAAAATGACTTAAAACTAGTAGTCTTCTGTCTTTATTATTACGAAAAAAAAAAAAAGATTCTTCTGCTCCTGGGGCTGTCAGGTCAAGATATCTTGCACCTAAAACACAAAAAGCAGCATTTAATATTGAATTCTGCACTAAGCGACATAGTCAAGACAAATGACTCTTTAAGAATATTGTGAGAATTCCTTTTATCAGAAGAAAGTTCAAGGCCTCGGAGAAAACAGGTAGCTTAGAGAATGTAACAGGAGGTAGCTCCCTACTCTTAGCCTACTGCAGCCATCTTCTAAATTGTCAAAGGAACTGACCCAAGGTTAAAAGTGTAGAGAGAGAGAGATGTGTAAAGATTGGTTTAATGAAATATGGAAAAAGAATAGGCTGGCTGCCTAGTGTGGATTTAACAAAAGAGCAAATGGTATGCTTCCTTCAACACGAATTCTGGCATTCAGCTTTACTTATCTTGATATGGGATTCCCCTCTATATGCTGTGAGTACCTTTGGTTAATAAAGAAACTGCCTTGCTCTGATAAGGTAGAATATAGGTAGGCAGAGAAAACTAAACTGAATTCTGGGAGAAAGAAGAGCAAAGTCAGAGAGAAGCCATGGAACCTCCGACAGAGACAGCCATGCTGAAACTTTGCCAGTAAGCCACTGCCACGTGGCAATTAATACACAGATTAATGGTGATGGGTTAAATTAATATATAAGATTTAGCCAATAAGAAGCTAGAGCTAAGGGGCCAAGCAGTGATTTAAATAACACAGTTTCTGTGTGATTATTTTGGGGCTAAGCAGCCGGGAACTAACTAGCGGTCTCCTCACTACATTATCTCTAGAACATGTATCCCTATTCCAAATCCATGGGGTCCATTAGGTAAGAGTGACACCCACACAATGCTGTCATCCCCAATCTGAGTCGTCTTTCAGAAGTGCAAAGAAATCAGAGACCTCAGCAAAGCCTTGTCTAAGATTCCAAAGACAGCAAGTATTCAACGTTTTGTGTATTATATGCTTTGTCATATTTAATAGAGGAAAAATATGCCCCCTTCACCTCTTTCCAGGTGCTTTCAGCTCAGCCACAAAAAGATTTAGAAGTGGCCAAGTGTGAGCAAAAGTCACCGATCCGCTGCCCCCTTCTCCAGCAGCTCTTGCAGCACTCTGGAGAGTGCAGCACTACAGGTGCCAATCGCAAATTGGCAGCAGGGCCCAGGTAAAATCCGAGAGAGTGAGGCACAGCTGGAGCAGCAGTGGCGCTGGAAAGCCTGGGAGAGGGAGGACACAGCAGGGCTGGCCGCGGTGCTCACTTGGGTTGTGCATGGCACTGATATGCAGGTCCCAGGTAAGATCGCGCTCTCCTACAGTTACGGAACATTAGAGGAAAATGACAGAAAAGAGAAAGGTCAGCTCCCAACAATCCCGAAACACATGTCCGTTTAGATGGGCTCCACTGCAGTGAAATCCAGCACTGCTCCAGATCAGCCAAGACAGCTAGGTTAAACCACACGATTCATTTCTTTACAGGCAACAAGAGCAAGAAGGGTGTGGATGAGTATCCAGGTACCTTTTTATCTTGGGTAAGAAAGGAGTAAGAGGGGATCCCGAAGAAGCTGGTTCTTCCCCTAGGAGCCTTTCCTCAAAGGTGATAGTCACAGGGAGCACTGGGCGCTGCTGTGGGTTAGTCCATCTGCTATGATTTTCATTAGTCTGGAGCAATACTCTTGATCTACTCTTGAGCCCTGTGTCCCCTCATACACATTAGTACACACACATAGAGGACCTCTGGTAAAGACCAGACCTAAAGAAACACAAGTGCACTGCCAGAATGTTAGAGAGAGGCCTCCTTTCTGCAGAGGCAGTATGTGGTCCTGCCTCAGTAAACTTCAAAGAGCACAGAGTGCTACAGCATGAGGCAGCTACTTTTAGCAAGCAAGTCTTTAATTTTACCTGGCCCATTCAGACTCTGTACCATCGGGTTGGGCAGGTGCTACTGTGGATGATCTTTGTTTTGGACTGCGGAAAAAGGGGAGGCATGATGAGAAGAACGAAAAACATTAGAAGCAGGAGAAACCATCTATAGCCCTGCAGAGAATTAATGATAAACCTCCCAGGATATTCTGTTCCTAAGAACAAGAGACTAAGAAGCAACCCTGTAGAGAGAGATTTGTGACCAACACTCACCCAGTTAGCCATTCTTGTTTAAAAGTATCAATAGGAATAAACTGAACAGATCGCCCACCGCCTCTGATCTTATAAACATTGCCCTAATTCCAAGTGAAAAGCTGATATTACACTTTGATGCAAAAAATGATAGGCAAATCTATCTGTAACCCAAAAGACCCTTGGGCAGCTGACTCTACTAATTAAGCTTCAGAAAGCTCAGTCCACCTCTCCCTAACAAGAGTCCAGCACTTAGAATCTGAATTAGCCCAGCAGAGGCGGCTCCGTGTTTAAGAGGCTGCTGTCTTTCTGGTGGCAGCAATCTTTATTATAACTGTCCCCCTGGCTTGAAATGACTCCTTTCCCCACTGGATATATGATCAAAAGTCTTTTGTTTTGTTTTGAGACAGGGTTTCTCTGTAGCTTTGGAGCCTGTTCTGGAACTTGCTCTGTAGACCAGGCTGGCCTTGAGCTCACAGAGATCCACCTGCCTCTCCCTCCCAAGTGCTGGGATTAAAGGCGTGCGCCACCACTGCCCGGCTTCAAAGTCTTCTGTAGGCAGGAAAGTCTCTTCTTCCCAAGAAAGATTTTGGGTAGCTCAGCACTGAGTAATGTTTCCAATCAAATTTTGTGCATTATTTACTTTGAGTATGTTAACTAAGATTCTCCTGCAAGTGCCACAATGTCTGACCACAGCACAAGTTTTTGTTTGTTTGTTTGTTGTTCATCTGTGTCACACTGGCCATCCTGGATCTCACTCTGTAGACCAAGCTGGTCTTAAATCACAGAGATCTCACTACCTCTGCCTCCTGAGTGCTGCAATTAAAACTGAGTGCACACCTCCGCCCAGCAAAGGACATGTTTTAATGCAAACATTTTATCTTGAAACAACAACAAACCAGGAGGTGATTGTTAGGTTTGCTTTCTAGATTTTCAAGAAAACTATGTGCTCCAAGACGGGCTCAAACTGGTGACCCACCTGCCTTGGCCTCCCAAGTGCTAGGGTTCAAGCAAGTTGTCAACATGGCTCTGGGTTTACTTTTGAAACTAAGTTTTAACTAAATATGTAGTAACTAAAGATCATCATGGATGTGAAGTACCTAGAACCTCAAGACTCTAGGCCTCCTTAAGCAGATCCAGCCCCAGCAGATCCACAACATAAACTGTACATTAATTTCCTGCTAAAAAAAAGTTCCACCCAACATCCAATTCATGTTCCTCATCTGATTAAGGGATAGCAGGGCAAATACTTCTCACTGGTCTTCTTTTGTGAAGACTTGCTTTTACCTTAATTACTTTAGCCTGAATCTTCCCATCAGAGGCTAGTTTCTGGTAGATCAGCACGTCCTTCTCACATTTAGCTAGAACTTTTTCATTTGCCACAGACACTGTAATGGTGTGAGGGACACGTGGATGTCTTCATTTGCACATTAGAAGCAGCCTTATGAAATACCCCTTTCCTCCCTGCACAGCGGGACATTCTGTGGCATTCAGGAATTGGTGTCCTCTGATCAGGTTGGAAGAGGAATTGAGAAACAAGCACAACCCAGGATTACTTTGAGGTACTATTAGAAGTGCAGCAGTTTACAATGGAAATTCACAGCAACAGAAATCAAACATGTCCAAGCTAAAGATGTAAGTCATTTAATGTTCTCTTAGCCAAACAGAGCCAACAGACATCTTTAGACAATAGTAGGTAGAGAGTATAGTGATATTTTATTTGTGTTTTAATAAATAAAGCTTGCCTGGAGATCAGAGTGCAAAGTTAGCCATGTTAGTCAGTCATACAGGCCAGGCAGTGGTGGCACATACCTTTAGTCCCAGCAGCCACACTAGTTAGCCATAGCAGTCAGGTGATAGTGGTGCACACCTTTAATACCAGCACTAGAGAGGAATATATGTTGTGATGAGACAGGAACCCTCTCTCTTTTCAGTCTGAAGATTTCATAGAGGCAAGAGTTTTCTAGTGGTTGGCTGCTTTACTTTCCTGATCTTTCAGATTGAACCACAATATCTGTTTCTGGGTTTTTATTATTCATTCTGGTATTTAACTGGTATCCAACTTTTGGCATATGAATTCATGAAAAAGCTGTTAGCCTGTGACTTTACAGCCACGGCATAGGCTGGAGCTACCAGTGGCTGGAGTCACAGCCCTACTGGCTAGGTTTTCCTTTCTTCTCTCTTGGTGGGCTTTCACTGAACTCCCTTCACAGGTTGCTGCCAAACTAGGTATCTGCCTTGAAATCCAATCAAGCTTTTTCTGTTCTATACAGCAGCAACAAGCCTCACATCTTCATCATCATTGGTGGTAGAATTGGTGAGAAAATTGGGAATTCTTAAGGGAAGAATTAGTTAACAGGGAGAGTTTCTTCCTATGTTAAAAAATGGAAGACACAATTACGATAGAGAAAGTTAGGTCTTTGTATGATTTTGTAATGCACGATTTAAAAATGGAACAATGAAATGAAGGGATAATCAACATAACCTGGATTGACATACCGTTAATTATCATTTTGATAATCCTTCTTGTCATTTTAATAATTCTTGGTTTATCTCTTAAAAAGATGTTTGGTTTGACTACCAAGATAAAGGACTTAGATAAACTTAATAAAATTGATCATAGAGATATTAAGATTCAGACAGAATTTAATGGAGAACCAATTTTAGCATTGCATTATAAGGTTAGAAAGAAACAGTCTAAGGTTTTAAACAACCAACCTTAATATATCTAGTAACCTTACTGGAATTGCCAAATGATAGAGGCTTTGTAAGAGCTAATTGAACTTCTGGACCAATGTTAGATTTAAAGAGATTCAAGGAAGTGCTCGTCTCATATGGCATGCATTTACCTTTAGTGAAGTAAATATTAAACTCATGGTCAGTTTGTATTAGAATTATCCCTAAAGACTGGATAGAATTGGTTAAAGCTGTTTTAGAGCCTGGTCAGCAATTACAATGTAGAACCAGGTTCAGAGAAGAGGCTAAGACTATTGAACAATGAAGTAAGCTAGAGATATGAAAATCTTCCAAGATAAACTTCTTGGAGAAGGAGATGAAGCTACTGTAGATAGGCAATATTTATATTATTACCACACCATGTCTTATGCCATGCAGTAGGCTTGAATTCTTGGGACAGAATTGGAGAAGTAGGAAAGAAAATTGAGTCATTTACTGAAGGTATACAGGGCCCAAAAGAAGCTTTCATGGATCTCTTACAAAGATTGAATTCACCTGTAAATAGAATGATACCAAATTCAGAAGCTAGACAAATAATAATTAAATATCTGGCTTTTGAAAATGCTAATTCTCAATGAAAAAGGACAATTAGACCTTTAAAGGCAAGGTCAGCACCCATGAAGAAATGGATCTATGATACAATCAATATAGAATCTCATGATCATGATGATGCTTGAATAGGAGACGTGATTTCCAGAGGTTTGAAGAAAAATCACAATGTCAAGTGTGATAATTGTGGCAAACAAGGTCACCTCAAAAGGCTTTGTGAACAGGGCATTCCTAGAAACAATGCTTTTTTCTAAGAATAATCCAAACATAATGTCTCTGCCTTCTGGATTATTCAGATGGTGTGGCAAAGGCAAGTATTGGACTAATGAATGTAGATCAACAAGAGACATTCAAGGTACTCCTTTGCCATTGAGAAACTCCTTGAGGGACCTCTTGCAGGCCACTATGCCAAATGCAGTTCAGTTGTTTTCTGCCTTCATAGGGGAAACTTCTTCCCAGAGCAATTAAAGAACCTAATGACTATTGTAAGAAACCATACTGCTCTGGATAATAGAACAAATATGGAAGAGAGAACAAAAAATTCAGGAGAAACCATAAATCAACTATTTTGACAAACTTCTATAAATGAACAAAGACCAAAATTAAAAATGTGAAGAAATGGCAATGTCATTGAAGGTTTGTAGACACAGGTGCAGATATAACAATAATTTCACCAGAATCTTGGAACCCAAATTGGTCTCTTCAGGACACATATGTTCAACTTTTAGGGACTGGAATTTTCTCAGGAAAAACAGAGCATGAGACAGGACAAATGTATATGACTAGAAGGACAGAGAGGAAAATTAAAGCCATATGTGGCTAACATAACAATGAATTTGTTGGGACATGATTTGTTATAGCAATAGAATATTCATATTAACATTTCCCCGATCTTAGAAACAAACCATAAATTAATATATGTTTCTGGGAAAAATATTGCAAGATATTATAAAGAACAGTCATTGAACATTCAGGTTGTACAAGAACATGGTACAACAGCTGCTGATCTTCCAAAGGCACTAACAGCCCTACCATTAAAGATAGAGAGACAAACTTGTTTGGGTTGCACAATGACCTTTAACAACAGAGAAACTGCAGGCTTTAGAACAGATGGTACAGGAGCAACTAGAGGCTCAGCATATTGAAGAATCAATCAGCGTTTGGAATTCTCCCATATTTGTTATTAAAAAGAATTCTGGGAAATGGATAATGGTAACAGATCTAAGAGCTGTTAATAAGGTGATTCAGCCAATGGATCTGTGCAGCCTGGTATTCTTTTGCCTCCTCTATTACCTAAAGGATGGCCTCTTAATGTTATTGATTTAAAAGATTGTTTCTTCACTATGCCTTTACAAGAAAAAGACAGAAAAATGTGACTTCACTGTATCTACTTATAATAATTCTCAGCCGGCTGAGAGATATCAATGGAAGATTCTCCCACAGGGAATGTTAAATAGCCTCACCCTGTGCCAATATTTTGTACAACAGCCATTGGAAATGACATGTAAGCAATTTCCTGAATCTGTAGTTTACCATTACATGAACAACATTTTACTATCTGATTCAAATGTAGATACTTTAAGAAGAATGTTTGAAGAAGTAAAGAAAATTATTCCTGATCCAGAGGGGTAAGTGTGTGCCTGCCCAGCCGGATGGTCCAGGAACCGAGTGCAGGGCCTCTCCAGCTCCTGCTGCAGCGGCTTCTTTGTTTCACATGACCCTGCTCCTGTACTGGGGAGATCTGTCCAGGGGGTAAGTGTGTGCCCGCCCAGCCAGACAGTTCTGGAGCCAAGTACAGGGCCCCTCCAGCTCCTGCTGCAGCAGCTTCTTTGTTCCACACAACCCTCCTTCCCCCAAGCCTGCCCTATTGTCTGCAGGGTCTTTGGCCCAGGAGGACTTCCTGCTCCTGTGCAGAGGAGATCCATCCAGAGGGGCAGGTGTGTAACCGCCCAGCCGGATAGTTCGGGAACCAAGTACAGGACCCTCCAGCTCCTGCTGCAGGGGCTTCTTTGTTCCACGTGACCCTGCCTCCCCCAAGCGTGCTCTATTGTAGGCGAGGTCCTTGGCCCAGGAAGAGTTCCTGCTCCTGCACTGAGGAGATCCATGCAGAGGGCACTCCTTTCCATCTGCCGGGTCTTTAGATCCACCAGCATGGCCAGCTCCAGTGCTGAGGGGTCCTAAGAGATGGCAGACCAAGAAAATCCCCCAAGTACACAATCAGTCACAGCAAAGATTAGACCAAGATGCCAAGACTCTCCTGGCTGCATTTGAAGGAAGAGATGGGCAGGCACCAATGCAAGAAGTCCTCCAACAACCTGAAAAGCAACATGACAACACCAGAATCCAGTGGACATGCAACAGGAAGACTTGAACACCCTATTCCAGAAGAAGTAGAAGAAATCGACTTTAAACATATTATGAAAATAATAGAGGCCCTTAAACAGGATGTGAAAAACTCCTTTAAAGAAATGGATGAGAAGACAAACAAAAAGTTAGAAGAAATGAATAAATCTCTCAAAGATACCCAAGAAAACCAAGAAAAAGCAATCAAACAGGTAATAGAAACAATTCAAATCTTGAAGACCAAAATGGAGGCAATGAAGAAAACACAAACCGAAGGATGGCTGAATATGGAAAATCTGAGTAAATGAACAGGAACTACAGAGACAAGTATAACCAACAGAATACAAGAGATAGAAAAAAGAATCTCAGATGCTGAAGATACTATAGAGGAAATAAACTCATTGATCAAAGAAAACAGCAAATCCAACAAACTCTTAACACAAAACATCCAGGAAATCTGGGACACCATGGAAAGACCAAACCTAAGAATAATAGGGGTAGAAGAAGGAGAAGAATTACAGTTCAAAGGCTCAGAAAATATATTCAACAAAATTATAGAAGAAAACTTTCCCAACCTAAAGAAGGATATTCCTATGAAGGTACAAAAAGCATACAGAACACCAAATAGACTGGATCAAAAAAAAATCCCCTCGCCATATAATAATCAAGACATGAAACACACAGAATAAAGAAAGAATATTAAGAGCTGCAAAGGAAAAAGGTCAAGTAACATATAAAGGGAAACCTATCAGAATTACACCTGACTTCTCAATGGAAACCATGAAAGCCAGAAGGTCTTGGATAGATGTGTTGTAGCCACTAAGGAACCATGGATGCAAGCCCAGGCTACTATACCCAGCAAAGCTTGCATTCACCATCGATGGAGAAAACAAGATATTCCAGGACAAAAACAGATTTAAACAATACGTAGCCACAAATCCGGCCTTACAAAAAGTACTAGAAGGAAAACCACAACCCAAGGAAGCCAACAACACCCATAATAACACAGACATCTGACAACACTCCACCAGCACAACTCAAAGAAGGGAAACACACAAACACTACCGCAAAAAAAATAACTGGAGTTAACAGCCACTGGTCATTAATATCACTTAATATTAATGGACTCAATTCACCGATAAAAAGGCACAGGTTAAGAGAATGGATACAAAACCAGGATCCAACATTCTGCTATTTACAAGAAACACACCTCAACCTCAAAGACAGACACTACCTCAGAGTAAAGGGTTGTGAAAAGGTTTTCCAATCAAATGGACCTAAGAAACAAGCAGGTGTGGCTATCCTAATATCTAACAAAATTGATTTCAAACTAAAATCAATCAGAAGAGATGGAGAAGGACACTTTATACTCATAACAGGAACAATTCATCAGGTTGAAGTCTCAATCCTGAATATCTATGCCCCTAATATAAAAGCACCCACATATGTAAAAGAAACATTACTAGAACTCAAAGCACACATCAAACCCCACACACTAATAGTAGGAGATTTCAACACTCCTCTCTCACCAATGGACAGGTAAACCAGACAGAAACTTAACAGAGAAATAAGAGAACTAACAGATGTCATGAATCAAATGGACTTAACAGACATCTATAGAACATTCCACCGAAACAGGAAAGAATATACCTTCTTCTCAGCATCTCATGGAACCTTCTCGAAAATTGATCACATAATCGGCAACAAAGCAAACATCCACAGATACAAAAAAAATGTAGTAACCACCTGTGCACTATTGGATCACCATGAAATAAAGTTAGAATTCAACAACAATTCTACCCCCAAAAAGCCTATAAACTCATGAAAACTGAACAGTCAACTACTGAACCACCCCTGGGTCAAGGAAGAAATAATGAAAGAAATTAAAGTCTTCCTTGAATTCAACGAAAATAAAGACACAACATACCCAAATCTATGGAACACTATGAAAGCAGTGCTAAGAGGAAAGTTCATAGCACTAAGTGCCCACATAAAGAAAATGGAGAAAGCTCACATTAGAGACTTAACAGCACACCTGAAAGCTCTAGAAAAAAAGAGAAGCAGACTCACCCAGGAGGAGTAGAAGGCTGGAAATAATCAAACTGAGGGCTGAAATCAACAAAATAGAAACACAGAAAACAATCCAAAGAATCAATGAAACAAAGAGCTGGTTCTTTGAGAAAATCAACAAGATTGACAAACCCCTATCCAAACCAATCAAATGGCGGAGAGAGAACATGCAAATTAACAAGATCAGAAATGAAAAGAGGGACATAACCACAGATACTGGGGAAATTCAGAAAATCATTAGGTCTTACTACAAAAACCTGTATGCCACAAAATTGGAAAATGTAAAAGAAGTGGACAGTTTTTTAGATAAGTACCATATACCAAAATTAAATCAAGACCAGGTAAACAATTTAAATAGACCTATAAGTCGTGTGGAAATAGAAGCTGTCGTCAAAAACCTCCCAACCAAAAAAATCCCAGGACCAGATGGTTTTAATGCTGAATTCTACCAGAACTTCCAAGAGGAGCTAATACCTATACTCCTTAATGTGTTTCACATAATAGAAACAGAAAAGTCATTGTCAAACTCTTTCTATGAAGCTACAGTTACCCTGATACCAAAACCACACAAAGACTCAACTAAGAAAGAGAATTACAGACCAATCTCATTCATGAACATCAACACAAAAATTCTCAATAAAATACTGGCAAACCGAATGCAAGAACACATCAAAAAAATTATCCATTATAATCAAGTAGGCTTCATCCCAGAGATGCAGGGCTGGTTTAACATATGAAAATCTATCAATATAATCCATCATATAAATAAACTGAAAGGAAAAAACCATATGGTCACTTTATTAGATGCTGAAAAAGCATTTGACAAAATTCAACATCCTTTTATGATAAAGGTCTTGGAAAGATTAGGGATACAAGGTTCATACCTAAATATAATAAAAGCAATATACAGCAAGCCGACAGCTAATATCAAATTAAATGGAAAGAAACTTAAAGCCATTCCACTAAAATCAGGAACAAGACAAGGCTGTCCACTCTCCCCCTATCTCTTTAATATAGTGCTTGAAGTTCTAGCAATAGCAATAAGACAACATAAGGAGATCAAGGAGATTCGAATTGGAAAGGAAGAAGTCAAACTTTCATTACTTGCAGATGATATGATAGTGTACATAAGTGACCCCAAAAACACAACCAAAGAACTCCTACAGCTGATAAACACCTCCAGTAATTTGGCAGGATACATGATCAACTCAAAAAAATCAGTAGCCCTCCTATACACAAAGAATAAAGAAGCAGAGAGGGAAATCAGAGAAACATCACCTTTCACTATAGCCACAAATAGCATAAAGTATCTTGGGGTAACACTAACCAAGGAAGTGAAAAATCTATTCGACAAGAACTTTAAGTCTTTGAAGAAAGAAATTGAAGAGGATACCAGAAAATGGAAGGATCTCCCATGCTCTTGGATTGGTAGGATCAACATAGTAAAAATGGCAATTCTACCAAAGGCAATCTATAGATTCAATGCAATCCCCATCAAAATCCCAACAAAATTCTTCACAGATCTTGAGAGAACAATAATCAACTTTATATGGAAAACCAAAAAGCCCAGGCTAGCCAAAACAATCTTATACGATATAAGTACTGCTGGAGGCATTACCATCCCTGACTTCAAACTCTATTACAGAGCTACAGTAATGAAAACAGCTTGGTATTGGCCTAAAAATAGAGACGTTGACCAATGGAATCAAATCGAAGACCCAGATATTAATCCACAAACCTATGAACACCTGATTTTCGACAAGGGAGCTAAAATTATACAATGGAAGAAAGAAAGCATCTTTAACAAATGGTGCTGGCATAACTGGATGTCAACCTGTAGAAGAATGAAAATAGATTCATGCCTATAACCATGCATAAAACTCAAGTCCAAATGGATTAAAGACTTCAATATAAATCTGTCCACACTGAACCTGATAGAAGAGAAAGTGGGAAGTAGTCTGCAACACATGGGCAGAAGAGATCACTTCCTACGTATGACCCCAGTAGCACAGACAATAAGAGCAACAATGAATAAATGGGACCTCCTAAAACTGAGAAGCTTCTGTAAAGCAAAGAACACTGTGATTAAGACAAAAAGACAACCTACTGAATGGGAGAAGATCTTCACCAACCCCACATCAGACAATGGCCTGATCTCCAAAATATATAAAGAACTCAAGAAACTAGACATTAAAATTCTGAATAACCCAATTAAAAAATGGGGTGCTGAACTGAACAGAGAATTCTCAGCAGATGAAGTTCGAATGGCCAAAAGGTACTTAAGGTCATGTTCAACTTCCTTAGCAATCAGGGAAATGCAAATCAAAACAACTTTGAGATACCATCTTACACCTATCAGAATGGCTAAAATCAAAAATAACAATGATAACCTATGCTGGAGAGGATGTGGAGTAAGGGAAACACTCATCCATTGCTGGTGGGAATGCAAACTTGTGCAACCACTTTGGAAATCAGTGTGGCGGTTTCTCAGGAAATTGGGAGTCAACCTACCTCAGGATCCAGCAATTCCACTCTTGGGAATATACCCAAGAAATGCCCAATCATACTACAAAAGCATTTGTTCAACTATGTTCATAGCAGCACTATTTGTAATAGCCAGAACCTAGAAACAACCTACGTGCCCCTCAATGGAAGAATGGATAAAGAAAGTGTGGCACATATACACATTAGAGTACTACTCAGCGGTAAAAAACAATGACATCTTGAATTTTGCATGGAAATGGATGGAAATAGAAAACACTATACTGAGTGAGATAACCCAGACCCAAAAAGATTAATATGGTATGTACTCACTCATTAGTGGATTCTAGCCATAAACAAAGGGCATTGAGCCTATAGTTCGTGATGCTAGAGAAGCTAAATAATAATGTGAACCCAAAGAAAAACATATATAGATACTTGGAAGCAGACAAGATCGCTGGGCAAAAGTTGGGAGCATGGGGGTGGGGGTGGGATGGGGGAAGGAGAAATGGGGAGAGAGAAGGGAGAAGGGGAAGATTGGGGAGAGCTTGGGGGAGTGGGATGGTTGAGATGGAGGAAGGGCGGATTTAGGAGCAGGGAAGAAGTTATCTTAATTAAGGGAGCCATTTTAGGGTTGGCAAGAGAGTTGGCTCTAGAGGGGTTCCCAGATGTCCAAGGGGATGTCCCCAGCTAGGTCCCTGGGCAGTAGAGGAGAGGGTGCCTGAACTGGCCTTATCCCATAGCCACACTGATGAAAATCTTGAATATCACCATAGAACCTTTGTCCGGCAATGGATGGAGATAGAGACAGAGACCCACATTGGAGCACTGGACTGAGCTCCCAAGATCCAGTTGAAGAGCAGAAAGAGGGAGAAGATGAACAAGGAAGTCAGGACCACGAGGGGTTCGTCCACCCACTGAGACAGTGTGCCTGATCTAATGGGAGCTCACCAAGGCCAGCTGGACTGGGACTGAACAAGCATGTGATTGAACCAGACTCTCTGAATGTGGCTGACAATGGGGGATGACTGAGAAGCCAATGATAATGGCACTGGGATTTGATTCTACTGCATGTACTGGCTTTTTGGGATCCTAGTCTGTTTGGATGCACACATTCCTAGGCCTGGATTGAGGGGGGGAGGGCCTTGGACTTCCCACAGGGCAGGGTACCCTGCCTTCTCTTAGGACTGTAGGTGGAGGGAGGAGGATGAGAGGGGGAGTGGGAGGGAAATGGGAGGAGGGGAGGAGGTGGAAATTTTGAATGGTATTATTTATAAAGCAAAATAAAATAAAATGTTTAAAAAAGAAAGAAAATTATTTCTTGTTGTGGATTACAAATTGTTCCTGAGAAAATATAATGAGGAGATTCTATTAATTGTTTAGGCTATAAAATAGGTTTACAAAAGATTAGACCCCAAAAGGTGCAAATCAGGAGAAATCGATTTCAGACTCTTAATGACTTCCAGAGACTGCTAAAGACATTTCCAATCTATGACCCACTATTAGAAAAAAACTGATGAACTTATTAATTTAAACAAAACCTTAGATGGTGAAAAGAACTTAAATAGTCCCCAGAAGCTGAGAAAGAATTGGCTTTGATTGAAGAGAAATTACAGAAGGCACATGAGGATCATGTGGATCTGAAGCTTAATTGCATTCTGGTCATATTACTCTCTAAACATTCCCCTACAGGAATTTTAATGTAGAAGGAATATAATATCTTAGAATGGATCTTTTAATCACATAAACTGAGCAAAAAACAATTAAATTAAAAATTTCTTTGGAAAAGGCTAATTCTAAGAAAAATTGAGATTTTATCAATTAGTAGGAATAAATCAGGCAGTAATTGTAGTACCATTAATTAATGATGAAAGTTACAAATTATTGGCAGAAAGTGAATGCTGTTAAAGGTCTTGGAGCAATTTTTTGGGAGATATTAGCAACAAACATCCCAAAATTCAACGAATAATGGGGTCTAAATGGATTCTTCCTTGCATTATACAGAAAACAGCCATCTCTGAAGCCCCTACATTCTATACTGATGCAAATAAATCAGGTAAAGCAGGTTACAAATCAGAAAATTTAAGTAAAGTGGATCAAAGCCCACTCTCCAAAGTCATATTTATATGCTTTTCTCATGGTACTAATGGATCTTAAGAAACTCTCAACATAGTTACCAACTCGCAATATGCAGAAAGAGGTGTTTTAAATACTGAAACTACTGAATTTATATCAGATGATACAGAATTGACTTCATTATTTATTCAGTTACAAGATATAATCAGGAATATGAATCATCCCATATTTGTAACACACATCTAACCCCATACAGGTCTTTCAGGTCCTCTAGAACAAGAGAATGCAGAAATCGATCAATTATTGATTAGAAATGTGGTGGAAGCCTCAGAATTTCATTAAAAAAAATCATGTCAATAGCAAAGGCTAAAAAAAAAAAGACTTTTCTATTATGTGGCAGCTAGCCAAGGAAATTATAAGGAAATGTCCTACTTTTTCTTTATACAATCAAACACCGCTACCTGCAGGAAGTAACCCACAGGGTACTCAAGGAATGAAATCTGTCAGATGGATGTGTTCCATTTTGTAGAATTTGGAAAACTAAACTATGTACACCACACCATTGATACTTATTCAGCTTTTCATTTAGCAACTGCTTTGAGTTCTGAAAAGGCTGATTCAGTAATCATACATTTGCTAGAAGTTAAAGCCATCATAGGCATACCTGCACAAATAAATACAGACAATGCTCCAGCATAAGTCTCTAAGAAAATGAAACAGTTTTTTGCTTACTATAATATAAAGCATATTACAGGTATACCACTCAATCCTACATGGGAAGGTAGCTATTGAAAGATCAAATCAAACTCTAAAGGATATGTTAAATAAACAAAAAGAATGATAAAAATCCCCAGAAATCGATTGCATAATGCTTTATTAACTTTGAATTTTCTAAATGTTAATGAGAAAGGAACAACAACTGCAGAGAGACATTGGATGGTATAAAAAGTATGAAATTAGGGGGCTGGAGAGATGGCTCAGTGGTTAAGAGCACTGGCTGCTCTTCCAGAGGTCGTGAGTTCAATTCCCAGCAACCACATGGTGGCTCACAACCATCTGTAATGAGATCTGGTGCCCTTTTCTGGCATGTGGGCATACATGGAGAAAGAATGTTGTATACATAATAAATAAATCTTTGAAAAAAAAAGTATAAAATTAAATCAGTTGGTATACTTTAAAGGTAGACTAATCTCAGAATGGAAATCAGGACATATGTTATGTTAGGGATGGGGTTTTGCTTTTGTTTAATAGGAGAAGAAAAGCTATGGAAACCATCAAAATTGGTAAAGATTCAATTTGAACAAGAGGGACCTCTTAATTAGAAGAGATGATAGTTCATCAAACAGCATGGCCTAAATCTACACTAACCTATAAAACTAACAAATGCTTTTCATTTAATCAGATATAACTTGCTGAAAAAGAATCTCCCCAAAATTATGGTTGGGGAAGGGTTTTGTTTCTGTCTTTGTAGGAGAATAAAGGCATCCAGCTAAAGAAATCCAAAGACCACTGGACAAATGAGGCTTCTGAAATAAAAAAGAACAAATCATCCAGAAAAATGTCCCAAGAAATACCAATTGGCCTATTGGTATATCACATTTCCAAGAGGATAAGATTTCATAAATCTTCCCAAATGTCTTTGTTTCTGCTGTTTTCTATAGACATATGATGCAAAATGGTCTTTTTGTCCAATTAAAGGTTAAAGCTGGCTTTGGAGTTAGAATGTGGCTCTTTCCTTCTCTAAACCCAAGCATGCTTATTAAAGTGAAATCCAAAATCTTTGTCTCATGTCAGAAGAGCCACCTGATATGGGACAGAAGAAAAACAAATATATAAGGACTATTATACTGCCACTAATCTCATAATCTTTTGGTTTTATATTGACTCTTTAATAACTTTTCTTTCTGTATAAATTTTATAAGAGTAATAATATATATTAATAAAGATATTAATATAACTTTTTGTCATGATATTAATGGTCATATAGAGTACTAACTAATTCTGGAAAAAGATTTCATCTACCTTCTTGTACAGGATTTCAGGTTTGAGTCTCTATCAGTTTTCTTCAGTGAACCATAAGCACACCTAACAGTGACCTTTGAAGTCTACAAAAGGAGGATGGGCCCCACAGTGTTGACTCCTCCAGGACCATGATAACACCACTAAGCTGAAAACCACCACTTAAAGATCAGCTCTGGACTACAAACTGCTCAGAACAATTTCAAGGTGGCTAGCTAAGATGATCCAGCCAGACTTACAGATTACTCTAGCCAGGACTTGAAACAAGTCCTGCACTTTCCCATTACACAGACACTGGGCAACAAATGAAAGTGACATCTCCCAGGAATTGACAATTAACCTGAGTTTGTCTTTTCAGGGTACCCTAAGGATGCCATTGCCCCCAACCAACAGGAAGTAAATTTAAGAATACAATGCCCACATTACCAAGAGGTGGGGTGGGTAGGTTTTGGTCATTCAATGGGTTATGGATATTTGTCATGGTTTAGGGGGGTTGGTTAGAAGAAGATACAGAATTGTTTTGAAAAGAAAAAGTGGGATACAGATATGATAAGATAAAAAGGTAGATTATTGGATCAACTTTTAAAAAGAAACTACTTGTTTTAAATGTTTTACATTGGATTGGACTTTTGTATATTATATACAAATTTTGTATATTGATACAAATATGAGATAAATTTTGTTAGAGCACACTGTGTTAAAACATACTGTATGTACATTTCTAATCTTGTTCAAAGTATTGTACCTATCAGCTCATTTAACAATATAATGCAAATTTCAAGTCCTTGAATATTATTACCAACCATTAAGGATAATAAGGAAATGCAGGTTAGTATTTTATCAATATTACAATCGAACTTGTAGTCACATTAGGTATATTTTCAAGGTCAAACAGAGATATATTTTAGATAGACAGGTCATCTTCAAACACTTTAGAGTTCTACAGAATATAGCATTTAAGATGTTTTCATAACATAGGTTCTCTCTCTCTCTCTTTTTCTCTCTCTCTCTCTCAATGCCAATGAGACACATCTGCTCCTGGCAACATCAATCTACTTCAGAGAAGATGATGGGAATAGAAGAAACTCCACATGGAGTTCATTTTCATTGTGGTAAAAGTAGGCCACTGGGAAAGAAACTGTCCTTGCCTTGACTGCTGACAGTATGCTGTCCTAATTGGACAAGCAGAACAAAAAAAAAGTGACTGCCAAACATTGTCAAGACAAGGAGAGACAGTCCTTCAGAATATCCTATTTCACAGAAAAGTCTGTTGGATATGATAGGCCTGTAGATTGAAGATGAATGTTCCAATGTTGTAGTGGAAACTTGGGTGACTGTCCAGACAGACAGCTGTTTTTGTCTTTTTGCACATTTTTTGGAAGTTGATTGTTCACACTCCCTGCTCACTCAGTTAATATTATTTCCTTCTTGTGTCTCTCAGGGAGCTGAAGACTAGATAGTTATAGTTTTCCTTTTTACCAGACACAGAAAAGAAACTCACCAAATAGGTGTAAAGTGTATAAGGTTGAGAGATATCAAAAGATAGTTTTGGATGGTAATGCAAGTAATGATAGAAAGTAAATTAGGTGCAAGACTTTGGACTCGCCAAGATAGGATAGATAATGGAGTATTTTCTCTAATTCTGTCAAATGCAAATAGACCAGACATTGTTGATGTAATAAGTATATATTGTAAGTAGTTATTGTACTTATTATATATAGTTTTTCTCATATTAGTTATTTTTTAATTTTTAATTTTTAATTTTTTTATTTTAGACAAAAAGGTGAAATCTAGTGATTTTCTTTGTATATTAATAAGTAAAGCTTGCCTGAAGACAAGAGTACAAAGTTAAGCCACCAGAGGCCAGGCAGTGGTGGCACATATCTTTAATCCCAGGACTCAGGAGACAGAGGCAGATGGATCTCTATGAGTTAAAGGCTACCCTGGGCTACACAAGATGGATTTAGAAACAGATCCAGGTGGTGGTAGCTCATACCTTTAATCCTAGTGTTTGGGAGTCACACACTTTTTATTCTAGCACTAGGGAGATGGAGACAGAAGAAATATGATTGGGGGAGAGAGAGGAATATAAAGGAGAAGAGGCAATCTAGGCAGACTGAGGATTGCCCCTTTGGTCTGAGCGTTGGTAGAGGAAAAAGGTCACTCTAGTGGTTTACTGTTCTGCTTCTCTGATCTTCAGCTTTAACCCCTATATCTGTCTCTGGGTTTTTATTATTTGTGTAACAGTTTCTAATAGTTACACACTTTCAAAACCTCTCCTCTACTTTAAAATAAAAGAAATTCACAGCTCACCTTCCTGGTTCACTAAATTAATGCTGAAGAGCACCGATGACTGAAGGTGAGGAAAGATCTATACAGTCAAACCGTAAAAGGGATGTCGCTCCTTTTCAAATTGCCATAAAGGAAATAAGGAAACTAAAAGGCAAACTCTTCTTCATTTTTTCACCTAAGTATAACGGTCTACTTGAAACCATTTCAGTTAATCCTCACAGCCCTTACTTTAAAAAAATGAGTTAAAATATCTGGATTCAATTCAACATTTCACTGCCATTCCTCTTCTGGAGGAGCAGAGGGAAGGGGCATGCGACCAAAACTTCTGAGATGAGAGTTTGGGCTGCTAATTTCCCATTCACAAAATCTAAATTCTCCTTACCCATCTCCTACAACTCATGAAACAACATGAAACAGTATTATACAACTGCAAATTGAGACATTTTGATCAAAATAAAGAGTGATGATGCCAACATTTCTTTTGTTATTTCCTGCTTGTCACTTTCACTGACAAAGTGTCACCCATACAGCTTTTGCCAAGTGCTCTGTCTTTAAATATGTCCCAAAAGGTCATTGTACCTATGAGTAAGTGTAAAGAAAATAGTAGATGCTACTATGTTACTGCAAATCTCTTATAGAGTTTTTAGGGCCTACTTATTAAATAAAAATATACAAAAGTCTTAGTGATTTGCATGCTTCCTGCTATGAAGAACAGCTTTTAGCATCCTGAAATAAAACAAGCTGTGCACATAGCTTATATAGCAGGTGTAGAATTATTCATTTTAAGGGTAAGCACCTATATCAATTTTATCTCAATAGAAACCAAAACACAACTCTCAAATGTTATATGTCTCCAAAGAAAATGATACAATGTGGAATATATCTCTGTTAATGTAGTATAGTTCTTAAATATTCACATAATCTGTCTCTTCACTGGTTCCTTATTTCATAGAAGAAGAGGAGGACAAAGAAGAGGAAGAAGAGGAGGAAGAAGAAGAAGAAAAAGAATCAACAGTGTTTCAAATTACCAAAGTAAAGCCATCAAGACTCAAGACTGTCTTGCCAGCAGTACCCCCAAAAATTCAGTCCTGCCTGAAAAAAACTGGTTTCTTGTCCTTAAAATTAGTCAAATTCATATTCTAAGATATCTTATAAATAAATATTAATCTATTTTCTTTTCCCATGGAGAAAGAGGAATTAAAAAAGAAAAAAGAGTCAATACAGGAAGGATAGTTAAGATGTACAAACTAACTCTGCTGGAACAACCTCCAGGAAATGAAGGTATTACCTATTTTCTGCACCAGGTTTAAAAAAAAGATGCTACGGGACATATCTGTAGTTTTAATGTCACACACACATGTATGCACATGTACACACACACACACACACACACACACACACACACACACACACAGAGACTGCAGCAAATCTTCATTGTATAATCGTCAGTTTCTGCTGATGAAACATGAAACTTCCAAAATTACTTGAAGCACCAAATTACACTCAGGACTCCAAGGGGCAGATACCCAATATTTTGTTGAATATATATGTTCCATTGCATATATTTTTTAACTAAGTATGTCTTTATTTTAATAACAGGCCAAGGGCTAAAAATACATTACGGAAGAGCTATTTTCCTACCTCAGCAAAACTACAGAGGACATGTTAGCCTGTTAGATGATCCTAAAACCTAAAGTCATACTCTTCTTAAAGACCTTGTACCTTTAGGATTACAAGAGTAATAGTAGCATAGATAGGAGAGGGAAGCCTTCTCTCTTGAAACACTGAGTCCTCCTTACAAACATAAGCTCCAGTTATCAGTGTACCTTACGGCATTCGTCCTTAGAAGCAGAGTTCTCTCCATGTGCCAGTATTGACAATTCTGTTTCTAAAGTATTTTATCCATTTCAACATTCTATAAATATCTGTACTCTTTCCTAGCGACACTTCTTTTAGAGAGTAAAATGGTTGCTCCTCCACAGCTAATATCGTGTCTACACCTGACCTGATCCACATTTCCTTGACTCTCAACCGAGAAGGAAATGTTCCACATGCAGACAAGTGAGCTAACTGTTGTACCAGGTGATGCTCGGCTCTAAATGAGGTCCAGCCTAACCATCTTGCCCACATTTGCATCCAGTGGAATGCATCAGGTGTGTGCTGCATAAATGATGCTTTCCCTCCGCAACAAGACAGCTGTGTGCTTGAGCAGGCCTGGGAGCAAGGGGAATCCAGCAGTTTTGCTGTCAGGCAGCTTCAGGCAGCTCCTGAAAAATCCAATTATTTTTAAAGCAAAATATTTTTCAGAAACAAGCAATTTTCCCAGAGGGAGCAGGTATTTCAATAAGACATTCCCCATGTTTAAATTCCACCCCCTAAATTAGACCATTTAACACCCCATTTTTTTTTAAAGTATTGAACATCATAGGACCAAGAAAAATACCAAAAAAGATTTCTGGTGTTTAATGTTCCTATCAGCAAGTACACCATCTGGTATAGCAAGGACTGCTCATTCAGTTTTTGGGTTTATTTTTATTTTTTTAATTGATTTTTATTGAGCTCTACATTTTTCTCTGCTCCCCTCCCTGCCTCTCCCCTTCTCCTTCAATCCTCCCCCTAAGGTCCCCATGCTCCCAATTTACTCAGGAGATCTTGTCTTTTTCTACTTCCCATGTAGATTAGATCTATGTATGTCTCTCTTAGGGTCCTCATTGCTGTCTAGGTTCTCTGGGATTGTGGTTTGTAGGCTGGCTTTTTTTGCTTTGTGTTTAAAAACCACCTATGAGTGAGTACATGTGATAATTGTCTTTCTGTGTGTGGGTTACTGCACTCAAAATAATGCTTTCTAGCTCCATCCATTTTCCTGCAAAATTCAAGCTGTTGTTATTTTTTTCTGCTGTGTAGTACTCCATTGTGTAAATGTACCACATTTTTTTTTATCCATTCTTCGATCGAGGGGCATTTAGGTTGTTTCCAGGTTCTGGCTATGACAAACAATGCTGCTATGAACATAGTTGAGCACATGTCCTTGTGGCACGATTGAGCATCCTTTGGATATATACCCAAAAGTGGTATTACTGGGTCTTGAGGAAGGTTGTTTCCTAATTTTCTGAGAAATCACCACACTGACATCCAAAGGGGTTGTACCAGCTTGCATTCCCACCAGCAATGCAGAAGTGTTCCCTTTTCCCCACAAC
>PVIU01000990.1:177929-247069 GCA_004026605.1 Ondatra zibethicus | reverse complement strand
AAATAAATCTAAAAAAAAAAAAAAAAAAGTAAAGTGCCCAAGATCAAAAACACTGATGACAACTTATGCTGGAGAGGCTGTGGAGAAAAGGGAACACTTCTGCATTGCTGGTGGGAATGCAAGCTGGTACAACCCCTATGGATGTCAGTGTGGCGATTTCTTAGAAAATCAGGAAACAACCTTCCTCAAGACCTAGTAATACCACTTTTGGGTATATATCCAAAAGATGCTCAATCGTGCCACAAGGACATGTGCTCAATTATGTTCATAGCAGCTTTATTTGTCATAGACAGAAACTGGAAACAACCTAAATGCCCCTCGATCGAAGAATGGATAAAAAAAATGTGGTACATTTACACAATGGAGTACTACACAGCAGAAAAAAATAACGACAGCCTGAATTTCGCGGGAAAATGGATGGAGCTAGAAAGCATTATTTTGAGTGAGGTAACCCAGACACAGAAAGACAATTATCACATGTACTCACCCATAGGTGGTTTTTAAACATAAGGCAAAGAAAACCAGCTTACAAACCACAATCCCAGAGAATTTAGACATCAATACGGACACTAAGAGAGACCTACATAGATCTAATCTATGTGGGAAGTAGAAAGTATAAAAAGACAAGATCTCCTGAATAAATTGGGAGCATGGGGACCTTGGGGGAGGGTTGAAGGAGGGAGGGAAGTGGCAGGGAGGGTAGCAGAGAAAAATGTAGAGCTCAATAAATATCATGGAGGAAAAAAATAAAAAAATAAATTATTAAAAAATATATATATACCAGGCCTCTAGCAATGACCTCTGATAGTTCCTTTGGACTTCCTTCCTAATAATGCCCCTTCCTATCCTGTTCCATTCATATTGACCCCCTCGTGGTTTCCCAAACACACTAGCCTCTTACAGTCTTGCCTCTTGTCACTTCCCGAGATAACTTACCTCTCCTTTAAGTCTATGCTCAATGAATCTTTCACAATATTCCATGACAACATAATTTAAAATTTTAAAATATACTTATTTTATTAAGTGTTGTGCCTACATGTATGTAAATATGTGTATGTATGTGCATATATGCACAACATACGTTCCTAGTGCCCTTGCAGGTCAGAGAAGGGTGTCTGATCTGCTGAAACTAGAGTTATGGATGATTGTGAACCACCTTGTGGATACTGGGAACTGAACCCAGGTCCTCTGCATGAGCAACACGTGCTCTTAACTACTGAGCCATCTCTCCAGTCCCCAATGTAATTTTAATGAACTCTTGTTCCATATACCTTTTTTCCTTTTCCTTTATATGTTCTACCTTTTTCCTACTGCATTTATTGTAAACATGCTATATAATTTATTTGTTATATGCTTATTATTTCCTGTTTGTTCCACCCATTAAAGTATAAGCACACACACAAAAAAAAACCGTAAAGACTTGGACTATATATTAATATATCACACCATATATTTAGGAGCATAGACTCTGAATTACCAAAAATGAAGAAAAAAAAACCTTATAACTAGCCGGGCAGTGGGGGTGCATACCTTTAATCTCAGCACTTGAGAGACAGAGAAAGGCATACGCCTGTATGTTTGAGGCCAGCCTGGTCTACAGAGCGAGTTCCAGGACTGGCTCTATAGCTACTGAGAAACCCTGTCTTGAAAAACCAAACCAAACCAAACCAAACAACAAAAAACTTCTAACTAAGCAAAAGGAATGACTGATAAGGAAAAGAAAGTTAATATCTGATTTCTACAGCAACACCATTTGTCAAAAGAAAATCAAACAATACCCAGCTAGATCTTCACCTGTGGGTCGTGTGTGTGTGTGTGTGTGTGTGTGTGTGTGTGTGTGTGTGTGTGTGAGAGAGAGAGAGAGAGAGAGAGAGAGAGAGAGAGAGAGAGAAAGAGAGAGAGAGAGAGAGAGAGAGAGAGACTGACTGGGGGAGATAAAGATTTCTTCTTCACAGAAGATCTGTGTGCAATGGATGTATGCAACACCAGATATTTAATATAGATGACTGAACATCTGTGCATTCTAGATTCTGGGCCAATGGTAGTTCCTGAACCAATCCTGAGGGATAACTACTTTTTTTATTGACAGGATAGCCCAGGATGCTCTCAAACTTATGAACTTCCCATCTTGGCCTCCAGAGTGCTGTGGTAACAGGTGTCAATCTGATTTCACACCAGGCTTGAACATCTTTAGTAAACGGGTGGAAAATAGCAACAGCATGGCTTTAAAAGCTACTGGCCTCCTTATAAACTATTGTCTGGGGCTGGAGAGATGGCTCCTCAGTTAAGAGCACTGGTTCCTTTTTCAGAGGACCTGTGTTCAATTCCTGTATCCATAAGGTAGCCCAAACCTACCTATAAATCCAGTTTCAAAAGACCCTACACCCACTTCTGGGCTCTGTAGGCAACTCTTATACACATGGTACACATACATACATGTAGATAAAACACTCATACATATAAATTTCTATTTTTACCTTAAAAACCACAATATTTACATTATAATTCTTTTTTTTGGGGGGGGGGTTCAAGACAGGGTTTCTCAGTAGCTACAGAGCCAGTCCTGGAACTCACTCTGTAGACCAGGCTGGTCTTGAACTCACAGAGATCTACCTGCCTCTGCCTTCTGAGGGCTGGGATTAAAGGTGTGCGCCACCACCACCCAAATACATTATAATTCTTTTTTTTAAATTTATTTTTTATTTTTTCCATTCAAAAACATAATTAAATAAATAAATTTTTTTTTTTACATTTCTTCCCCTTCTTCCGGTCCCCTCCCGCTACCTCCCACCCCTCCTCCCTCCCCCTTCTTCCTTAAAAGAGGGCATGGTGCCCTGCCCTGTTGGAAGTCCAAGGCCCACCCCCCTCCCGACCAGCCTAGGAAGGTGTGCATCCAAAAAGATACATTATAATTCTTAACAGTAGCCAAATTATAGTTATGAAGAAGCCACAAAAATAATTTTATGGTGGGGGTTATCACAATATGAAGAACTGTATTGAAGGGTAGCAGTGTTAGGTTGAGAACCGCTGCCCTAGATCACTAAGAATGACTAACAACAGAATGATCACAATTACCTCTAGTACCCAGACCATAATGTAGAAACATTACTTTCCATTTGAAGAAAGCAGGGTGTAATAGAAATGGCCAGCCAATGTCTGGCAGAGATGCCCAAGGTGAGAGACCCTTGAACGAATCACAGCGAGGAGCAATCAAAGACAACACAGCCGTTTCAGATCTCAGGGGAGAATACAGGGCAGGCTGAGCATGGAGACATGGCAGTTTTTGAAACTGATCAAATACGTTCAAATTCATTAGTTCAAATGAAGTGAAGAAAAAACTTCATTTTCTGAGGATGACAGAGTGTCAACCTGTCACCTTGGAAACAGAGTAAACTGAAGAATCAGGTAGTTGCCCTTTCCTATGCAATCTAGAATACCAGGTAACTGAACAGAAAGCAGGAGAGCTGCACTGGGCAAAATTTGGCTCAAACTCAAAAACAGAACAGAAGCAGCTATGAGAGCCACTCTGTGCTCCTTTAATGAGTCACTAGCTGTAGGAATGAAGCTCTAATAGTTGTGCAAACCCTAGAGGACAGAACTACAAGAGCCTTGCCCTAGGGACTGGACCTGTGTCGACTGTGGGATCTAACTTCACATTTGCAGGAAACTCAGGCTGGAGCCCCGACCTGCTCCCAAAGGACACAGTCAGCAAAAAACAGTTAAAAAGTATAGACCAAACATTAGCATTATTTTTTTTAAAGATTTATTTATTAATTATGTATACAGCATCTGCTGCATGTATCGCTGCAGGCCAGAAGAGGGCACCGGCACCAGATCTCATTACAGATGGTTGTGAGCCACCATGTGGTTGCTGGGAATTGAACTCAGGACCTCTGGAAGAACAGTCAGCGCTCTTAACCTCTGAGCCATCTCTCAGCCCACATTATTTTTTTTAAAGATTTATTTATTCAATATATATACAATGTTCTGCCTGTGTGTATGCCTGCAGGCCAGAAGAGGGCACCAGATCTCATTACAGATGGTTGTGAGCCACCACTTGGTTGCTGGGAATTGAACTCAGGACCTTTGGAAGAGCAGGCAGTGCCTTAACCACTGAGCTATCTCTCCAACCCCAAACATTAGCATTCTATAACAGGCGCCTGTAAGAGACTGAGAGACTGAGAAAGACTTACAAGCTGCTACGCATGGTTTTTAAATTGCAACGCTGATCTGGCATTTAGAGAAGCACATGTGAGCGAGCAGCATCCTAAAGGAAGAGACACGAGTGACCTGTGAGTGATCACTCACAGCGTAGTGGGTGTGTGGGAAGGGCATGTAGTGTGGCATAGTAAGAAATCACCTAGCCCACTCCATTCACTTCGGCACCACCTCTTTCAATACTGGTGTTTTATGGAAGCTGTTGTGTTAAAGAATAACAGGATCAGCAAGGCTGGCAATGAGGAAACAGAAAAAACTGGTTTCCTGCACAGCAGTCAGGACTCTCCGCTATAGGCTCTGGCAGCAGCCTAACCTGTGTTCCCTTCTAGTAGCTAACATATCCACAGTCATTGGCCATCAGTCTAGCAAGCACACACAGAAGGACTGACTCCTTTACTGGCAGCACGTCCAATATGCTTTCAGCTGTCAAAAGCCCATGAGAAAGGTGGGGAAGTGTTTAAATAATGTAGTTCAGGAACTGATTTGTTTGTGTACATTATTTTAGTTACTAAAGCATCCTAAACAATGTTTTGGTTCATAGACAACAGAAAGAAAATGGAAGGAGTATGGTTCTCCATGCTTTGCCTAAAGTAGACTATAGATCATTCTGAGGTAGTCATATCTAACCTTGTTGATATATCTTGGGAAAGTGTTGTCTTAGGGTTTTTATTGCTGTGATAAATACCATGATCAAAAGCAAGCTAGGGAACAAAGGAATGAATTCAGCTTCACAGTTCCACATCACCATCCATCACTGAGGGAGGGCAGGGCAAGCACCTAGAGGCAGGAGCTGATGCAGAGGCCACGGGGTGGGGGGGAGGTGTTTACTGCTTACTGGCTTGTTCTGCTTGGCTTGCTCAGCTTGCTTTCTTATTGCACCCAGGACCACCACCCAGGGGTGTCACTGCCCACAGTGAGCTGGGCCCTCTCGCATCAATCATTAGTTAAGAAAATGACCAAAGGCTTGCCCACAGGCCAATCTAGTGGGAACATTTTCTCAATTGAGGGTCTCTCTTCCTAAATGACTCTAGTTTGTATTTAGTTGACAGAAAACTAGCCAGCACACACTGAGAAGTGATCCAAGTTAATAATCCTATTAGAGGAATGGATAGTACACACTGAGGAGCAGGGAGCTGTATCCTGAAAGGCGCCTTGTGTAAGTGATTGGGAAGCTGAGGCAAGAGGATCACCAGAGCCTAGGGAGTTTCAACACCAGAATGGGCCACCTAGCAAGAAAGATCTTTTTCAAAATAAACTTTCTGGGGCCAGAGAGATGGCTCAGTAGTTAAGAGCACTGGCTGTGCTGAGAAAAGTCCTGGGTTCAAGTTCCCACATGGCAGCTCACAATGACTTGTTAACTCCAGTTAACAAGTTCCAATGCCCTCTTTTGCCAATGTGAGTGCTGCATTTACAGGGTGTACAAATTCCAATGCACACAGGCGAAACACCTATACACATAAAATAAAGCTTAAAACAAAACCAAACACATCTCTTCAGCAGCACGTGAAAAAATACTTTCCAACATCAACTTGGAAACCAGCCCTTGCTATGTTCCCATTGTCCCCAATAATTGCTGTTATTCTACTTTACCTGCACAACTTTTGGCATCTTGCTGCCCTGGAGCACAAAATTTAAGAGAGTACTTTTTTTCACTCTTTATTTATTTATTTTTTGGTAGGGGTGTTCAGTTAAATGTCATTAATAAAATGATTAGAAAATCATCTTACTTGCACCCGAATCTTTCCTATAGATATCAATTGTCAATGGGCAGGTCGTTATTGTCGTTATCCCCTCAGACAGAAAATAACAAAGAACAGTACAACTTGTTGATACAGGGCTTGTAAAGGCTCGCCTGTCATTAAGCCTTAATGTATAATCCAATGTAGTCACTCGGCTAGGATGCCTACTTTTTAAGCCCTATACATGTGTGTATATGTGTGTATACAGCACTGAAAGCAAGAAGTGAGTCCCAGTGCCATGGACCTTGGAACTTACCATAACAGTGCAGTCCTCTGAACCACTGGCAATAACCTGGTCGTTATGTGGACACCAGTCTATGTCCAGCACTGGCCCAGTGTGGCCACATACCGTAGGATAGGATTTGTCAATTCGCCCCGTCTGAAAGAAGAGACAAACCAATTATGTGACACAGTGATATTGACACCATCAGCACATGCTCAGCCATCACCACCCAATCGCTGCTGTCTGTATATGATCATGTTCATCTTGCTTAGTGCCAACCAGTGAGAACCACCCATTTTCACTCTAGAATAGTCACTACTAATGGCACTCCATCACATTACAAGGACAAGCAAAGACAGCCAGGTGGTGGTGCACGCGTTTAATCTCAGCACTTGGGAGGCAGAGGCAGGCGGATTTCTAAATTCGAGGCCAGCCTGGCCTACAAACTGTGTTCCAGGAAAGCCAAGGCCACAAAGAAAAGACCCTGTCTTGAAAAAAACAAAAACAAAAAAAGAAAAACAGCAAGGAGAATTCATGTTTTCAAAATACAATTCTATAGCAGCCATTGTTGTAGATGAGTTTTACTGGGTTAAGGGGGACCTTTGGTATTACTAAAAATGTAAAGTTTATTTTATTCTAAACTATGGGGTTTGTGTGTCCAGGGGTGCCATGCCTATGGAGGTCTGGGTGCTGAATCCCCTTAGAGATAGAGTTATAGGCAGCTATGTGCTGGAAACTGAACTTGAGTCCTCTGAGAGAACAGTGCAAGCTCTCAATTGCTAAGCCACTTCTCCAGTCGCCAAGTGTAAGAGAACAAGCTACTAACGTATATATGGTGACTGCCTCGGAAATGACTGACACTCTTCAGTCTAAAGGAAAGCTGGAGCTACTGCACAGGGCTCCATCAGTAGAAATGCCAGCTAGTCCAGCTCACACCAGGCGGGACCTTCCCACACGGTTCCATATTCCACTAAGAAAAAGATGTTGTTCAAAGTTACCACAAAGCACATGTGTTATGTGTTAGAATCTAACAGACATCTAACAATTTGGGGCCAATAGAGACAACTACATTATGGTGCTCTGGATAAAATATCAGAGCGGTCAGGAGATCAAAGAAAGCAGAACAGGAGGAGGAGCACAACTGACAGGGTGGGACCCAGGAGCAACAACTCCAAGGAAACAATCTTATACACACACAAATGCAACTTGTCAAAACTTACTCGATTATGCTGGGCGGTGGTGGCGCACGCCTTTAATCCTAGCACTCAGGAGGCAGAGGCAGGTGGATCTCTGTGAGTTCAAGGCCAGCTCTGGTCTACAGAGCTAGTTCCAGGACAGGCTCCAAAGCCACAGAGAAACCCTGTCTCGAAAAACCAAAAAAAAAAAAAAAAAAAAAACCCAAAAAACAAAAAAACAAAAAACCATTTACTCTATTAAAACAAAACAAAAATAGACAAAAAACACAACAACAAACTTGAAATAGCACTGGAAAGGGAGTTCCAGGCCAACAGGGACTGCCCAGTGAGATCCTATCAAAAGTATTGTCCAAAACAGCTTTCCAAAGAACAGAGAGGGGAATGTCACTGATACTGCTTCGGAAGGACATGAGGAAAAGAAGCACAGACAAGAGTACAGCCAGAAACATGAGCATTCAAACATCCACGCACACCATACAGACTGTCTTTAAAAAAGAAAAGGGGGCTGGAGAGATGGCTCAACAGTGAGGAGCACCAGCCAGCTCCTCCATAGGACCAGGATTTTTTTCCCACCACTGACACAGCAGCTCACAGCCATCTGTAACTTCAAATCCAAAGGATCTAGTGCCATCTTCTGGCCTCTGGGGCACTAGGCAGGCACATTATGCAGGCAAAATCCTCATACATATAAAAATAAATATGCAACATAGGAAGGAAGGAAGGAAGGAAGGAAGGAAGGAAGGAAGGAAGGAAGGAAGGAAGGAAGGAAGGAACGAACGAACTGTGGGATGGATATTCTAAAATATGGTGGTTTGTGCCTGTAATCCCAGCACTGGGGAAAATGAGCAAGAGGTATGTGAGTCTGAGACCAGCCTGGGCTACAAAGACCCTGTCTCAAAACAAAACAAGAGATCACACACACATAGGCCAAGGAAAAAGACAAGTCTGAAAGCAGAGGAGACACAATAGCACAGCCACTGAGTCATCACAGGCAGACAGAACAGGAGATATATGAGCAGAGGCTTCACATGAGGGAAACCCAGGAACCAAGAAGATAACCTGTTTCTCTCTCTGGTAACAAGAGAACTGCCAGTTAAAATGACAAGGGCTGAGAGACTGCACAGTGGCTAAGGACCCTTGCTGCTCTCCCATAAGACTTGAATTCAGTCCCCAGTATCAATGTTGGGCAGCTCACAACCACCAGCTACAGAGAATCCCACACACTCTCTGTCCACCATGGGCACCTTCAAATGCACATGCATACCAACACACACACACACAATAAATTAAAAATAATGAGGCACTACTTGACATCTATTACAAATAACGTAATTGAAAAAGTCTAAACAGAAGTGCAGGAAGAATGTCTTGTTACACTTCTTCTGTAATAGCGACAGGTACAGTGATGACATTTCCCCAAAAGTGTCACTTTCTAAATAATCTTGGTGGGGGAAATGTTCCTATATTTTTTATATGAAGAAGATTCCCTATGGCAGCACTGCTAATAGTGGCAGAAGTTAAGAGCCATTTCACTGTCCTCAATCATGACAACAAACATTTACATGAAAGTTTCATGCCCACAAACACACATAGAAAAATGGAAATGTGTATGAACACTGCCTGACAAAAGAAAACAATTTAAAATAGAAACAAATGAGCAGATTTGAGAAGATCCTCTCTGATGAAGAAAAGGACGGGGTGGTTTTCCACCTACAGCTGTTGTACTTTTCTTCCAAGAGAGAGATGAGGCCAGGCAGTGGTGGCGCAGGCCTTTAATCCCAGCATTCTGGAGGCAGAAACAGGTGGATCTCTGTGAGTTCAAGGCCAGCCTGGTCTAAAGAGCTAGTTTCAGGACAGGCTCCAAAACTAGAGAAATCCTGTTTCCAAAAACAAAACAAAACAAAAAAACAAAGGGATGAGACCGATATGGCAAAATTCTAAAATCTATTTATCCTCATGGGTGAGTACATGAGTATTTCATTTTATTTGATGTTTCCTATAAAAATAAGAAAATTCAAGCATATCAATATGCTGTTATGAATTTTTACATTAAGATTTTAAATCACATTATTTATTTGTGTATGAGCACACAAAGTGAGTCATGGCAGCCACACACATGTGGCAGTCAGAGGACAACTTCTGGGAGTCAGGTCTCTCCTTCCAGCATGTGGGTCTCAAGGACAGACCCAGGTTGTTGCACTTGGCAGCAGAAGCCTCCATCCACTGACCCACTTCACTGATCGTTGTTACTATTTTTCCCTAGCAAAAGTTATTCTGTTGAACTGTCTTACCCCAGGACTTCTGTATCCCAAGCCCCACTCGGCCTGTGAAAACAAGTACAGAGCTGAACTTGAACTCCCCGGAGTAACAGGTGGTGTTTGGATCTGGGATAAGTGGGGCCACTCTCTGATGAGAGTGAGGCAAGTTGGAAATGAACCTGGAGCACTAGTCCTAGTTAATTAGCTTAACTATACAACAACACACAAGAAGCCTCTTTAACTACCCCAGCTTGAACAGTAGCAGCTACAAGCTAGCAGGTGGGTACCCACGTGTATCCTTAGCTAAGAAAGAGCTCCAAGAATAGCAGTATTTCTGTCATTTCCATCTGAGTCCCAGCAAGCCCACAGCATCAGAACATCATGCTCTGTTTTCCCAGAAACGTGCCTACTGCTAAAAGGGCAACTTCCACATACGTTCTTACTATTGGAACCAAATAACAATAAACAGAGCATGGTGGTGCACACCTTTAATATCAGCACTCTGGAGGTAGAGGTGAGTGAATCTCTGTGAGTTCAAGGGCCAGCCTGATCTACAGAGCGAGTTATAGGCCAGCCAACAGAAACACCAACTAAAACAAACAAACAACAACAGGTAATGGCGATAGATGATGTTTCGGAGCATGTACAGGAACTAAATTATTCTCTCTCTAAATAAATGGAGGCACAGTACCCAAGAGGCAGTTATCTTAAATGTCACTGGCCATCCATACTAGGCTTGAATAGGGAAAGAAAATTCCCACCAGGACATGGGCTATGCAAAGGGCGCAACAGTAGTAGCCTTGCAAGCACTGGCAGCCGGCCATCAGAAACACAGAGTTAATAAAAACGGATACTCTGTAAGCAGCTGCTTCCTCTGCCTATGGTGATGTCACCGTAAACCCTGCTAACACATGAAGCAGCGTCACACTAAAGCACTGCACAGAGCGAACTGATTACACACAGTGAGACAAGCACAAGCATGAATAGAGGCAGGGAATGGCATTCTAGGTGCGCACTGACCATCTGACACTGCATACAGAATGGCAGCTACCTTCTCATGATTTATAACCTCCAAATAAAATTAAAACTGAAGCACAATAACACTATTAAGACTGTGATGATGGGGACCAGCAAGATGCCAAGCCTGACGCCTGAGCTCTGACTCCTTCCAGCAAACTATCTTCTGACCTTTATATGTGCACTTGGTACATTCGTTGTCCCCTAAAAAACAAGCAAACAAACAAACAAACACAATACTGTATATGGGGTACTTTGCTAACTGTGACAATGAACTAAACTTGTAAGGATGAGCAGACATCACTGAGAAAGACTGAGAGGCTCAGCGCACACAGTTCTCATTCACCCAAGACACATACTTGTCACCCAGTGAACAGCTGAGGAAGTGTGACTGCTCTGTGGGTCTGCTAGACACTCCAGGATGCCACAACTTACTTGCCCCTCAGCAACACATGTCAATAATAGCACAGCTGGAAAGCTTATAAATTTAATGCCAGTTTTTCAGTATCTTTTGTTGACTAAAAAAGACATTTTAAGGGCCTCTGCAATTTTCCAATGTTCTATATAGAATGATTTCATTTTACTAATGTTGCTTCATCCTGGGTATCACTACTTTTCCTTTTAAATTTTCATTTCTCTTTAGTGTGTTTGTGCACGAGTGAGTAGGCATGCCATGGAGGTCACAGAATAGCACTGTGGATTCTGGGGACTTAACTAAGGGTGCCAGGCTTGCATGGTAAGCACTTTCACCTGCCATTTCATCGACCCAAATATCAAATATTGCTAATTTTGCTTTATTTGCTTGTTTCTTTGAGACAGTGTCTCACTGTGCAGCTGGCTGTCCTGGGGCCTGATGTATCCCAGGCACGCATTCCACACCACCCAGCATCTCTCCTTTTCTAGTACAGAAACTGCAGTCTTTTGTGTTCTGAGCCTTCAATAAGGTTTTAATTCACTCACTTCCTACTTAGTTGTCTGGTCACATGCCAGAGTGGCTTCATTGTGCCTCTTCAGCCACAACCCCAAGTGGTTGAGATTACCCATAGTAAACTCAGTAACAGTAAAAACCAACACACAGGTTTCCAGAGACTCTGCTCCAGGTCCTGCCTCATAAGCTCATGGGACAGTGGTGAAATGGGTCAGGACCCTGGCATCCTTTCCTCAGTACCTGACAGATCCAGTGGCCTGTTCCGAGCCAAGCAACATGAGCCCAAGGGAAAATTCAGCCTTTGAGGTGTGCAGACAGCTGGCACAAGGCAGAGGTGTAAAGGCACAGTTTCCACGTGGCTGGCCTGAGCCAAGGGTGACAACTTTGAGCACATCCCAGCCAGCAACCCCCAGCCTGGCAAAAAAGTTGTTGCCAGCTTTGGGTTTGGGGCAAGACTTTAAAATTTCAAGCAAGTGTAAGTAAGATTCAGCCTCTGGAGAGAGCTCACACTTCTTAACAAAATCCATTCAATTAGGCAGCAAGTCCTGCCACAGGCATGAGGAGGGTGGAAGAGAATGGGGGGGGGAAAAGGAAGCATCAGTAAACATAAAACTCTATCTAATAGGCCTTTAAAAAAAGAATGTTTTGCTGGGCATGGTAGAGGAAGCCTTTAAGCCCATCACTTGAGAGGCAGAAGCAGGTGGATCTCTGAGTTCAAGGCCAGCCTGGTCTACAGAGTGAGTTCTAGGAAAGGATCCAAAGTTACACAGAGAAACCCTGTCTTGAAAAACTGAAGAAAAAAAAAAGTTTGAACTGAATTGATTTTGCAAAAGCATTCTTCTTTAAGTGTAAATCTCTGATTACAATGGTATGACCATCGATTCCGAGAGAAAACCATAGCGGCTTCATCTAGGTCTAAGCATGTGCTGCATCTGTCTCACACTTCCATCTTATGTATGTGCTACATGTGCTAAGTTCACACTGTGAGATCAAACACTAAATGTTTACAGCATACAGCAAATTTCCCACAGACACTATTATACAGGGATGCCACTCTGCAGAGAGATGGACCTGGAGCGTTTTCACCCTCATGGACCCTCAAAATCTAAGGCTTGTAATGTGTCCTGTGTGGTTTATACAAGATCATGCACAAGAGAGCAATTCCTCACACTGTGTGCTCGACAGTCAGTCAATCAGACACAATGAAACTGCTGTTAGAAAGGACCAATGAGCAGTCATCACTGGCCCCTTCCAGCATAGAAACATGTAACATTTGTTAACCTGTTCCTAAGTAACACATACCTTTGCAAAGGTAGTAATTACTCCAATGGCAAAGTGGCAGTGTCACATGGGCCATCAGTCTCAAATACTCCCTTGAGATGCTCAAGGCAGCTGCACACTTCCTCCTACGTCTATCCCGAAACTTACCACATAACCCCAACCTCTGCTTCCTGTCTGTCTCCTATCAAGTTGGTTAGCTGCCTCACTTTCCTGTCCTTTCCAACTTCCTAGCTAGGCCTCTGTCCCAAACTGGGTACAGCCAGGCAAATGTGAGGGTTCAGTGAGCTCCCACTTCAGACTAGAGAAGATAAACCGACTCTAGGAAGAGGGAAGAGCAGCTCAGTCTTTCCAAATGTTTGCTTTTTATTTAAGGAAAAAGTGAGGACAAACCCATTTGATGCGCCCATATTTCAGTAACAATTCCTTTCTGGCTTTGGGTCAATAGACTGAGTACTGGTGAACTCCAGCAGGGAGAATGGAATCAAACCTGTGCTTGGAAGCAAAGGAAAGTTTCAGTAAAGCATAAGGGCTCCATTCACATGAGCAGGGTTCAAAGGAGTCAGGAAAGGGCATCTATTGAAACTGCTGCTTTCTCCAGCTTCATTTTTCTATGAGAGAATTATTTACGGGAGTACATATTCTGCTAGGATCTGTGCGCTCTGCTGCTCCACAGGGAGGAGCCATGGTGACTGCACACTATGGGCGACTTGCTGATGAAACACATGGAGAAGTTTTGCTTTAAGGGAACAGAAAGAAACACCAGCCTTCAGGTTATGTGGGCGTGTTCTAGAGTTAAACAGACTGAGTTACTCTGAGGTAAAATAAGCCAGCAGCAAAGGCTGCCGGGGGAGGTGTGGCCCTGAGGGAAAACAGACTGTGCCTATGGCACACAGGTAACCTTTGCATCACAGGCTGCCTCAAGAGCTGGGCTCAACAACTTTCTTTTTTTATGAGGCGGGGCCTCTTATATAGTGTCCAGGCTGGCTTGGAATTCAGAGATCTGCCTTACTCTACTTCCCAAGTGCTAGGATTAAAGGTGTGTGTCACCACGCCCATGTTTCAAAATAATTTTTAGATTTATTACTGTGTGTATATATGGAGGAGGTCACGTACATGCTATATCACTCATGTGGCAGTTAGAGGGCAAGTCTGTGGAAAAGCTTCTCTCTTTTCACTTTAAAGATATTCCAGGATTAAACTTAGACAGCAATTACCTTTGTCTGCTGAGGCGTCTTGCTGCCCAAGTAATGGATTTGACACAGATCAGACCTAAAGTAAAGCCCACTGAGAACTTGAGAGATATTACTATAAAACTATGAATATTTCATCAGAAGGCAAAAAAGAATGAAAAAGTTAACATGTTCTTATTCAAATAGGCCACAATGGGATGTAGTTAAGTGGTAGAATAATGGACAGACACACAGACAGTCCTAAATGCAATCCCTGTAGCAACAGAACAATAAAAGCCCCAAACTGAACCTGTCTGGGGGCTCCCACCAGCCCCCAGGAGTTCTTTCCTATGCTTCCTAACAATCAGTATCCTCTCTGCTTTCAAAAATTACAAAACAGCAACCTGAAAAATGGATTTCCTTTTGGGGGGATAGGGATTTAGTTTATTGAGACAGGGTATCACTATGTAACCTTCGCTAGCTGGGACTCAGTATTTAGACTAGGCTGACCTCAAACTCAGAGATCTGCCTGCCTCTGTCTCAGTGCTGGGATTAAAGGTGTGTGCCAATCCTAACTGCAATGGCCAACCCAGTATTTCTTAAATGACTTGAGAAAAAAATTACAAAGTAAAAACCCAATACTTCTGATCATCATACTTTCATGTGACACCTCTGAGCTGATATCAGACAAAAATCAAGAACCATGATCGGGCAGAATATAGTCAAAACCATGATTGGGTGGAATATAGTCAAATCAGCTTTTCAGCTTAAAAGTGCAGATCTAAGTGCACTACAGAGGGTGTCCCACCATTAAAGAGGAAGCGGTTGTCTAATCTGTCCTAGTGAGCAAATGGAGCTGCAGGACAGTTTGTGTCTTATGAAGAAGGTAGAGGAGTGGAGTGCAGACTCAACTCAGTGGCACGTGTCACTTATGCAGGACTCAGAGCTCAGCCAGATGAAACCCACTTACCACCAGCAAACACGCACCCCATCTCTTGCCTCCCAGCTCAGTCTTTCCTGAACTTTACGGGACTCTACACCCAAGCGGCAAGGATCTTCAACTTGCCAAGAACAGTTCGCTGCATATGTAGATGACATTGCAAAAATGTGTTCATTCCACACTGAGGACTTAGGCTGGGAGCAGCGACTGGTGTGCTCAGTGAGGACTTTACGATCTCCAGAAACCCAGGAAAGAGTTAAACATTCCCTGCACTGGACTAGGTGGCTTCTCACCACACACTTTCAGATCCCATCATTCTCCAAGCAGCTGTGCAGCCAATCAAAGCAAAGGGAGGAAATTATCCTGGCCAGCTGTCAGCCCCAGAGCACTGATGGCCATATATGGTAAAAACCACTCTCAGAGCCAGTCAGGCCTGCAGGCCGGCTGCTGGGGACACATCAGTGAACTGCAGCAGCAGAAGCTGGATGAGGTGAGGAGATGCACAAAGGACAGGCTGCCTGCTCATCTTGGGGGTGGGGGGTGGGGTGGAAACCATCATCTGCTGGGCATACTCTCAGTGAGTCACAGCCATTTGCAGTCATCAAAAATAGCCCCAGGGCACACTGTGAGGTTCCTTCTGCTAGTACTTTGTGCCTCGTTGTTAACTGGGGGGTGGGGGGGGGAGAAGCAGAGCTCCCCTCCTCCTTGCTCCCTCCAGTAAGTCTGGAAAACACAGGCACTGGGAGGAAATGAAAGGGCCCTTCTGTGGCACTTCATGTGGTAATGAGGCCATGCAGCACTCATGTGGCTGGCAGCTCAGGACATAATTTAGAAGTCATTGTTCTGCACCTGGTGCCCTCCCCCTGCATCCCTAGCCCATCCCCCAGTCTTTCAAGGCCCACAGACTTCATAGTGTAGGCGCTGGGGGCATCAGACAGACTATTTCAGTAGGCAGTGGACAGGCAGCTCACAACACAAGAAATGGCATGTAATAAGAACCTCTTCCATTAACACCAAAAGCCATGAAGTGCCAAACAGCCACCTCTATAGAGTGGACAATCAGCATCACTCTTCGTGGAAAGGAAAATTGCCTGTCAGCATGTTCAGCTGACACAGCAATGCAGCCAATGCAAATCTGGCAGGTGCTGGCACAGTGGGTCACACAGAAACACACCATGGGAGCCTGAGCTCCTTTTGAATCGCCTGTGAAAGGAAGAACTTATCAGCTCAGCGCCTAGCACTTAAAGGAAATCCTCAGGACAGAGCTGCTGGGATCTCGTTACTATCACAAGGTATGGCACACACGGAGACTGAACACCTGACACTATCTGGGCCAATAGCAGAAGACCAAGCTGTTGTCTGGTTAAGCTTTCCACCAGGGATAGAATGCAAAAAGTTTCAACTAGACTACAAGTCCCTAAGACCCCTGGTCCTTCACATATAATAGGAAAAAAAAAAAAAAAACAACAAAAAGGAAAACTTAGACATGGAAGTTCAAAATAATAAAAGACCTGCAGTCTGAGGCAGCCACTCTGTACCAGGCTCAAATTCTGCAGGAAAGAGCAGCCAAACAAAGCGCAAAGCTCAGCTGGATGGAAATATGGCATCCCACTCAAGCCCCTGCGTCCTCCTGAGGTTAAGGGAAGACATCTGGTTGGTGCAGCTGTTACAGGACCTGAGCGTTTGTTCAGTTCTTCACATGCTCTCAAGGAAAATGACAACTTTGCACAATTCATATTAGAAATAAAGAAAAAAAGCCCAACAAATGTGTGATTTTCTACCATAAAGCTACTTTCAACAACTTCTGACTTACAATGTTGGTTCATGTGATACACAAATGATCAGATCCATTTCCTCTAGCATGCCATTCTCCCATGCCAAGAAAGTCAACCTACACTTTGAAGTTCCAGTGTGGAAGAGATGTGGCCACCACTGCTTTCCTGGGGTAGAACATTCCCCATACTTCTCAGACTGTACATTGACAGGGCTTTGCAAACAATCTTCCTTGTCTTCCTCACCTTCTAGCCTTAGGTGGCATCCATCACCCAGGGCTGGAGCACTTGATGCAGTCACAAGGCTCAGCACTGGGTTATTATACAAACTTTAAAAACAGTTACCTAGATCCGGGTGGTGGTGGCATATGCCTTTAATCCCAGCACTTGGGAGGCGGAGGCAGAGGCAGGCAGATCTCTGTGAGTTCGAGGCCAGCCTGGTCTACAAGAGCTAGTTCCAGGACATCTAGAACTGTTACACAAAGAAACCCTGTCTCGAAAAACAATACAGAAACAAACAAACAAAAACCAATTTCCTAGACGAAACCTTCTGCCCACAGGTGGAGTTGTCAGCCTTGAATGGCAATGAGCACAGTGCAGCAGCAGCTGTGCAGTGTGGCACTGACAGCACTCCCGTCTTCCATGCTCTGAGCTTGTGTGGGATGTGAAGCCTACTATGGGCGTACTACCAGCAGACAAAGAAAAGTACCAACCAATTGGTTCCTCCTACCACGAGAAACTTGTTCAACTCAGAAGTCATCTTCTCAGACAATGAGATGAGCCTGTTGGACAAGAACCATGACTTTGGATAAAATTACACCTGCACACACATTCATTGTCAATATTGCTCAGATCAATCACCACTGTCTTGTGGAACCAGAAGTATGAGTCTGACCCAAGTTTTGTGATTCCTGGAGAGTGCCACTCAAGACTGACACTGGACAATACAGCCAGCTGGGGACTGTCTACAGAGGCCTTAGTGTTTGTTGTGCCCAATGAAGAAGTGACTGGCACCCTAAGAGACACTGTAATGTTCTGTCCTATCTCTTTAAGAAACAAGCCACGCCCACTCCCTTCCAGCTTCTAGCCTTAGCCTCGCTCTCACTTTCTCTCTCTTGGTCCTCTTCTCTCCCCCTCTCTCTCTTTCTCCTCTCTCTCTCTCTCTCTCTCCCTCCCCTTTTTCCTTCGCCTCAATAACCCACCTAATAAATGTTCAACTTTAATCTGCATGGTCTATGTCTTGTCTCTCACCCGCCCTCAGCAGCCACTCCATGTGGCGGCTAGCCGCCAGAGCACTGCCGGGGACCCGCAGCCACATGGAGACATGCCGGAACACTGCCAGGGACCCGCAGCCACATGGAGACATGCCGGAACACTGCCAGGGACCCGCAGCCACATAGGAGACATGCCGGAACACTGCCGAGGACCCACAGCCACATGGAGACATGCCGGTGTGGTCTCATGCACCCAGGACTGGCTGCTTTCTAACCCGCTGTCCCCTGTCCCCTGCCTGCCGGGGAACTTGCTACAAAAGCATTACAGACACCACATACCCTTGAAGCAAATGAATGACTTCTAGGAGAAGAGTTCTCAGGGGCACCACAAAGCAGTTCAGGGATATCTTTCTGCCTGAGATGACCCTGCTGTCCTCTGTCCTGAATGGGCAAGTCCTGAAGAGCACACTAATGATGTACACCTGTATAAAGATGTTGATGATTCAATAAGGAGTCCACATCAAAGGAATAACACACAGAGAGATCAAAGCAGATAATGAAAAGTCTGTTCACGCTGCTAAGCAGAGTCAAGATGTTCCTTGTCAACAGCCCCAGCAGCTTTGTGGACAAAGTATAAGGCACATCACTGGAGAGATCTGTGCAACCTGGTTCAGAGGTCACAGTTCAGGCAAGAAGTTGAGCTCCTTATGGTATGTGGGCCTTCTGAAAGGTGAGTGAGAATGGCTCTGACTGGGATGCACCCTAGACTACAGAGAGGCCAGATGTACAACAGAACAAGCAGCAGGAATTTTTGAAGCTCACTGGATTGGAAAGAGCTTCAGTGATGTATTCTGATGACAACATATACAATAAACTGGCAGACATGATGCTGAAGTGCAGCTGACTGGCTGGTGCACACACTCTGAGTGTGGTCCAAGATCAGAGCCATGAATATGAAGGAGTCCATTCAGACATGGTGCGGCTGCGCACCTGACCACGGACTGGGCTGTTGGAACAAGTGTGGGCTCACAGAAGCAATGAGTTGCAGTTGGTTTTGTAGGCATGAAAAAGGGAGTCATGCTGAATGGTCACAATCCCTCTACCTTCAGAGAACCCCTGCTGCAGAGAGACCCAGGGCTAGTAAACTGTATGGCAAGAGTGAGGCCTATCACTAAAGAGACCAGTGGGACCTGCTCAATGTGTTTATGAGAAAGCCACTGTAGGTTAACAACTTGACAGGGTGGCTTTCAATGACACCATCAATTTCTAAAAATCATAAATCAATATGCCTTTTGGTATTTGTTTTCTACCTTGTGGAGATACCCAGGTTGAGACAGGTGCTAGCCACCTAAGACGTGGCCTTCCTGCACAGAGGGCCCAAGGGCAGGTTTCATGTTGAGACTCTGATGCAGCCCTCTGGGACTGATGAGTCTACTTGATGTCATCTGTGTTCAGCAGGTCAAGGGGGAAACTGTTCTCAACAATTTGTGAGAAATTTCGTGATTGTTTACAGGCAGAATGATGGCAAACACAGGGGTACAGGGACGCGCAGAGATAGCCCCTGGCAGAAGGCAGATGATCTAGGGAGCAATTCATCAGCACCACCCTGCAGCAAGGAGCAGAGGGGAGTCCAGTCAGCAGCCAGTTCCCAAGCCTTCTGGCCCTTAGGCTTTCTCAGACGTCCCATACTGCTTCAAAAGAATGCAGTCTCCTGGAAGCACTTTCTTGATCCCTCAAGATATGCTTGCTGTGCCCTGACACATGTAACAGGCAGGTTCTCTGTTCTATAGAGATGGGACATTATAGAGTAAGGCAAGAACAGAAGTGAAACCTCAGGGCTCAGCCCATGCGTGGGAAAGGCAGCAAAGACTTGAGAGGGGCTCATTGAGAAACAGGTGAAGGGCAGATCTTCTTCCCTTCCCCTCTGGAGGAAGAAGAATCCTTTCTAATGTCTGTATCTACAGTTTCTGTCAACATATCTGCTGCCCTGCCTGAGGGCCACAGGAATAGCTGGAGTTAGGAGTCACCATCCTGTTTAATAGCATTTTTATCGCAGATGATGGCTATGTGCCTATGGACAGAATAGCCGTGGTTCATATTACAGGACTCACCATGAGTCTTTATTCTGACCTGGCATATATTCTTTGGGTTGTGTTTTGGTTTTTCAGATAGGATCTCACCATGGAATTCAGGCTGTCCTCAGATCCTTCTGCCTCAGTTTGGAGTCCCAAAAGACAAGGTGGTAGGGCGGGTTTGGTGAGTATTAAATCTGGATTATGGCAAGATCAAGAAGGAGGTGTGCATCTAACTGCAAAGTGCAGTGTGTGAATGAGCTGTGCAGCATCACCACGGGACCTCAGGATCCTCTGCTGTGTGCAGCCCTCCAACCACCTCCTTCTGTACTGCACTCTACACACAGAGAGTTCAGCAGTCTGGTCTTCTCCAGAGCGGGAGGCATGCTGCTGTTTGTTCATCCCTGGTGCCTGGCAGCTAGCATCCAATGCTGGCAGGAGACGCTTGGCACTGCACAGGGTTGGGGTCTCGCAGCTTCTCCTCTGGAGTAGCAGAATGAAGAACCAGGAGAAGAATTTTGGGCACAGACTAGTTTACTTGAGAGTGAGGTGGCTATATTTTGAATGTATAGAGTCCAGGACCTAAGCCTTGGGGGAGAAAAACATTTTCTGGATATGAATAAGGATTTTTTTTTCTTTTTGAGACAGAGTCTCTCTTCACGACCCCATCTGTCCTAGAACTCACTCTAGACCAGACTGGCCTCCAACTCACTTGTGAGACCCACTTGCCTCAACCTCACAAGTGCTAGGATTAAAGCAGTGTGCCACCATATCCAGCTCTGAATGAATTTTACAACTTACTCCTGTGCAGGCGGTCTCAATCTTGGGAACACTAAACTCTGTGGTGCCGCGATCTGACACGGCACAGGCCAGCAGACTGTGACCCAAAGTCACGCCGGCGCAACACATAGCTGGGTTAGGACATAAGTATTTTTCCCACGTATTTGTTGGTTTTTCAAGACAGGGATTTTCTCTCTCTCTCTCTCTCTCAGTTTTTCAAGACAGGGTTTCTCTGTGTAGTTTTGGTGCCTGTTCTGGAACTCGCTCTGTAGACCAGACTGGCCTCTGCCTCCCGAGTGCTGGGATTAAAGGCATACACCACCACCGCCCAACTCTTCTTTATCTTCTTTTCCATTTTGCTATTTGTCTGTATCTACTTCAGTCAAGACGGGTTCTGACTTGTCACTGTCATGATTCTCTGCAGGGACACAACCTCTGACACACAACATCTTGTTCTTTTCCTGTTCTTTTTGTGCACATTAAGTACACTGCTACAGGGGAAGCAGATCTGCTTCCTACAGCTTAAGAAAATCTATAGAGCAAATAATAAGATTAGTTTTGATGTTTAAAAGTAAGTAAATAAATAAATTTAATGACCCAGCACAAGTTTCAAGGGCCTGGACTACACTGTAAGATCCTATCACAAACAAAAATGAATGTTTATAGTCACACACACACACACACACACACACACACACACACACACGGGTACGTATATGCATTTATATTTTCTATCTACAGTTCTTTTAAGGTAAGAATGTTCAAAACTACCAGAACAGGCATGGTGGAGGACAGCTCATCATGCGAGGTCAGGAAGAGCACTCACCTAATGTGTATAAGGCCTAGCCTGGGACCAGGGAGGGGTGGGACAGACAATTAGAAAGCCAATTGTCTTAGTCAGGGTTACTATTGCTATGATTAAGCACCATGACCAAGAGTAAGTCAGGGAGGAAAGGGTTTATTCAGCTTACACTTCCACAGCACTGTTCATCATCAAAGGAAGTCAGGGCAGGAACCTAGAGGCAGGAGCCAACGCAGAGGCCATGGAGGGGAGCTGCTTACTAGCTTGTTCCCCATTGTTTGTTCAATTTGCTTTCTTATAGAACCCAGGACCACCAGCCCAGAGACGGCACCACCCACAGTGGGCTGGGCCCTCCCCTATCAAATCACTAATTAAGAAAATGCCTTACAACTGGATCTTATGGAGGCATTGTCTCAGCTGAGGTTCCCTCCTTTCAGATAACTCTAGCTTATGTCACAGTGACATAAAACTAGCCAGCACAACTCTTACTGCTCACATATGGAGTGTAAACAACCATTATATGTCAAAGACTATAGTCTGATAATACCGGTATTACGGTTGTTGCCTGCCTATCAAGTTACCCCGAAACACAATTGCCTAAAAATGAACATTTATTTATCACCTCACAGCTTCCGCTATCAGGAATTCAAAAATGGTTATGTAGTGTTCTGTGTCAAAGTCTCACAGGACAAGGTCTGTCCTGAGTGAGCTAATGAGCTGCAGCACTGCTGGAGGTCCATGGCCTCTCCTCAGAGTTGTTTGATGTCCTCACAGCATGGCAGCTCCAAAGAAGCTATTAGGCTTTATGAACTACTCTCAGAAGGCACGTTCCAACACTTCCACCACATCTGGAGACCCACACAATGGCACAAATACCAGGAGTCAGAGTCACCAGATGCCATCTTGGAGATTGATCCCACAACACTGTTTGAGAGGCTGTACAGTCACTTGGTTTACACCCTCCACCTAAGTGAATCAAGAGAGTAAGATCTAATGATGGCCCCATCTACAGTGGGTAAGAAAGTAATCATAACACAGTGTGATGGTGCAGCCTGTGATACAGCAGAGCATTGCAAGAACTAAGAGAACCCAAAGTGTGCTTTTCTCTGCTCAGCAAGTCATGAGTAATTTTGACCTGAGTACTGAACAGTAAGAAGAGATCAATTATCAGACACTTGGAATGCTGACTGGAATCACTCAAATTTTCTTCTCCAAAACATGACAGAAACTCTAGAGTAGTCCTCATCAAACCTAGCCCTATCTGAGACTTGGGTCTTATAAGGCAATCGTTGCGAAAAGTGAAATGGGTTCTCTCGTGTGCTTAGCAAGTGCTATGCACCATTCCTGCAAGAACCAAGACAACGACCAGTGATCGTTTTCTGTACATTCTGAGAGCATTTGCTGATTTTTTTTTCACTAATTGATAGTTGAGATAGACTACAAAATGAGTTAAGACTGGAGTTCACAGCCACAAAGCAAAATCCCTACAGTCTTACATGTTCGTTCCCAAGGTAGCGGGGAAAACTAACCGTTCAGGAGCCAGTGAGGCTGCTCAGTAGATACAGGCTCTTACAGCCAGGCCTGACAACTGGAGACCAATGCCCAGGACCTACATGGTGGAAGGAGAGAACTGACTTCCACAAGTTGTTCTCTGACCATCATAAGAGCAATCACTATGACCACCACACACACACACACACACACACACACACACACACCCCTATCTATCTATCTCTTAAAATAAATAAAGGTATCTATCTATCTAACACGGAAGGGACAAAGAGACGATAGTGGCACAAAGGTTAAAGAGTCCCAGTCACAGCCAGCCTATCAAGGCCTATACCTCTCTAGACAGTCACTGCACCAAGGAAATCAGTAGTCACTCCAAGACACAAAGATCCTTTACAATCAGAATAGTCAAGGGGAAGGGAGAGGCACCAGGGGGACAGGAGCCTGCAGTGTGCATCCTCCATCCTAGCTGGAGAGCAAGTGTGCACAGCTCTAAGAGCACTCTCCACCCTCACTTGTTAGGCAGGATTGGCAGGTTCTCTGAGGTCCGAAGTTCGTGTGTGTGCCTAACAGGAACTGCTGCCTGTGCTGCTTGCTTGAGTCTCCATGATTCATAGCAGGGAGGGGATGTTTGCTTCAGCTATGCATCACAAGTATGGCTACTCTACAGAGGAAAGATTGTTCATGCCAGTCTGGCAGACTGCTCAGGGGACTGAAAACCTGCATGCTAGAGACGGGGTAGCTTGGATACTGTGACAAGGGAAAAACTATTCCTCATGCTAACCAAAACGACAAAGCCTTTATGTATTTGGCAAGATTGCCATGTCTTCTCCATTCTCTGAAGGACTGAAGAACAAGAAAATACACCAAACCATACCTATACAAGTCATGGTAGAGTGGCATGCCATGGCTTGAGCAATATTACAGACAAGCCGGTGCTCACGTGGGCTAAGCCAACCCACCACACTTTAGCTGAGAACGTTCCTTATTCCTCAGCAGGGGCTACTAACAATCACTTTCTCTAATAAAATCACCCACATAAAAAACTCATAAATCACATGCTTAAAACATGATCCAACATGCTGATTGCTCATGTGTATGCCAGTTCTTGTGTGTGAGCATACACACATACACACACACACACACACACACACACACACACACACACACACACACACACTTACTTCAGTATATCTGTCCCTGTTATTATTAACATTTTGAATCTTAAGTCCTAGAAGACAGAGATTGTCTAACTCATTTATAGTCTCTGAGGATCTAATCACAAGACTCTCAGATTACAATAATGTGATTTACTGTGGGCAGATATTAGCTTTTAAATGTAAGACTCTCTGATCCCTTTGATCAGTATGTGCACACTCAATACTGCTGTGTGAACAGTCCCTAAGAATCATGAGAAGCCTCTGAGAGGGACTAAGAGCATAACTAGGGCTGGAGAGATGGCTCAATGGGTAAGAGCACTGGCTGCTCTTTCCAGAGGACCCATGTTCAATTCCCAGCATGCACAGAGAGGCTCACTACAGTTTCAGGGGATCCAACAACCTCTTCTGGCCTCTGCAGGCGTTGCACAAGCATGCAGGCAGGCAAAACACTCATACACATAAATATAATTTTTTAAAAATAAAATCAAAGTCACATCGTGCTCTCACTTCTTTCAGAGTAACTTTAGGCTGTAGCAGGCAGAGCAAGTCGGTGCTCACCAAGAGCTCAAGTCCTTGCTATCTTTTCTTTGTCTTCTCTCTGAGTAGGACAGGGTGCTGAGACAGGGTCTTACTATGTAGCACTGGCTAGCCTGGAACTAACTATGTAGGTTGCCTCTCAAGTGTTGGAATTAAAGGTATACACCATCACACAGGGCCAGTAACAGCAATCTCATACTTTCTGGTGCAGATCAGAAAACTGACCACAGTGCTGGGGGTGCAGGCTGGCAGGGTGCAGCTTGGTGACAGAGATCTTAACTAGCAGGAGTCAGGCCTGAGGTTCAATTCCCCCCACCCAGGGAGGGGGATGACCACAACAAAAACTAGATTCAAATCTTTCTGAAGGACAAAAATGCTGGGAGTGCAGGCGCTGAGTTTATCAACAGCAAACCAACGCATCACATCTGATGGTCAAAAACAATGAAGAGTGACAATCAAATATCAGCAACAACGTAAAGTCCACAATCCATACTCAAATACCTAGGGGTATATGTAAATTACAGGGTAGGTATTTCCTGCCAACATAGAGGACATGGATGGTCCTATTTTCTATAGCTATTGATGGCCTGTAGCCAGGCAGCACCTTAGGAAGAACTGAAACACCAGTGCCAGCTGACATCCAGCCTCATGGCCAGGACTGTGCAGGGGTACCTCTTGAGGGCTCCCAGGACTGACCACCACCCTTTCTAGCTGGGCAGGGCCCTGGCAACTGTTCTTTGCAAGAAGGGGAAACAATGGAACACCAACATTTGATTTTCTAGATTCTGAATACTGAACCCACACAGAAACTGCCACAGAACTGATGGCCACAGGAAAGGAAACACACTGAGAGCATACAGAATTACCAGGGGGAGATATACATACATACATACATACATACATACATACATACATACATACATACATACATACATACAACATATATACATACACACACATACACACACACCCTTTAAGTTAGAGAAAGAGAAATAGAGGGACACAATGACAGATCCATGCCCCACTACAAAGTGATCCAGCCAGGACTCAATTTCACAGCTTTTCAGTTCCCAGACCTCATATTTTCCTAAAAGCCTCTCTGACACAAAGAGTTAACTGTGCACATTTAATGTCTGAGAAGCAGAGTGCCTGTGAGCTTGCTGAGGAGAGAAGTCAAGAACATCGAGCACTGGTCTACCTTTCAATGCTGTCACTAAGTTCACATCACTGTTAGCCCCTGGAACAACAGTTCAGGACAAAGCCTTCCAGCTATGGAAGGAACGCCTAGACGACTCCTCCAAATGAGAATGAATATATGTGTATCTGTATGCACACAAGTATGGTTGCACTCACTTGTGTGAGTGCACAAGCGGAGGTGTCTTCTATTGTTTTCTACCTTATTTTTGGAGACAATGTCTCTCAGTGAGACCTCACCATTCTCGATAGACAGGTAGCCAGTGAGCCCCTGGACTCCTCCTGCCTCTGACCCCCTAGTGACAGTGTTACAGACATGCATTGTTGGGCCTAGTTTATCACATGATGCTGAAGATCCAAACTCAAGTTCTCATGCTAACACTATCCACGAAGCCATCTCCCAGACAAAGCATAACAATGTTCAAAGGACTCCTCTATTCTCATTCCCGTGAGGATAGTTACAGAACAACATATTCTGACTAACACAGGCCACTTAATGTAGGTAAGAACCATAACAAACAGATCTCCTGTAAGTGCTGTGATGTTCAAAGTCTCCCGTGGTTTGCAAAAGCAAAGATGAGCCTTTTGTGGATGTGGAATCTGAAGGAACTGTCTGAGCTCAGTGGAAGATTAGCCATTCACAGTTTATTTTGGGCTTCTTAATTGGCTTGTTCCAGTTCTTTGAAGAAAACAATGTCTTGAATTTGTCCCTCAGTTTATAAAAAAAAATGCTTTAACTCCAAACAGACCATGAGTCCCTGACCTGGCTGACAAGCTGTGGTTGTCCTCTCAGATGGCCGCCCTGAGCCATAGTAATAAAAAGCCAACTTTCTGAATGCTTCTCGCTACTAAAAAAGAATACACAGCTGGAGAGATGGTTCAGAGGTTAAGAGCACTTGCTGCTCTTCTAGAGGACCTGAGTTCTATTCTCTTACCCACACCATGTGGCTCACAACTATCTGTAGCCTCAGCTCCAGGGGACCCAATGCCTCTAGCTTACACGTGCACATGTGCCCTCGGAGCATGCATATGCTTACATGCACACAGACACTTAACATAGGTAAGAACCATAGTAAACAGATCTCCTCTAAGTGCTGTGAGGTTCAAAGTCTCACGTGGTTTGCAAAAGCAAAGATGGACCCACTGAGCCTTTTGTGGATGTGGAATCTTCCTTTACACTGTATGGAGATATGTTACTGTGATTGGTTTAGCAAAACATTAAATGGCCAATAGTTAGGCAGGATTTTCAGGACAGAGAGAATACTGGGAAGAAGAAAGGGGAGAAGTCAGACAGACATAGAATGAGTTGGACATACAAAATGGGATAGAGATAAAAGCCAAATGGTACAATTTAGATTAATAAAAATATAGGTTAATTTAAGTTATAAGAGCTAATTAAGAACAAGCCTAAGCTACCAGTCGAGCTTTCATAATTAATAAGAAGTCTTAGCAGACAGGACAGAAAAATCTGCCTATATCTATATGTAATTAAAAATAAACCCTTGAAATAAATAAAGAAACATACTAAACAGATCTATGGGCAAAGCACAACAGACATTCAGTTCAAACCCCACTCCAAAATCAGGTTAAGTTACAATGGTATGGCATCAGTCAATAGAAACAAAGGTATCAAAGTAGAAATATCTCCAATCCATGGCAAGGTTCACATTTGCCAATTAGAAGTTGCATTGGAAATGAGTGTTTGCTTTGTTCCCTAATTCTTTGGAGAGCTGGTTCAGTTGTGTAATAAATCCAGCCACAGAAGTCAAACAGAAATGTAAAACAAAACAAGCTAGTCATGAACACCCAAGAGGAACTCCAGGAGAACCAGAAGTTTCCCCAAGGAGAAACATCCACCTAATGTGGAACAGTACTCTACTGACAAAAAAACTGACTTCACTGTGTCTGCTTTCAGAGCCATGATCCATAGTGAGATGTGCCCTCGTACACATGGCTCAGAAGCAGATGTGAGGGTGGGGAAGGTCCCCTGTGGATATGCACAGAAGGGAACTAGCGGTACTCAATGCCTGCATCTTCACATGGTGGTAAGGGCATGAAACCCTTACCTCTATCCAGAGTTCAGGGCTCACCAAACCCCCTTTCCTCTACAGCTAAGGAGAAGAGGTGCACGAAAGCTCCACCTCATGCCCATCTGGGCCAGGGCTCAATGGAAGCCAAGTCAGGAAAGGACCAGTGGGGACACACTGAGGGTGAAGTGCACACAGAGCCACTCAGTCAGGGCCTTTCAGTCTACACCTTGTTAAACAGCTTAGATCCTATGCTGTGACTTATTACCAGAGCTGGGATAATCTTGAATCCTGTGTGGACCCCTCCAACACCCCTGCCCTGGCAACAGGGGTGGAACCAGGGTCACATGTACACTAAACAATGAGAATCTACCACTGAGCTATAACCCATTTCTCGGAACATTTTCTTGAGTTCATGCTCCATTTACAACTCAAAATCCAAAAGGCCAGTGGCTGAAGAGTTGGCTCAGTGGGTTAGAGTACTTGCTAGCCCTTGCAGAGGACCTGAGTTCAGTTCCCAGCACCCACATGAGGCGACTTAGAAACCAACTGCCTGTACCTCCAACTCCAGAATGGGGCATCACTCACCTTGTGCAGAGGAAGCACCAGGAAGGCTCCTCCCCCACTCGCTTCTATGATGATGGCAACAAATCTGGGGTTGACAGCACAAAAGGAACTGTCCCAGGTCACTCGGGAGACTCGGATGTCATCATAGCACTGGTCATTTTTCACTGCCTGTCCAAAGACATGCCGGAACTTGCTCTGCCGCACAACTCGTCGCATTGTTTCTGCAAAAAGAAGAAAGGAATACATGAGTATCATGGGCCGCAATTGGAACAGGCAAGCTGGCAAAACAGAACAGCTCAGCATTCTGTCTACTGTCCTAAAAAGTAGTCAGGCTGCAAACCCCAGTTCCCTCTGCAGCATACACAGAGAGCAATAGAGCACTGCAGACCATGTCAGGACACGGGGAGCACTGCAGACCGTGGCAGGACACGGGGAGCACTGCAGACCGTGTTGGTAAGACTTACGACACCCAGAGCCAGTCCATAGCTTTAACTTATGATCATGAAGAAAATCCATCTTTCAGGGGTGGGTGGGAAAGCTCACTCCACCCTCCCTATTTTGGAGATGGGAAAATACCAAAGGGAATCTACCTTGTAGATGTGAAGCCAAAGTCCCAAAGAAGTTATGATCTGGTGGCTTTCTTCTCAGCCTGCAGGGTCATTTCCCAGTTTTTATACATCCTCCTCTCCCTGACATCAGCATTCCTCTGGCTGAGCACTGTGCTGGCTCCCCAGAGCAACTCCACATTGCCAACTATGAAGACTCAAGAGACAGAAGCAGTCGCCCTGCCACCAAGTGCCTGCTACTATCCTCCCGAAACAGGCTTGCCCTTCAGAGCAACCCAAACCAACTGCTGGCTGCTGAGCATCCCAGTGAAGAATGGGAAATCTGACCTGAGTCAAGAGCCAGGTCTTAGAAAAAGGAGAAGCAATTAAATGGGAAGTGGTTGATGGGGGCTACTTACCAGACAGTGACTCTGGCAATCCCACCCTGCATGGAAAAGTTAGGAGCCAGGTATTGGCCTAGAAGTCAGGGCAGTCAAACCAGCCTGATGACACGATGACGGTAACAGCTGGACAGGAGAAAGGGGACAGGCCAGTGTGGAAGAGAAAGGAGACCACAAAGAGGGTCTCATGTCGGATCACTCAACCTCTGGCAGAGTAAGCTAGGCATGGGGAATGTGGGTGACAGTTAGCTGGGGTCCTGGGCTCCTCGTGGGTCATTTTAGACAAATCCCAATGGGTTGCCAGATGGACATGAACACGGAAAGCTTTGTGCTTCAGGCCAAGGCTCCATCCACCTCAGGTTTTCTAGCTGGCACTTGATGTAATTTTCCCGTCTGCTTCTGTATGGCATTCTGCTCAACAGACAAGTGGCACGTGGATAAAGCTAAGTGGAACTGGCATGTGGCCAAACCCTGACAAATTTGTTGAAAGCCAGATCACTGTGAACAGAAGAGGCCAGCACCTGTCCATTTGTGCCAAGTGGGACATGTGGTGGGCAATTCTGTTTCTTGTCCTCTAACAGCCTCTTTTGTAGCCCTGAAACCACGCTCAGATGCAGAAGAGTTTATTTATGCCAGAACCTCCTGCCTTCACAAGGCTTGTGTAGACTGTCCTCTTTGCAATGCTGGGCGTGTAGCTAGGCAGAGGCAAAAGTCTGGTGGCAGATCACTGAGCCCCGTGTTCTGCAGCCCAGCTGCTGTCTGACCTTCCCTGCTGACTACTGGGATGTACACACTTTGAATGCTTGGTAGAGATGCTAAGGACTAACACTCAGCCAACAGCCTTCAATGTGAAATCGTGTGAGTTCCTCAGGCATGAGTCAGATGTAGCTTCCACTGTGGCAAAAACTAAAGGCACACACCTCCATACTGGTTGCTCTCAGAAGCCACCGCCCTCACAGCCATCAGTATTACAAGCCACTAAGGTTGGAGTCCCCACCAGCTACCCCCAGAAAGTGTCTCAAAAGTCAGTTTAAGGAGTTGAGAGATGGCTCAGCAGTTAGTGTCTCTACTGTTCTCTCAGAGGTCCCACATTTAGTTCCCACACATATCCAGCTGCCTGTAGCTCTTGCTCCAGTGACTCCAACACCCTCCTCTGGCCTCCGTGGATACCTGAACTCATATTCACATACCATAAATAAAAATAAATCTTTAAAAAAGTTAACATAGAAAAGAAAGACTACACTAGATTAGTCAATGTTTTTATGCATTAAAATATTTTACAAATTGATAAAATTAAAACCAATAGAAAAAGTCTGTGACTCACACCTTTAATCCCAGCACTTGGGAGGCTGAGTCAAGTGGATCTCTGAGTTTGAGGTCAACTTGGTCTACAGAGTGAGTACCAAGACATCCAGGGCTACACAGAGAAAAAAACTCTGTCTAAAAACAAACAAAAAAAGGCCACAAAACAAAAACCAATAGAAAACTACGCAAAAAAAAACAAAAAACCACACAAACAGGTAACACAGAGAGAGAGAGAGAGAGACAGACAGACAGAGAAAGAGACAGACAGACAAACAGAGAGACAGAACTCACCACCATTCCCTCCCCAAGTCCTAAACCTATGACACCAAAGGACTTGGTGAGTATAAACACACAGGATTAAGACAGGAACTGAGCCCCCCAGAGAGCAGACCTGACAACAAACTCAGAAAAGCCTAAATCACTGAGTGATTGCCATGGGCACCTCCTACACTCAGCTGAGCATTTTGGGACACTCTCACAAGGGCTGGTACATACTGTAAATCCCTAGTATAAACAGAAAGGAGAACGCTCCAGCTGGGCGTAGTACTGCACTGGGAAGGCCAGGATCTCAAGGTCATCCTCAGTTTACCAAGGTAAAGGGCCAGCATGGGCCACTGAGCCTTAACAAACCAAACAGTCCTCTTTACCTTACATGAAGTCAAACTCACTTTCATTCCTAATTACATCTGGGCAAAAGGAAACACATGTTTGTAGGTGGAGACTGTTGCTTTCTTTCCCGGATGCCCACACCCGAATAATCATATAGAAACTATATTAATTACAACACTGTTTAGCCAATAACTCAGGCATATTTCTAGCTAGCTCTTACATCTAAAATTGACCCATTTCTATTAATCTGTGCATTGCCATGAGGCTGATGCTTACCGAAAGGTTCCAGGTCCTTCTTCATCCTTCTGACTCTGCCTACTTTCTCTCTATATCTCTGTTAGGATTTTCCGCCTGGTTTTACTCTGCTAAGCCATTTTGGCCAAAACTGCTTTATTCATTAGCCAGTAAAAGCAACACATATACAAAAGGGCATCCCACATCACAAGTTCTTACAGTTCAATAGAAGAATATAATGGCTGGGTGGTGGTGGCGCACACCTTTAATCCCAGCATTCGGGAGGCAGAGGCAGGCGGATCTCTGTGAGTTTGAGGCCAGCCTGGTCTACAAGAGCTAGTTCCAGGACAGGCTCCAAAAACTATAGAGAAACCCTGTCTCAAAAACAAAAAACAAAACAAAACAAAAAAAAAAGAATACAATGTTAACCGAGAGCATAGTGTGAAGATGCAGCCAGCTTTCCTGGTCTGAGCTGACTCAACCAAGCAGAATTGGGACTTGACAGGCAGTTTGAGCCCATTCATGTTCAAGATCAAATCTAATCTGAGCCCAGCTGCCCACCTGTGACACTGCTGCTTCGGTTGCAGAGAAAGTCTCCAGCCCTTCAAACACAACAGAGAACAGCAGTACCAAGAGCAAGCTCCAGAACCTGTGAGCATGCGTGTGAATGGCACAGGGTCTGGCCACAGTTCACTAGGATTAGCCACAGACCCTGTGTCAGTGTTTCTACCTGAAAGTAGGGACAGACACACACATAAAGCTGACATGATGGTTACATGAGCACTCCATGATGAGTCATAAGAGATGGCTCTGCTTACAGCATCTAGTATCAACACAAAAAAACATCACTCAACAAATGTCACCATCCTAGTAACTGGCCTAAAATAGCCTGGACTCAAACTCCAGTTCTGCCACTTGTCAGCAAGTTACTTTACCCTCTGAACCCCAATACCCTCATGTACAGAATGAAGAGCATGTGCTTGAGAAAGCAAGCTGCAAAGCACAGGTGCAGTGGCTCCATCGCCAATCTACAAAGCAGAGTTGATGCCACTTCACAAGCGCCTCCCAAGACCACAGAGCAGGAGCACTATAAGCGACCTGTGCTCTGATACAAGACGTCTCACACACACTACAAGCCAACACTTCTCATGAATATGGGGACAAAACGGTCAGCAAAAGGCTAGCAAAGCATATCCTGCAACACATGAAAAGGAAATACACATCAAGACCAAATGGGATTTACCTCTGGTAAATGCAACAAAAGTTGGTTCAACATATGAATAGTGACTGGTTGGACCTACCACACCAATAGAAGAGAAAACTCACATGACCACCACAGACACAAAGCATTTGACAAACCATGACAGAACACTCAGCAGAGGAGGAATAAAAGGGGACTTCCTCACAATAAAGAGAAGAACGACCACACCTAACACAATGTGCAGTGTTGAAAGGTTACTCTCTAAAATCATAAACGAAACAAAACTGCACTCTGGCCACTCCTACTCAGGACTGTACTACAGGAAAAATTAATAAATGTAGCCAGGTGCAAGAACCAGGAGCAATGCCCAACGATCAGCTATGTTTCTATACATTCACAACAGGCAATGCAAAAATAAAATTAAGAAACAATTCCAATCACAACAGCATTGGGGGGGCAGTGGTGATGCACGCCTTTAATCCCAATACTTGGGAGGCAAAGGCAGGCTACAGAGTGAGTTCCAGTACACCCAAGGCTGTTACACATAGTGCTGGAGAGATGGCTCTGCAAGAGCATAGATTGTACTTAACTGCTGAGCCATCTCTCCACCACCATGGGCTCCTTTAAGGGGTCATGAAAATGTTCCTTAGACACTGTGGTAATAGTTGCCATGTGGCTTTGGTATTATTGTGTTTTTTTGTACTTATGATTTAAGCAGATGAAGTGCAAGGAGTATGAGTGTGTCTATAGTGTGCTTGTTTTTAATCTGTGCCACACCCAGCCCAGACCCAGTTTTGCAAATGTGAGCAATGGTTACTCCAGAGGCCAATAACAAGTTACCCTACCCAAAGAGAAAATCCCAATCAATTCCCTAATGATTTGGGCACAGAGTATAATTTTCATACAAAAGAACATTGGTCGTCGGGTGGTGGTGGTGCACACCTTTAATCCCAGAACTTTGGAGGCAGAGGCAGGTGGATCTCTGTGAGTTCGAGGCCAGCCTGGTCTACAAGAGCTAGTTCCCGGACAGGCTCCAAAGCTACAGAGAAACCTTGTCTCGAAAAACCAAAAAAAGAAAAAAAAAAAAAAAAAAAAAGAACACTGGTAACCAAGACTCTACAAAATTCTGTGCTCATCTACCTCAGCAGCATTCGCATCTTTTTTAAACAGAAAAATTTGAAAACTATTCCAAAGTCTAGAACTCCTAAGGGTTGCCAGTATTGGCAAATGGCATTCAAAAATTCAACTGGGAAACTAAGATGTCAAAGACAAACAAACAAATAAAATGTTTTAGCAAATTTGGATATTTTAAAAATTATCTTGTCTCAAAGTGATCAAGCAATAAATTAGAAAACTAAAATGTTTTCTAAGGGAACCCAACTCTCAACTGTATGAAAAAGAATTAATGAAACAATCCTAAACAAGGAGATACAGGTACAATTCTAAATGCCTTGCCAGAGAAGACTCTGCTCATGAGGCCTGTCAAGTATGAGCTCATCCACCTGCACAAGACCTTTTCTTTGGAAATGAGAGGGCAGTGAGCCAAGAACGATGGAAACTGAGGCAAGAGGATCAGAGATCAAGGTCAGGATGGGATCAGGAGCTGATCCAAAAATCAACACAACAACAGGGTGGCAAGAACAGCTCAGCTCACACAGCACTTGACATATAAGGAATAGGACCTGAATTTGTCCAAAACTGATTTACAAGAGCTGTGTGTGGTGCACACTTGCAACCCCAGTGCTAGGGATCAATAACCGGACAGCTCCAGGTCCCAGGGAGACTCAGAAAAAAAAGGGGGAGGGCAAGGAATGACACCAAGGTTGACCTCTGGCCTCCCTGAAAACACACATGCACCTGTACACTCATGTGCATGTGTGCAGAAACACACAAAACAAAACAATTTAAAATATTGGTGTACTTAAGTCATTGAGCAAATCAAGGAAATAGTCAACAGATTTCACAACAAATTCCACTCCAGCAGGAGGCAATGAAAATGTCTTTTAATTTCCACAAAATGTAACTGAATGTAGTGGTGCACATCTTTATTCCCAGCACTTAAGAGGATTTGAGTTTAAGGATATCCTGGTATACATAGTGACTTCTAGGCCACCCAAGGCTATATAGGGAGACCCTAGTCTCAATCCCCCCACCACGCATGCCTCCACCAACATGCACACGCTCGCACGTGTGTGCACGCACGCGCACTACAAATCTAACCTAAACCCCTTACAAGATGCAATATACCACCCTACCATAATTCCAATGAGATGGCAGCATGCTTGAACGGGTTTCAAAAAGTAAAAAAAGCAGAATGCCATCATCAGCTACTCAACGGGCTGAAGGAGAAGAAGCTTGTGTTGAAGCCAATCTGGGCTACATAGCACAGATGTGACAGGGGATGTGTGGAAGAGGAGGAAGAAGAACAACAAAAAACCACCACAGCCAGATGTGATGTCACTCACCTGTAATCTAGCACCTGGAAGGGAGAGGCAAGATTACATTATCCTTGGCTACATATACATAGCAAGTTTGAACTCAGCCTGGGTTACCTAATGTGCCAACTAGCTTTATGTCAACTATAGACGTGTAAGAGGAAAGAACCCTAATTGAGAAAATGTCTCCATAAGATCCAGCTGTAGGGCATTTTCTTAATTCATGATTGACGGGGAGGGCCCAGCCCATTGTGGTGGTCCTGGGTTCTATAAGAAAGTAGACTGAGCAAGCCAATAAGCACCAACCCTCCACAACCTCTGTATCAGCTCCTGCCTCCAGGTTCCTGCCCTGTTTGAGTTCCTGTCCTGACTTCCTTCAATGATGAACAGTGATGTGAAAGTTTAAGCCAAATAAACTCTATCTTCTTGAGTTGCTTTTGATCATGGTGTTTCTATACAGCAATAGTAACCCTAACTAGGACACCTGAAAAGCCCAGTAGAGAGTACGCTTGCAGCCTAGGCCTCCACACGATGTCATCCTAAGTAGGGCTGGCTTGAATCTCAGAAACAACCATCTGTCTCTCTGCCCTGGTTTCTAGGTTAACCATGAAGCCAGAAAAGAACTGATTATCCAGCAATCCAGGCTTTTGTTTTGTTTCTTAGACAGGAACTCTCTATGTAGCCCAGGCTAGACTCAACCTTGCAGTCTTCCTGCTTTGACTAACCATCTGCTGGGATTATAGGCCTGTGCCACCATCCTCTTAAAGTGTTGGTGGCAGACAGTATATACTACTGCTTTTGACTCCAAATAAAACCTAAACCCTGAAAAGTACTATTCGTTATTCTTAACACCCAAACAAACAAATAAAAAAAACCCTTCAATTTCCTTGTATTTTGGGTAGGCATGTAACCAAGAATGACCAGCAAGGGCCCCTCATGGCTAAGGGCTGACTAAGCTGTAATGGCTCTTACAATCTCCACAACCAAGGCTGCTGACAGCACTAAGCCCCGAAGACTGAATGGTAGGCATCAAAGGGTCCTGCAGTAACTTCACAGGGGTACAATAAGTGTATTTGAGAGAAAATACAAGTAAGACAGAGCTGTTATACCGCAATGGCATAAATAAAGTATACTCAAAACATCCGAGTAAATGTTTCTCTATTTTCTCAGTCTACCTCCACCATAAACAAAGGACAGTCATCTCGACATTTTCCTGTTTATTGGGAAGTTGTCTAAAGACTAGTGCAGGTGTACTTCTATGGTGCATATGAAAGGAAACACATCCTGCAAGACACACACAGGAAAGCCCCTATTAGCGAAGCCCTGCCAGCAGGTCTGCAGACACCATTCCGGTGCATCAGAGTCCACAGCAGATCGCTAGGAGCAACCACAAAAAGGCTCCAAAGAGTCCATGAGGGAAAGGCCACACCTTTTCCAGGCATGTTTCAATTGAGACTAGATATGTTATTTTATATTTTATTTTACTTTTTTATTTTTCAAGACAGGGTTTCTCTGTGTAGCCCTGGCTGTCCTGGAACTTGCTCTATAAACCTGGCTGGCCTCGAACTCAGAGATCCAGCTGCCTCTGCCTTTCAAGTACTAGGATTATAGGCATGCACCACCACTCCCTAGCATGAATGTGTTATTTTAAAAAGAACAGCAGGTGGCTAAGAGATGGCTCAGCAGTTAACAGCACTGATTGCTGTCCCAGAGGGCCCAGGTTCAAGTCCCAGGACCCACATGATAGCTCACAATTGTCTATTAACTCCAGTCTAGGGGATCCAATGCCATGGCACACAAGTGATGCAAAGACATATATGAAGGCCAAACATATTATTTATTTTTTAAAAAATAAACTAAAAAGATCGGTAGGATAGCAGCTGAGGCAAACATCTTAAACCCTGAGTTTGCTTTTAAGAAGTAAAAAAATGTAGTAATCTGTCCACCTATGTAGAACACATTCATAAAAGCAAATTTACAAAACAAAACAGAGAGTTCCTGATTAAAACATGGCATGAGGAGGTAGCTGACCTTTTTCAATTTGTCTTAAAGTCCATCAGTGACATTCTAAGAATCCTAACAAACCACACATTTTTACTACAGACAACATTAACAGCTTCACAGGACACATTTAAAGGAAAAATCAGACCATGTGTAGTAGCTCACATCTTTAATCCTGGAGGCAGAGACAGGTGGCTTTCTGTGGATTCACGGTCCAACCTGGTCTACATATCAAGTTCCAAGACAGTTAGGACCACACACTAAGACCTAGTTGTTTTTTTAAAAACAAACAAACAAACAAACAAACAACACTTACCTAATTTAATATGCATTATTTTATGTGTTTGAGTGTCCTGTCTGCATGTTTGTCTGTGTATCACCACATGCATACTTGGTGACCAAGGTCAGTTCCACTTGCTGGCTGTGTGACTTTAAATATGGACCTACAATGGGCCTACACTTTATAAGCATAAGTAGAAATGGAAAAGCCAGAATACAGAAGTGGTTATAGATGGGCTACACTGAGATGAAGCTAAGAAAGTACTAGCCACTATCTAACTGTGTTCACCTGTGTGAGAACACGAAGTGATCATAAAGGACTAGAAACAGACGCAAACATGCACGCACCTGTGCACACACATGCACACTGACACATGTGTTGACACACACCCATCAGAACTGCAGTCCCTAAAGGCTGAAGTGTGCTGACATTGCTCTATGTCTTGAAGCTTTTTAGAACCTTCATGTTTTACAGCTTGTCCTCATTTTAGGGGACAAGTCAGATACAACCTCACAAGAAACGTGAGCACTCACTAAAAATTCAGAGTAGACAGTGACACCATGCACATGTCTGCTCCACATCACATCTGACAAGAAATGAACTGTGGGTGACATGAGCATGATGCAACTCTACAGACCAAGAATTCATGCTCACACTTACATCCAGGAACCCTCTGGGAAGTACCATCATAGACAGTGTAAACCACCTAAGGTGGAATACGGAAGAATGACAAATAGACTCTAGGAGACAGCCCTAGTTCCCCAATGCCAGAAGTACAATTCTTATTACAGAGCTAGCATGCAAAGATGCATGTTCAGAATCCCTCCCTCTCCTAATCCTTTGCTTATTATCACTGTCTTTATGATAACACCCGCCTCCCCCATCCCAGGGCTCTAAAGGACACATCTTGACATGCCCTGCCCCAGAGAACATGAGGTGGCAGCCTGGAAACCACCCAAGGCTGTGGGCATCTCCCAGAGACCTCAGTAAAGAGCGAAAGTAACCCCACGAGTGCTCAGACTGAGTGAAGAACTTTTGCAGGCTATACTGATGACCTACATTTTTTTTTTATCAACAAGGGGGTGGGGACTGTGTAGACTGTCCCAGCTTGCTAAGTCTATTTCTCACTACTTAGTCAATGGAGTTTTTCTTGCAACAAAATTTTAGTAATTCTTTGGAAATTTTATTGTTTCAAGAAATGAAATTACTGAGTTCTCCAATCTGAATAATAAGATAAAATAAGAAGGCATGTTTATAATGATCCTCTTAAGACTAGTCACAGATAAAACTAGCAGCATCACAAAACAAAACCAGTCCAGGCATAACCCTAGCCCAGGGATGCTGAGGTGGGAAGGCCAGGGTGGCTGGCTGGCCTGGCAATGCAGCTAGACACTATCTCAGCTTTTCAAAGACTCAGCTTCAGCTGAGGACTTCTGGTCATCTTTTGATACCCTATGCCAGCAGGCTTACAGGAATCAGGGTTACTCCTGATGATGTGTCATTGGAGGCTGCAGGTGAACACAAAGAACTATGGTTCTAATGACAAGTTTATCCTGACTGTCATCATTCTGGTCCCCAGGTTATTGTTTCTTCAGCTATAAACTAGGAAACTGAGATGAACTGTTTCTTTACCATCATGCAAAGCCCAAGTCTACAGCCTGTCCATCACTGGAACTCAGTGCACACTTCCCTAGGAAACATACATGGGCCACTGAGAACAAATTCACCGCTGGTGTCCACAAGGTCCCACATGACACACTCAAACATGAATGCTGAATAGGTCCTTACATCTCTTACTCATTGTTCAACGATGACCATGTACCTGGACCATGCTGGACACTGAGGGAAACTGACAAGCACCTACTGTCGTAGAAGTGGCCCTTGAGCTGAACTTGAGGCATAAGCAAACGTGAACTGGACGAGAGGAGGACAACTGCATGGGTGTCTGCATCAAGAGCCAAGCAGTCTGAACACAGCTGGCTTCAGAAAGCCTGAGCTTTCTCTGAGCATGGATGAGGCAAAAAGAGGGAAAGACAGCAGCATACTTGGATCACACGGCTTTAGGTCATGTTACAGATTTCACCTTTTCCTGTAAAGCATCGGTAGGTACATGCACTGCCACACACACACAAACACACCACTGTTGAAAAGTCCAGTGCAGCCGGGCGGTGGTGGCGCAAGCCTTTAATCCCAGCACTCGGGAGGCAGAGGCAGGCGGATCTCTGTGAGTTCGAGGCCAGCCTGGTCTACAGAGCTAGTTCCAGGACAGGCTCCAAAAACTACAGAGAAACCCTGTCTTGAAAAACCAAAAAAAAAAAAAAAAAAAAGCTGTTCCTTTTAAATGGAGAATGGATATAGGTGGGAGCACCTGAGAACATTCAGGGAAGCACTGTCCAGGCCAGAACCCAGTGGAACCAGGACAAAGCCTACTGTGTTTCAAATACTAATTGATAAGAAGAGCATCAAAAGTGATCTTAGCATTTTAAAAAGTCATTTATTGTGTGACTGCAGAGGCACGAATGTTACTGCACATGTATGGAGGACAAAGGAGCACTTGTGTGAGCTGCCTTTTCTCCTTCCACCAGGATTAAATTCAGTGGCCAGGCCTGCATGGCAAGCCCTTTTACCCAGTGAGTCATCCACTTTTGATCAATGCAGACAGATTGCTAGGAGTGCGCCCCTCCCAAAACAAGAGCCAAGAATGGCTGACCTCCCACCTCGGCAGCTGCTTCAAAGACCCTTCTCACAATGGCCAGGTGGCAAAAGCAGGACAAGAACAATGGCCTTTCACACTGACAGCAGGGTCTGCTGCTTTAGAGTTAGAGTGCATGGGGCTGAGGTATAGCTCAGGGGTAAGACATCTGCCCAGCATGTGGGAAGCTGCAGGTTCAACTGTCAATCACCACACACACACACACACACACACACACACACACGGGAGAGTAAAAGAAAAATTCTCTAGTCACAAAGGAGAACATGAAGCATAGTATCAGTGATAGTAATACTAATAAGCAACTGCATTTATAGTCTGTAGGAATCTCTAAAAACTACCAGAAATAACAAACACCTACAGATACACAAATGTAGTCATCTCTAAAAATTGCCAGAATGACATACAAACACCCACAAATATACAAATGCAATTACAAACCAATTCATTTTTGTTGCCATTTATAACACTGAAGCCCACCATTTTTCAGACTATAGTGTGTACAAATGAGTTCTTAGTGATGGGATGGAACAGATGAAGCAGTGATGCTCTGCCCTACCCCACTCACCTGCACTTCAATTCCTTTGGGGCTAGACTAGGAGCCCCCACAGGCTTCCTTTGCACCAACTTCTCCAGGGTAGTGAGGGCATTTGCAAGGTGGTCAGCATGTCAGAGGAAGGGAATTCTAACCCTTATGTGGATACACACCATGGCTTTTCCTGAATCCACTTTGACAATGACATCATATGATTGCAAACTTTTAGTTCTGTTTAAAGCTAAACTCACGGGTCAGAGCTACAAAACCAAGTTGTAAGCATCCCCAGCTTGGCAAGGTGCAGTAGCCTTTGGTCTCAGCACTCTAAAGGTTGAGGCAGGAGAATCTCAACCTCAAGACCAGCTGAGGCTACACAGTGAGTGTGAGGCAAGTCTGGGCTTAGAGCAAACAAAGCAAGGAGCTGGGAAGATGGAACAACCCATTCTGCAAGAATGTAGGCCTGAGTTCCAATCTCCAACACCCACATAAAAAGCCAGGGGTAGCCGGGCAGTGGTGGTGCACACCTTTAGTCCCAGCACTCAGGAGGCAGAAGCAGCTGGATCTCTGTGAGTTCGAGACCAGCCTGGTTACAGAATGGGTTCCAGAACAGCCTTGGAGAAAGCTTGTCTCAAAACAAACACACAAAACACCCAGGGATGACCGCATGTGCCTGGAACCCCAGACTGTGGGGTTCCATAAATAGGCAAGTCCTGAGAGACTTCTGACCAGCAAGCCTAGCTGAAATGGCAGCTTCTGGTTCAGGGACCTTGTCTCAAGCAGTAATGCAGAGACAAGTAAGGAACATTGCAATCACTGACTCTGGCCTCCACATGTGGACATAGGTGTGCACACTCATGTCCAGCCCACAACAGACAAACCCTCAAACTACAATATTCTGAATTTATCCAAGAACTCAACCAAGGAAATCTGCAATAACCAAAATGTGGGCGGGCGTGATGGCTTAGTAAAGACGCTGTGGTTAAGCCTGAGCTCTGAGCCCACTCTCCAGACCACATGGTAGAGCACCAATGCCTGTAAACTGTCCTCTCACTTTCAAATGTACTCAGTGGCCCATGTGATAAATAAATTAATATGGATTGTTGGTGGTGGTTTTCTTTTAGGGGGGAGGGTTGAGACATGGTTTCTCTGTGTAGCCCTGGCTCCCAAGTGCTGGGATTAAAGACACACACCACCACCACCACCAGTTTTTTAATTTTTAAAGAAAGGAAAATACAGGTAAGTCTCCACCTACAAGTGTGGCATGCAATTACTCAATTATTCAACTAACACTTATTGAGCACCAGCTGCATGCAAGCCAAGTTATGCTGAGAAACAAAGGCACAAAAATATTAAACATTCTTAACCTTCAAGAAATTCAGAATATGATGGCAATGGTGTTCCCAGTCTCTAACGAAAATCAAACTCATACTTCACTTAGTAGTTAATTTCTATTACTTTAATCCAAAAAGTAATTAGTGCTAGCAGAGAAGCTACTGACAAGCATCACAAACTAGCATCTACTTATGTAGCACCGTGTCTAAACTACACTAGCATCTACCTCCGTAGCACCTTGTCTAAACTATACTTTTCTTTTTTTGAGACAGGGTCTCCCTCTGTAGCCAGACTGATCTCAAAATCACAACAATCCCCCTGCCTCCACCTGCTAGGCGCTAATATTACAGGTGTGAGCCACTATGCCAGGCTACTGCAAACCATATATTTACATTCTACTCAATATACACTGAATGGGAGCTGGAGAGATGCCTCAGCAATTAAGAACACTGACCGCTCTTTCAGAGGTCCTGAGCTCAGTTCCCAGCAACTACATGGCAGCACACAACTGTTTGTAATCCAGCTCCAAGTGATTTGACATCCTCGCACAGACATACAAACATGCAAAATACCAAAGCATATGAAGTAAAAATAATTTTTTAAAACCACATTGAGTGAAGACAGATTCTATTATTATAACCTTCAGCAGTCTGAACAATACCACCCACCTCAAACTGTTCTTCCCCAATTACTCCTGTTCTAGGTCAAGCAAACACCATCACACACACCCTCAGGCACATCCTTGCTCTGAACACTCCATCAGCACTGACTTTCCAACACCTGTCTCCCGAATTCCCACAGGGCTCACTGTCCATCCAAAGAATATGCATGAGATCCACAGAAGCTTGTGACACGTTTTATAAATCTTTTGCAGGACCTTGAATCTCAGCACTCCACAGGCAGAGACAGAGGATCTCTTTGGATTCAAGGCCATCCTGGTCTACAAAGTGAGCTACAGGACAGTCATGATGACATAGAGAGATCCTGTCTCAAAAAAACAAAAGGACTACAACAAACTCTGTAAATAAGAAACCACATAATTGTACCAGGAAAAATCAAGTTTCTGGCCCTTCTTCCTACACTTAGCAGCATGGGATGTCTGAAAAATGAGCCTCCATAAGGGAAGCACCAAAAGCAGTCACTTTCCACTGTGTGACATAAGCAATGACTTCTTGGTACATGTTTACAGAGGAGCAGAAATCCAGGCAGAGAATAGGGCACCTCTGGCCACTGCAAGCTTGTAACCACCACCACCCTGCCCTAATCATCTTCCCAAAGGTCACAAGAGTCACTTTCACTTCCAGCTAAGGTCTCCAAATGGAAGAGAAAAGGAGGAGGAAGAGGAAGGTCATGATTATTTTGAAAACACTAGCAAACTCCTTCTGTTATAGGTAACAGTAGGCAGAGCATCTTCCCTTCCAGCTGACCCTTCATCCACTCAACTGTTCTCCTGAAACCTTGTTACCCTAAACAAATAGTTCATATAAAATCTGTTCATTAGCAAAGAAAATCCTTTTAAAAACTACTAGGCTGGCCAGACAGTGGTGGTGCACACCTTTAATCCCAGCACTTGGAAGGGAGAGGTAGGCAGATGTCTGTGAGTTCGAGGCTAGCCTGGTCTACAGAGTAAGTTCCAGAACAGCCAGGGATACAGAGACAGACCCTGTCTCAAAAAACCAAAAAAAATTAATAAAATAAAAATAAAAATTACTAGTCTTGAGAGATGGCCCAGCTGTTAAGAACATGTACCCTCTTGCAGAGGGCCTGAGTTTGATTCCCACATTGGGTAGCTCACAGATGCCTGTAACTTCAGCTACATCTCTGGTCTATGCATGTTTCAGCACTCATGTGCAACAACTGCACCAAAACACACATGTAATTAAAAATAACATATTTTAAAAAAATTGTTACCATGAAGATAGGGATGTAGATAAGCTTGTAGACCATTTGCCTAGCAGAAAGCCAAGGATCTGATCCTCAACAACACATAAAGCTTATTTATAATCCCAACACTCAGGAAACAGACAAAATGATCCTAAATTCAGGGTCATCCTCAGCAAGACTGGGCATCTGTGAGTGGAATGATACAGCCTGTAGCTGTCCAGCAATAAATTACTGGTTAGTCTGTGATAACAACAACTATCAGTGAGCAAGAGAGAAAATAACTCAAGCCATTTGCCTGGTTCCCACTGTTCAGAGGTCAGCTGAACCGGGGAAGAGGAGCTTCAAAGGAAGATGGAGATGAAGGTAGATGATGCTCCTAGGAGGCCAGAGTAGACATGGAGAACTGCTCACCTGAGGCAGGAGACCTTGGGATGCATGTCCTGTGGAGAAAAGTTAGGGCCTAGACCATGGTTCCTACTTGTCTACCACATGAGTCTTGGCAAGCAAGAACCAGAATTCCACTCCACCATTAACAAGTTTATACTGCTGCAAGTTGAACAGTCTCTCCATGTAGGCTGGGGACTTATTCACAGCTTATGATGCTGAATTTATACTTCAAAAACCATCTGAGCCCCAAATACCCAAGTCAGTCTCTGGACCACAACTTGTTCTGGGTTGAAGAGGTACTTCAAACATCATCTCCAGACAGGGGCAGCATCTGGGTTCGGGGTCGTTCAGAGAACGCCATGGTCACAGCTAGTCCCCTGACGATGTAGCTCAGTTCAGGGCATTCAAGTCACCTCAAACTGTATGAGACCAAAGTGGCAGGCTCAGAGAAGAAAAAAAAAAATCAAGCCTTCCAACTTTGCCGCTGAAGCTTTGTGAGAAAGCAGCAGTGGTCAGCACAGGAGAGAACCTAGTGCAGCTACCCTACCCCTAGGAGACAATGGGCCAGCAAGATGTCCAGAGAGGAAAGGCACTTGCCATGAAAGCCTGCTGACCAGAATTCGATCTCTAGAATCAAGTAAAGGTGGAAGGAGAGAAACAATTCCACAAGCTATCCTCTGACTCTATACCCACACCACAGCACGTCATCCCGTGACACAACATGCACTCGCACACAGAGTAAATTTTAAAACTTAAAAATAAAACAGATAACACATCTTACCAAGTATCATCCAAAGAGCAGCAGTCTGCCCTTGCTGGCTCCAGCCACTCTCTTGCTTGCCAAGAAAACTAAGATGACAATGTTTCGCTAAAGACACTACTAACCACAGAACGGATTCCCTGGCTCACTTTAAAGCGACTGTTCTCATAAATTCCAAGTTTGGATCTCAGCTCAGCACCTGCACTCATATGGACACCCCACACACCGAGAGTCATACATACATGTATGTATACCCCACCTGTGTCACACACAGACACAGACACACACACTCACTCTCTCTCTCTATATATATATATATAATAAAATCTGAAATCCCTCTGCTTAATATTAACAAAATGTTATGTGAAAATGTACAAATATCACCCAAAATGCTTTGTGCCCTTTATTTTTTAAATACAGAGATTTCACTTGAAGCAGCCCCGGCTCTAGTTCTAGAGTTTAGCTATTCAATAAATTTCTAGAAATATTTTTACGTTTACTTGTTTTTATTTTATGTGTATGAATATTTTGTCTATATGTATCTGTGTCCTACAAGCTTTGCTGGAGGTCAGAAAAGGCTTCAGGCCCCTGGAACTGGAGTTATATATGGCTGTGAGCTGTCATATGGGAGCTGGGAATCAAACCTGGTGCTTTTAACCACCAAACCTTCTCTCCAACCATAGTTATTTAATATTTTTATGGAAAAATGTTTAGTTTTGGAAAAGGTAAGTGCTTGTATTTTTATGTCTATGGCCCGGGGCACTCCCTATTCCATTCCTTCTTTAATTGGTCACATCTTCCCTGCTATGTTAGGAAAATAGGGCTGATAATCCAAAAACTGGAGGTTATATAAATATACTGCACAGAAACAGCAGCATAAATATTTACAAAATGATCTCAAGTTTGACTCAAAATAAGTATTTGGATATAGACTATTACAAATGTTTAATTAGAGCTTTGTCTTAAATTTGAGCTATACTGCTTTAATATCCCTTTTTTGTATTATGTTAATAATGAAAAAGTAACCGTTAATAATGTCTTAATTTTTTCTGACTATATGCTACAATGAAATAAAATGTATGTTGAAATAGAAACAATGTAAAATTTAAGAATATAAATAATTTTAAATCTCTCTGCTTAATGGAGATGACAGCTCAAGTTCACATATGTCCCCAGGCACCACTTGGGCAGCATGCACATTTTTATATGAATAAATCAGTCTCAATTCTTTAAGTCCCTAAGAATGAAAGGAATTAGAATCTTTAACTGGGAAAGAATGCTGACGATTATGAAAAGGAATTTCAGCGTGTCTCATGTGAAGTAAGTAAATAATGATTAAACGTTTATCCTCAGAAGAGCAATTTAAAACCTGTCAAGTACCCCCCAATGCCAAGAGTGGGGAAACGCATCCCCAAGGCCCCTCCCTCACACTCTCATCAAGCTTGGCCCAGAAACAGCTACAGCTCTGTTCACCTGGGATGGGGGCCTCAGCAGCTGCTAGCACCTGGGGACTCAACTCCACCATGTGACTAGACTCACAGACAGTCTTGGCTCCCAGAGGCAGGACGACCCCATGGGAAGCGGTGATCTTCACGTGGCCTATCAGAATCCATGTGGTTCCAGCAATAGCTGATGTGTTGTTCCTGTCCAAAACTCAGCATGTTCGTGTGCTGATGATGACTGCTGCCCTTTTCTCCAGCCAGACAAAAATAAACAGTGACCATTGCTTATATTGAAAAAATAAAAATGAATAATACTGTCTTCAACCCCCTGTGCCATAAATGAATTAATTATAAGCAGGAAATCCGCCAGATGTGGTGATACATGCTTGTCATCCCAGCACTCCAGAGGCTGAGGGAGATGACCTCTAGCTCAAGGCTATCCTGGATTACAAAACAAGTTCCTGGTCAGTCTAGGCAACACAGTAAGACCCTGTCACAAACAAAAACTAGGAAGTGAAATCTACTGAAGCTTATCCAAGACCTACCATATTGTCACATTTCCCTAGCAAGCATCCACAGTCCTGACAACCTGGACCAATTCACCAGTGTTTTAACCCAGGTCCAACTAGACTGTGAGAACAGCACGTGGCAGTAAACTGCAGTGACGAGCCCTGTACCTGGTCTCAGTTTAAAGGTCTAGCAGAAGCCCACAGTGGAGGTCAGGAGAAGGGAGGCATTACACTGGGTCAGACCCTAAAACCGGCAGGGTCACAGTATAAAAAGGAAACTCTGTTTTTAACTTAAGGACCCATACTGTACTACACACCCATTTTCAAACTGCATGAAATGCAGGGGACAGTTGAGTTACGGCTCTTAGGCCAGTGAGTCTCAAAGGCTCCTGGATCACAGCCCTGGCATCTAAAAAGCCAGAACAGCCCAGTGTCTCCGGCTCTGGCCATGAAAAGAGCCACCAGGAAGCTCCAGGCAGGCAACTGGATTCACGGAGGTCTACAGTGATGCCTCCCAGGCAGCCAGAATGAGGACTCTCCCAACTCCTAAGAGGACACTCCTTAAAAGGTGGCCTGGTACTGCAAGATTTTTTTCCCCCAATGTGTAGCCTTGACTGTCCTGGAACTGCTCTGTAGACCAAAGTCTCAAACTCACAGAGATCTGCCAGTCTCTGCTGGGACTAAAGGCAAGTGCCACCATGCCTAGCTCTTTTTATTATCTTAATAGGAAGTGTTTGTGTACAACTGCCCAAAGGCCAGAGGCAGCTGGTCTTCTGGAGGTGAAGTTACAGGCCCGTGAGCTGTCCAATGAGGCCCTCTGCTAAAGCAGTGCACACTCTTAACCACTGAGCCATTTCTTTTCTCTGATTCATGGTTTTATAAAACAGATATTTGCATGTGTTATTTTACAGCAAACAGTAAGAACTGCCTTCCCCAGTACTGACAATCAAACCTTAGGCCTCAAGCACACTACCCTGGAGCTCCACTCAGCTTCATCTGTAGTTGTGTGAATTTAAAGATTCAAAGGCAGGCATGGCAGTAGGGTGCACACCTATAATCCCTGCACTCAGGAGAGTGAGACTACAGAGACTCTTCTCCTAGAGAGCACTCCACTTCCCCACAGCAATGACAGGCATATTACAATGAAACCCCTTTCCAAACTGTGAAGAGAACAGTCTTGTACCTGGAACTAAGTCCTTGTCCTTGAAGCGGACAGACAGGCAAACAGATCAAATAAACACAAGCATAAGGTCTAAATAAGGGACACACATTTCAACAGGCACAGCCAGACAGGTGCAAAACCACGGCCTCAGATTCATCCTAAAATTAAACATTCTTTCCTCTTCAGAGACTGAACTTGAATTCAATGTCTAAAATGCTCAGGCAAAGAGCTGGAGAGACGACGCCAGTTTATGAGCCTAGTCTAGACTCTTACGACTCTTCCAAAGGACCCAAAATTCAGTTCCTAAAACTCATGACCAGCTGCTCACAACATGACAGGATCGAATGCCTCAGGCTTCTGTGGGCACCTGCACTCATATGCATGTATACACACACACACACACACACACACACACACACACACACGAACACATGCGATCACAGGCTAAGGTGGGACTGAGGCCCCATCACTTAACAGCTTAGCAGAAGTATATTAAGCTCACAGATCGCTTCTCCACAGCTGCACTCTCTGACAGACATTTAGCAGCGAGAGAAGAGGAAAGCAATTGATATCTATGCTGTACTATGCACTTTATGTGTCTTCCTCTTAGGTTGATAACAACTCTGGAAGGCTGGGTGATAAATACTACAGTGGAGGAAATTCCTCAAGGGAGGTGAGGGCACTGAGAGTGAACGCTGGCCAGTCTGGCTACCAAAGCCTACACTGCACTTTCCTGGCCTCAGAGCCACTACACACAGGCCAGTCTTAGAGCAAGGACCTGGAGCTCACCAAGCCTGGGTCGGCAGAGATTTGGAACTGCCCACTTCTTTACCACCCTGCCACTTCAGTGAACGAGAAAAGCCATATTCCCAAATGGTTTACCCCTTTGCAGAAAGATAGTAAGGGATATGTTTTTAATTAGAATATCAGGAACGAGCATAGCTGGGAATATTCACGCAGGTCACTGTAAAATACCCTAGGACACAAACAGAGGGTGAAAGGACACCTTTAATCCCGGCACTCTGGGAGCTCCAAGCCAAACTGTCTACATGGTGAGCAGACAGTGTCAGGGCTACACAGTACGCCCGTCTCAAAACAAACAAGTGTGTCTCCTTAAGATTCAAGGCCTACCACTTCCCTGAGCGCACTACACTCTGGCACTTGTGGTGGCCACCACTGAACACTGATTGCCATTAAGGCCAGCTCTAAGCACCTAGTGGCTCAGTCATATACAACTGTTTGCCCTACTGAAAGAGGTTGTGTCCCAAGCACTACTGTTCATCAGAGGGAAGGAGCCCAAACAAGTATGGCCCGGCCTGAGGGGAAGTCTCCAGTTTCAGTTTTACAGTTGAGCACTCCTACAGTAAGAAGCTGGCTTGATGCCAGAAAGGCAGAGGGAAATTACCCATCTCTCATTCTTATTCTGTAAAGGCAGTAAAGATGTCAGCAATCAGGAAACCTACTGTCTTCAGGATAATCCCAGCTACTTCTATAAATTGTCCCGGTAGGCACCAGTGACTAAGCCCTGACCCTCGGCCTGCCTTCCACATTCTGCATCTACTGGGAAGACAGCTTTCACACTACCTGCTCAGATTCAGGTCCAAATCCTTGTAGCAGACAGCAGTGATATGATATTTAAGGGCAGGAACAATGTTAGCTAGTGTGAAAGAGCTGTCAAGGAGTCAAACCTCCCAAAGGACAGGAAGGATCCAGAAAGCAGGAGGGAGTGAAGCAATAAGCTCCTCAGGAGCCCTGAGAACTGACACTTCAGTGGGTCGCATGGAGAAGATATGGAGCAACAGTGCAACAAGGCAGGCTGCTATCAGACACTATTTCCCTCCACAGTCACAGTAACAAGTCTGAAGCTGGCAACACAGCTCAGTGGGTAAAGACATTCACAACACAGGCCTGCAAATCGGAGCTGGATCCTCAGAACCCAGATAAAGCTGGAAGTTGTCTTCTGACCTCCACAGGTATTCTGTAGCACACATGCCCACATATGTACATCACTCATATACATATGTGCAGACGCACTAGTACATCATTCATTTATACAAACATCATTCATACACATATTTCATTCATATATACATATCATTCATACACATATACCATTCATATACACAAACATCATTAGTACACACATACTAAATGAAATTTTAAAAAATCTGAACTTATTTTGGAGGGTGAACAGCTACAAGATTTGAAAAAGCAATACTTTTGCTCTACAGTCCGTTCAAAGTGAATTAGTTCAATTTTTTTCTCAACTCTCTTACATGTATTCTTTTTTAACTTTCTTGGTTTTTCAAGACAGGGTTTCTCTGTGTAGCTTTGGAGCCTGTCCGGGAACTAGCTCTATAGACCAGCCTGGCTTTGAACTCACAGAGATCCACCTGTCTCTGCCTCCAGAGTGCTAGGAGTAAATGCATGAGCCACCACTGTTCGGCTCACATGTATTTAACTTACATAACTAAAATGCTAGAGCACTGGGAGGCTGAAGCAGGAGGACTGGTGTGAGACTGAGGCCAGTCTGGGCTATAGGGAAACCCTGCTGCAAAACAAAAATAAAAAGGGAAAGAAAACAACAACCAGACATGCAGATAAATAGGTAAGAATGTGGTTTAAGGTCTAAGTAATTTCTAGTTTGTAAGAATTTACTACTTATAAAAATTTAATTTTGTGCTTCAATGGGCACTGTTAAGAAAAACTAACTCGCCAAGTGGTGGTGGCACACACTCTTAATCCCAGCACTTGGAAGGCAGAGGCAGGCAGATCTCAGTGAGTTCGAGGTCAACCTGATCTACAAAGTAAGTTCCAGTACACAGAGAAACCCTGTCTTGAAAAAAAGAAAGAAAAGAAAGAAAGAAAGAAAGAAAAACTAGCTCACAAATAGGGAAAACAAATGACAAATCATGTAACTGAAAGGGTGTTTATAAAAATAACTCTTAGCAGGCAACAGTGGAACACACCTTTAATTCCAGCATTCAGGAAGCAGAGACAGGCAGATCTCTCTGAATTCTAGGCCAGCCTAGTCTACAGAGAGAGTTCGAGGATAGGCGGGGTACATAGAGAAACCCTGCCTTGATAAAGAAATAAAATTAGAACATGGTATCTGTTTTAAAAATAGGCAAAGTATATAAATACACAGGTCTCCAAAGAAGACAAGCAAGTGCTGCTTATCCTGTCACTGGTACAGCAGAAACCAGACCCACATGGTACCACTAGCAGTCAGAAGATGGCTAGAATCGAAAGGGCAGAGAACAACAAGTGTTGGTAAAGATGCAGAAAAACTGTAGTCTTTGCTCATTATGGGTTAAAAGCGTCAAACACCGCAGCCGCTTTGGAAAACACCATGACAATTCCTCCAAATAGTTAAATACAGGCTTACCAGATAGATATACAGCAATTCCATTCTCGGATCAATACTCAAGAGACAGGAAAATACATTTCACATACAAACTTACACACGAATGCTCACAGCAGACTTTACTTGTATTGTAGTAACTAGCCCAAAAGGTAAACACCCATGAACTACAAATGAATGAACAAAATATGGTATGTCCATACAATGAAATATTATTCAAGCATAAAAAGAATATTCCATAGGTACTACAGAATACATAAATAGTTTTGTTTGTTTGTTTGAGACAGGGTTTCACTATGTTGTGTAGCCCTGGCTGTCCTGGATCTCGCTCTGTAGACAAGGCTGGACTTGAACTCACAGAGATCCACCTGTCTCTGCCTCCAGAGTACTGGGACTAAAGTTGTGCGCTACCACTGCCAGGACATAAATCTTAAATATGATTAAAGTGAGAAACAAAAGACCAGATACTGAATGTTCTAGATACAGTATGTCCGAGGAGGGCAAACCCATACAGAGGTAGCTTAGTGGTTGCTAGGACTGGAAGGGGAGAATGATGAAATATTTTAACTGAGTGAAATGATTAAACAGCTGCACTACTCTGTGACAGCATTGCACCCTGATGAACTGTACACCTTAGATGAGTTAAACTGTACGGTATGTGAATTACAGTTCAATAAAGCCTCTACGAAACAAAAAGAACCCACTGTGCACTGTCAGAGTACTAAGCAGGCACTAAAATAGTAGAATCTTGCCCGTGAACTTCAGAGAACCTCAACTAGGGCAATGAAAACCCAAGAGATTCCATTACTTAACATCTAGGTACTAGGCCATGCTGAAATATTCATGAAGAATTCCATGTTTTAATACAGAAGGCTGTCTCTAGTTTAAAAAGACATAGGCCAGTCCCAGAAGAGTTCTGGTGACTCCGACGCTGACACAGGGAAGTCACCCAATGGAACACAACAAGCCCTACAGCCTTTACCACATGCGTCAGTAGTCAGTAGGCTATGTGTCAAAGTGGCTCTCACTGAACCAACCCGGGAGAGGTTAGGCACTACAATTACTGTTTCTAAAGCACCAATATGTAACATCGAAATGTTAAATGAATATTGTGCTCTCATAAAGAACCGAGTCTTCCACATCCCCACTTATTTAGCTATGAAACTACCTTACCATTTCAAACATTCCATGATATAAACATTAGAGCAACTCCCCACACAGCAGGAATGGCTCCCAGGAGTAATGTTTAAAAATGCTATTTAACAATCCTGAATCTAGGGGCTGGAGAGATGGCTCAGCGGTTAAGAGCATTGCCTGCTCTTCCAAAGGTTCTGAGTTCAATTCCCAGCAACCACATGGTGGCTCACAACCATCTGTAATGAGGTCTGGTGCCCTCTTCTGGCCTGCAGGCATACACACAGACAGAATATTGTATACATAATAAATAAATAAATATTTTTTAAAAAATCCTGAATCTAATCCTAAATTATACATAGACACAAACACTGATTAGCATGACCTGGTCGAAGTAACAAATAACCATGAAAATTTTAATGTGCCTGCAGTAACATTTCTCCAGTATATATATTTGTTAAAACTCATGACCCTTGGGAGACTGGAGAGATAGCTAAGATGCTAAGAGCACTTGCTGCTCTTCCAGAGGAACCAGGTTCGGTTCTCAGCACCCACACAGGTGGCTCACTACCATATATAATTCCAGCTCCAGGGGATCCCATGCCTCTGGCCTCCAAGGGTGCACTTGTGCAATACCCCCCTAAACACACAACTTAATCTTAAATAAAGATCTTTTAAGGTCATCAGGCTTTCGTGCACTGTCCACAATTAAAACATAAGCAACACACACAGAGAAAGCATGTTCTGATTTCTTAAAGTGTGCACTTGACCTTTATATCAGTCTGCTTATGGGACTGTCAACTACCAAAAACAGTCTAGAAGTGCACTAGAAAGGCAAGTCTGCTTTACCTCATTTCTTTAGTCTATTCACATATGTGTCTTAGTCAGGGTTACTATAGCTGTGATGAAACACCATAACCAAAACAACTTGGGGAGGAAAGGGTTAATTCAGCTTACATTTCCACAGCACAGTTTATCATCCAAAGGAAGTCAGGACAGGAACTCAAACAGGGCAGGAACCTGGAGGCAGGAGCCTATGCAAAGGCCATGGAGGGGTGGTGCATACTGGCCTGTTCCTGATGGCTTGTTCAGCCTGTTTTCTTATAGAACCCGGGGCTAGGAGCCCAGTGGTGACCACACCCACAATTGCTGGGCCCTCCCCACATGAATCACTAAGAAAATGCCCCACAGGCTTTCCTACAACCTGATCATATGGAGACATTTTCTCAACTGAGACTCCTCTCTGATGACTCTAGCTTGTGTCAAGTTGACAGAAAACCAGCCAGTACAACACACAACTTCTTAGGGTCGATGTTCACTATTGGGCTGTCTACCCAAACATTACAGAGTGTGAAACATACCTCAAGTCTCCCTAGGTCAGTCTTCTGACACATGTAGAGCCAAATACTCAACAGCCTTTACCCTCGGAGCTCCTGAGGCTGCAGAAGGGAATATGAACCACCAATTTGTCTTCACAACTGAACAGGCGGCAGAAACAACTGCTTGTACTTAATCGTGTTCCTGCCTCTGCTAGCAGGCCCTAGTGTGAGGGTTCTGCCAGACACGGACAATGAGACACTTTATTATATAGGGTGACTAAAGGCCTCCCACGTACTGTTTTAGGATCTAATCCCAGCAAGGAAAGCCATGGTACGGGGATACAATATTTTGTGCCAACCATTTCCAAAACTAAACATATGTGGCACTGTGTATAAACACACTTGCGGTCAATTCTTTTTAAATGCTTACAGGAAGGGAAGGCCTTAAGATCTTGCAATCCTGGGAGAGATGAACAACTTGCAATTTACTTCTCACTCCTAATCCCACGACCGAAATGTGTAGAGCAAGCCGTTCCGACACCACAAAACAAGGGCAGCCTACATGAAGGCCAAATATAGGATGTGATTCTAAACCACGATGGAGCAAAGCCTGCATTTCCTTTTCCAGCCTGCAAAAACCCTTTGAACACTCCCAAAAAAGGACGTCGGGGCCGGCACCTCCCTCGGGGAGGAAGCCCCTTTCTTCTCGGCAAGCCTGTAGCCGGCCACTTCCCCTGGCGCGTTCACATCAGTGGAGACAGGGCTGCTGTGCGTACACCCGCGGGGGGACCGGCGGCGGAGCTGGGCTGGGCGTCCCCACCCTCCACATCTGATGTCATCCTAGCCGTCTCGGCGCGGCTGAGCCCCACCTGCCCCGCGGGTCACTAGGTTCCGCGCCCGGCCTCTCTACAGGGTTCCTCCTCCCCGCCACGCCGCTGCAGCCTGCCCCCACCCCAGGTCTTCAGAGTCCAGGAGGCCGTGCACCCCGAGCCAGGCGGAGCCCTGGCCTGGCGACCGACCTCGCCCCGCGCATCCGGCCCCACGTGAGCGCCCAGCCCCGGCCTCCCCGCAGCCACCGCCTCACGGTAGCCGGGCCCAAAGCCGAGTGCCCGCTGCCCGCAGATGGTCATTCCCCGGCCGCAGCACCTCGGGCACGCGCGTGCGTCCAGCACACTCAGCGCCGCAGGCTCCTGTCAGCCAGGAGCTTCACACGCGGGCCCAACGCCGAGTACCCGCTGCCCGCAGACGGCCATTCTCCGGCCGCAGCACCTCGGGCACGCGCGTGCGCCCCGCACACTCAGCGCCGCCGGCTCCTGTCAGCCGGGAGCTTCACACGCGGGCCCCGAAGGCCCGCCCGCCCTGGCTCGCTCCCGAGCCGCCTCGCCTGAGCGCGCGCCGCTTACCAGAGCCCGGGTGCCCGAGGCGCCACCGAAGTCCCAGCTGCAAAGCCCCGCGAAGCCTCCAACCGCTGCCGCCTCCCGCCTGGCACTGAGCGCCGCGCGGGGGAGGGGCGCGGCCGCCGCTGCCCAGGCCGCCTCGCGCAGGCCCTGCCCCAGCGCCGCGTCGCGTCCAATCAGCACCGCCGAACCGCGCCTCGCCACGCCCACTTCCGGAAGGTCTGGGTTAGGCGCCCGGCGATTCTTAGAGCGCCCCCTCTGGTGGTGTAGAGCCACGCAGGGAGGCTCCGAGCACACGCCCGCTTTCCTGGGCATTTGAATGGCCGGGCAGCCACGCCCATGGGCTCCTTCGAGCCCCACCCAGTTCTTTAGAACCTGAGTGGACTACTTAAGCTCCGCCAATGGGCCCTGTGCAACCTCCCTATAAGAACTTGGCCTTTTGACGCCGCTAACTCCCATCGAGCCCGTGAGCCAGGCCCGGTCGCCCCAGACCTAGCTTTCCCCAAGCTCAGGGCCACAAATCCCCGCTCGGGTATCCAGGAGTCCCGTCCCGGAACCCGTAATCATCCTATTTGCTGCATCCCAGGCCCCGCCCACGGCCCTGCACGTACTTAAACTGCAAGCCCCGCCCCAAATTCTTAGAAGCCCCGCCTCTGTCAGGGCCTGCTCACGCCTCTCACCCACGCTCCATCCCTCCCACTACTGTCCTGAAGCACAACCCAGGACACCGTGGCCGCCTTTGGGATGCGCCACACCTACTAGAGAGAGCTAATGACTCGATTCCTCAGGTAAGGCAGTGAAAACTCCGTGCCAAAGTCCCTCAATAAGTCGAGAGTACGCGGACTCCAGTTCCAGCCCTGTTAACAGATGGAGTGGCCCAGGGCAGAGTTTCCTCACCTCTTTGGGTCTCGGTGAGGTTATCCCATTATTAGCCAAAGCCTTTCAGAAATATCAAGCTTTGAAATACCAGGATCTAACTGGGTGCAGGGAACTGGGCTAGCCTAGGAGTTGGGTTATTTATTTCTCAAAGCTAGGCATCTTTACAGTTCACAGGGGGACAAATTTTCACTTTGTTTCAGCCCCAGAAATGTCCGAGAACCCGGGGTCGGTGCTCAGCCCTGAATTCCATGTTCCAGAATCTGGGTTAAACTGCCAACTCAAAACAGGAACTGAGTGTGGTTGAGCATGCCCTTAATCCCAAGCAGGGCAAGTGGATCTCTCTGAGTTTGAGGTCAGCCTGTCTACATAACCCCAGGACAGCCAGGATTATGTAGACAAACCCTGTCTCCAAAAAAAAATCAAAAATAGCCGGGCGGTGGTGGCACATGCCTTTAATCCCAGCACTCGAGAGGCAGAGGCAGGTAGATCTCTGTGAGTTCAAGGCCAGCCTGGTCTACAAGAGCTAGTTCCAGGACAGGCTCCAGAGCCACAGAGAAACCCTGTCTCGAAAAACCAAAAAAATAAAAAAAATAAAAAAATAAAGCAGTGTGTTTGTGTTGTATAAATCAAGATCTACCAGCGCCAAACAGCTTTCCCAGCAAGTTTTTACTCTGCAATGCTCTACTTTTAAAGATGCTTATTTTATATGCATGCACCTGTGTGCTCTAGCAGGTCAGAGGAGGCTGCAACTGGCTGGAACTGGAGTTACAGGGAGTTGTGAGAGGACCAATGTGGGTGCCACGGACCAAACTGGCGTCCTCTATGAGAGCAGCGAATGCTCTTGACTGCAGAGCATCTCTCCAGCCCCAAAGCTTGGCGTCTTTACCTGTGACGTGGAAATGATAACAGCCCCTCCCTGACAATGCTTAGTTACTGGCTTATGGCCGCACTTGCGTTGTGACATTGAGTAGTATGGAGAATAGGTTTTGTTTGCCTCTAAGCGGCCAATGCTAAGAGGAGGGACTCATTATTCCATACCCAGCAAGCTTTGCTGCTCCACTTAAGTGAGATAGAGGTGCTAAAGCTCCTGTCGCAGTCGCTGAAGGATGGTGATGTGGAAAAACCAGTTGCTCTTGTTATGATCCTTTATTTAAAAGAGGGCATAGATTATGGAGGCCGAGTGAGTCAGGGAGAATGAAGAGCAACAGACTGAACGAGAACTGAGAAATACTGAGAACACTGACCACGCCTTCAGAAACAAGCTATCCAACACTCATCCATCACTTGCATACAGCAGGCGCTGAGTGCCCCACAGCGCAGAATTGTTAGAAATGCTTTCAACAATCCTGTGGCCATAAAAAGCCTCTCAAAATCTAGCTATAAAGGTGAAGAAACAGAATCGGAGACATTGACTTGCCTAAGGTTACCCAGCACAGACCAGGTGGAATCCACAGAAATCTAACTGCACAGCTTGCTCTTAGCTGGTTAGTCATTACCCTAAACTGCCTCAGAGGTAGTGGACAAAACAGAAAACAAAACAACAACAAAAATAAACCACATGAGCTTTGGATTTTGACAGGCAGGTTTAATTTAGACTTAACTTAGTCACTGTCTGACAGATATTAGACAAATCATTTCCCCTCATGTTATTGGTGCCCGAGTGTGTGTGGTATATATGCACCTGTGTGTGCAGGGTGTGTGTACAGGAAAGTCACAGTATAAGTCACAGTTATACTGCTCTACTGATGTCAACCTTATTCTCTTGAGACAGATTATCTCACTGAACCTGAACTTGGGCTGACAACCTTGGAGCAAGCCCAGCAGTTCTCGCTCCAGTGCCAACAGTGCTGGGGTTACAGGCAACCACAGCTGTCACCAGCAGGGTACTAGGGACTTGAACTCAAGTCCTAATACTTGCACAGCAGGTAGTCTTACCTGGTGAGTCATTTGCATGATCCCAGTTCCCTTCTTTTTCTATTCTATATATGGAAATGCAAATGCTTACTTCAGGAAGTGATTTGGAGGAATTAAGAGTGTGGAGTTCTGTTGTTGGTGACGTGGAGGATTTAACCTTGGACCTCTACCAGTGAGTTCACCCAAGCCCTCCCAATTTAATTACCCCTCCCATCAGTATTGGGGGAGGGTTGGGCTCAAATGTATGTGCCAGTGGATAACATTGGGAGTCACACCCCATCTTATTTTTTGAGACAAGGTCTCTCCATAAACTTGGAATTAACCAATTATTGGCTACTATTGTGTAACAGTTATCTACAAGATTGAAACACTCCACCCTGCAGGGAAGCTCTTCAAAGAAGGAAGATAAACAACTCAAAATAATTTCAGGAAGTCCCTGAAACTGACCAGTTTCAAGAGAGACTTTGACACCAGACCAGCTGCCAAGGAGAAACAGAAACCATGCCTGCCGGCTGGAAGAGCTTTAGACCAACTGGGGCACCTGGAAACCATACTCTCCAACCTGCTGAGCAACCTGCCTGTTCAGTGTGCACAGGTTCTCAGATTTTATAAGCTGCCACCCATGTTGGGGCGGACTTTGGTGATACAGCTGTCTTTAAATGATTTTCATTTCTGTAGGCAATGCCTCACCCATACACTGTAAGTAACCCCAATAAAACTCATTGGTTTACGAAGTTGGACTTTAGTAGTATCTGTACTTTGGTATGTCATGGAGTTCCCTATATGGTGCATAGACATATATGTTGTGCCTCCCCAGGAAAAGTTTTATCACACAACAGCTAGACTGGCTAGCCACCCAGCTCCAGGGGTCTCCCTCTCTTCATACCCCCACATCTGAGGTTATAGGTGCGTGCCACAAACCTAGCATTTTGCATGGGTGTTGGGGATCCAAACTCAGGTCCTCATACTTAAACTATCAATCCACCTGCTGCCCCCATCATTCTTCAAGCAATGAAACTGGAAGACATCTGATGACACCAAGTTCCCGAGGTGACACTACCACAGCACCTGTCTCACGGAAGTCCTTTCCCCACTGCCCATTTCTGTCCCTGCATTGGTGGGGAGGAGACTGTTGTATGGAAGCATGTAAAGCCAGAAGCAGTGCCACCTCATACCTCCCTCCACATCTGCCCCACATGTGGCCAACTAGCTGCTCCTCCAAGAACAGCAAGAAAACTGTGTAACCCTTTGCTGTGAGAAAATTCTACCACCTCACTGCAGTTCAGTTGACAGTAATTTCAGCGTGGACCTGAAAGAAGCCTTCAGCCTGTCCATACTGACCCTATGGGAAGGGATTTAGGTCCAGGTAAGGATGCTATATATTTTGCTGCCCTTGAAAGCTGGTGGTACCTCAAAATGAGAAATATTTAAGTGATGAAAAATAGAAGTGAGTCCTAAACCATGAATAGACAGGTACCAACTCATGGACCAAGGTGACTCTCAGGGCCTGCATACAGAGACTTAGAAGATAATTTTTCTGTGGCAAATGAGGACATGAGTCTTCAGTTGCCAGGGTAACTGGAAGCTAATGAATTAACCCCCAGGGAAGCATTGCCAAATAATGGTGATGATGATGATGATGATATATAGATAAACAGACAAGAGAAAGACAAGAAGCCTGAGTAATCCCAGAGGGTATGTTTTCTAACAGACCAGTAGAAGAGCTTAGAGACTATTAAAATTCATCCTACAGTGACCAAATTTCTGCTTTGGATATTTTGCTCTGCAAAACAAGCAAAGCACTGAATAAGTGACTGAACTAAACATAGGGAGCTTTTCCTCCCTCCCCCTGTCAAGGCTGGGGATTGAACCCCATGCTAAATATGCATTCTTTTGTATTCTACCACTGAGCTTTACGTTCAGCCCCAGATCCTTTTTTTTTTTCATTATTTTTTAGAGCATTATAGGTGTAAGAAACAATATGTACAAATCATATGGAGCCTTCAGATGTTTTCTGGCAAAACTAAAATACAGTTGTTAGAAATCTATCATTGATATCAACATAATTAATACAGAAAATACTCCCATCCCCAAGGGGGTCTCCTCTGTCACATTTAAGCACATCTATCCTACATCCCACCCCCTTCACTGCTGGTCACCACTCACAGGGTCTGCATTTCTAAAATTTTGGCTTTCTGACACTATCATAAAAATGAAATCATATAATCCATAACCCATAGGTACCTTCTTTACAGCCAGGAACAAATCTCCAGAGGCACATCTGAGTCTCTGCACATATAAATTGTGTGTCCCTTCTTAGAGCTGAGTAGTGTTCTGATGTATATATGTACTTTCAGTATGTAAATATTAAAAACATTCACATTTTGAGGGCTGGAGAGGTGGCTCAGGGGTTAAGAGCATCAACTGCTCTTACAGAGGACCAGGGTTCAGTTCCCAGTACCTACATGGCAGCTCATAACCACCTGTAACTCCAGTTCCAGGAGATCTGATGCACTGCACATGTGCACACACATGGTGCACAACATGCACATAGGCCAAACACTCATATATATGTTCAAAACACATATATAAGCCTGGGGCTGGAGGAATATCTCAGCTGTGAAGAACACTGGCTGTTCTTCCAGAAGACCCAGATTTTATTCACAATACACAGGGTGGCTCACAAGCATTTGTAATTTCATTTGCCTAAACTCTCTGAGCTTTGCTCTTGCCATTTATGAAATCAGGGATAAAACAGTCCTCAGTGAGAAACCTTGTCTCAAAAAAAAAAAAAAAAAAAAAAACTGGGAATGGTGGCACACACCTTTAATCCCAGCACACTAGGGAGGCAGAGACAGGTGGATCTCTGTGAATTTGAGGTCTCCCTGGTCTATACAGTGAGTTCCAGAAAATCCAAAGCTATATAGGAAGACCCTGTCTCAAAAAAACAAAAAACAACAACGAAAAAGATGAAGAATGAGGAAGACACCTAAGGTTGCCTGTTGACCTACACATAATGCCAACATATGAGAGGCAGATGCTGGAGAATCACTGCAATTTTAAGACCAGCCTGATCGGCATAGGAGTTCCAGACCACTAGGGCTACATCCTGTCAAGAGCCTGTTCTGGAAATAAATAAGATATGCATGGTGCCTCAAGCCTGTAATCTCAGTACTTAGGAGGTAAAAACAGGAGGATAAGGAGTTCAAGGTCAGCCTTTACTACATATTGATTTTGAGACCAACCTGGGCTACATGAAACCCTGTCTCAAGAAAACATGTGTGTCTGTGTACTACTTGTATGCCCCGTATTTGTAGGGACCAGAGGGTATCAGAGCTCCTGGAACTGTAGTTACAGATGGTTTTGAACCACCATATGGGTGCTGGGTCCTCTGGAAGAACAGCCAGTACTCTTAACCGCTAAACCATCTCTCTAGCCTGTTTTTAAAAATATATTTTGGGGGGGCGGGGTTTGAGACAGGGTTTCTCTGTAGCTTTGGAGCCTGTCCTGGAACTTGCTCTTGTAGACCAGGCTGGCCTTGAACTCAGAGATCTACCTGCCTCTGCCTCCTGAGGGCTGGAATTAAGTCATTTTTATTTTTTTAATTACATGTATGTGTATGATTATGTGCACATGTGTGCAGATGCCCTCTGAGCCACCTGATGTAGGTCCTGGGAACTGAACTCAGGTCCTCTGGAAGACCAGACCCTGCTCTAAACCACTGAGCTATTTCTGAAGCCTGTTTTGTTTTATTTTTGAGACAAGATCTCAACAGTCTGGGCTGGCCCTCACCACACAGCTAAGACTGGCCCTCTCACACTCACACGAACTAATTCACTCAGAGAGACCAATATTAACTCCTCCATAGGCAATGCCCCACGACCTACCTGGCTTAAGACCTCTGGCTTTTAAGTGTCCATGACTCCTGGAAAGGGCTGTGACTCAGTAGGAACATGGAGCGTAGTCTCAGGCTGCTGTCTGTGAGGGAGAGTAGTCCCAGGCTACCAGAAGCTATGGAAGTATCATAAGCAGGAAACAGAAAATAATTTTGTTATTTAATGATGTACAAAGATCTTCCAGATGTGCTAGATAAAAAGGGGGTCACGAAAGAAGGAGTCTAGTTTTTATAAAACACAAAGTAATTGGAATTATTTTATTGTGGGCATATTAGCTAGTGTTCCATGAGCAGAGGGGATCAATGAGCTAGACAGACAGCAAGACAGACAGACAGACAGACAGATAGGATAGGATAGGTGTTTTTTTTTTTGTTGTTGTTGCTGTTTTGTTTGTCTTTGGTTTTTCTGAGGTAGGGTTTCTCTGTAGCTTTGGAGCCTGTCCTGGAACTCACTCTGTAGACCAGGCTGCCTTGAGCCCACAGAGATCCGCCTGCCTCTGCCTCCAGAGTGCTGGGATCAAAGGCGTGTGCCACCACTGCCTGGCAGGATAGATAATTTTATGAAGTTTCTCTCACCTGAGCTTGGAACCTGAAGAGCCCCACACTCTGCCACCCTCCTTGGAGACTCAGGGAAGCTAACTTCTCAAACTCCTGAGAACCAGACAGCCAATGGAGCAGATTCGTGTTCAAGTGAGAAAGTCGGAGAATCAGAAGCATCAAGGGCACAGAAGATTGAAGTCCTAGCCCAAAGAAGCAGAAGGAAACCAAGCATGGTGGCCCAGGCCTATGATCCCACTACAAGGGAGGTAAAGACCCAAGGATCATCTTTGCTATGTAATGAGGTCAGCCTGGGCTATGTGAGACCCTATCTCACAAACAAACAAAACCCAGGGAGATGGAGAACTCCAACCACCCTCAGCCTTTGGGTTCAGGTTCTTTGTGGGCTGGATATGTGCACCTGCATGGGCAGATCACCCACTCAACTCCATCCACCATTTAAATGCTTATCTTTGGCTGGTGGCACACACTCTTCACCCAACACTAGGGAGACAGATGGAGGCAGGTGGCTCATAAGTTTCAGGGCAGCCTAAACCCATTGCCTCTGGAAACCCCCTCAAAGATTCCCTCACATACCCAGAAATCACATTTAATCAGCTACCTGGACATCAATTGTGTGGCCAAGTAGACACACAAGATCAACCATGATGATGGGTAAACTTCCTGTGCCCACTTCCTATTCTGTGTTTTCTCATTTTCCTGCAAGTGTTAGTGGTTGGCTGCCATACGGAAAAATAATTCCATAAGGTCACAGTCCCTAAACCCAGTGTCACCATTAGACAGCAAAGGTGCCTTGCTCCCTCCTTCCCCCAACCAACAGCCTTTGATATTTAGAGACATTTTGGTTGCGGCAGGCAGAAGAGTGGACCTGGATTCTGGAGCACAGAGCCAGGAATGCTGTTAAACAGTCTACAGTGTGGAGGATTGTCCCACAAAGAAGTGTTCGGCCCCAAACATTGAGAAACCCTGGCCATTCAGATGTATGGAACCTTACTGAGTCTTACTGGATAAGGAAGGAACTTTGAAGAAAAAAGCATCAACTGTGCTTAAGCGTGGGGGTCTGCATTGTCTACTCTACAGGACAGGAAACAGAGGCTTCCAGTATGGAAAGGACTTGAGAACATATAGTTGCTCTATCTTGTGCAATTAAGGGTCACACCAGAGCTGACAGGATGCCTCAGCAAACACAGGCGGTTGCACGCAGGACTGAGGACCTGAGTTCTATCCCCAGATCTCCAAGTTGGCAAGAGAGAACCGAGTCCACCAATGCTCTGTGCCATGGATGAGCCTATACTTACATACAAGCAATATTAAAGAATTAATTAATAAAAGAAAGTGTTGCCAGGCATGATGGTACATGACTTGAACCCTAGCACTTGGGAAGAAGACACAGGGTTTTTTTTAAAAAACAAAATCTCAATCGTTTGATTTTACCAATAAAGACTTGGAGCCAGATGCTGGGGTAAAAACCAGCTAGCTCAGAGAGGCAGAGAAAGCACCTAGCCGACCTTCCTCCTCAGTGGACGGCCCAGAAAGAAAGCTCTCTCCTACACTGTCTCAAACAAAACTCCTCAAGCTGCCATACACCAAAGCAGCTTCCTTATTAGTCAATGGCAATAAAACATATTCTCCAGCCTGGTGAGATGGGCTGGAGAGATGGTTTAGCAGTTAAGAGCACTACTTACTCTTCCAAAGGCCCTGAGTTCAATTCCCAGCAACCACATGGTGGCTCACAACCATCTGTAATGAGATCTCATGCCCTCTTGAAGAAGAGACCTGGTCAGTAGTCCTCATCAACTTAGGCCATGACACCCAATATGGACAAGTTCAACAGAACTGCCTTATATGGGCTGCCCATGCATGCTTCAGCATTGCCAGGGCATAAATTTCATTTTATTTTCATAATAAAACGTATTTACATAGCCAGGCAGTGGTGGCACATGCCTTTAATCCCAGCACTTGGGAGGCAGAGGCAGGTGGATAACTGTGATTTCAAGACCAGGCTGGTCTACAGAGTAAGTTCCAGGACAGAGTTCAAAAAAATCTACACAGAGAAACCCTGTTTCTCTCAAGGAGACTTGGAGAAAAAAAAAAAAAAAGAAACCCTGTTTCAATAAACAAACAACAACAAAAACAAAAACCCCCCACCATATTCACAACATCCCACATCATCGTGTAGCAAGTCTGAGACTCTACTATGGATCAGTATATTTGCTATTTTATACTATAGTGTAGATGCGTAGTTTGTGTTGTAGAGATCAAACCCAGGGTCTTATGTGAGCTAGGCAAATGTTCTGCCACTGAGCAGCACCCCCAGTTCTTGCTATTGATTTTGTTTGTTTTTTGTTTTGTTTTTCAAGACAGAATTTCTCTGTGTAGTTCTGGCTGTACTGGAACTTGCTTTGTAGACCAGGCTGGCCCTGAACTCATAGAGATCTACCTGTCTCTGCCTTCTGAGTGTGGGGATTAAAGGCGTGTGCCATCACTGCCTGGCTTTAGCTATTATTTTTATTTCTCTTTCAAGTCCTGTAATTTTTCATTTGTTCTTCCCAATACTTCTGCTGGGGACATTATAGTAGATTATAAGAACAGTCATACATTCTCTCTCTCTCTCTCTCTCTCTCTCTCTCTCTCTCTCTCTCTCTCTCTCTCTCTCTGTCTTTCCTCAAGACAGGATTTCTTTGTATAGCAGCCCCAGCAGCCCTGAAACCATTCTGTAGACTAGGCTGACCTTAAACTCACAGAGATCCACCTGCCTCTGCCTCCCAAGTGTTGGGGCTAAAGGTGTGTGCTGCCACCACCTGATCAGTCACACATTCTAGTCCCTACCTTGCCACTGGCCTTTGTCATGTGACATGCTGTGGCCAGTGTGGGCATGAGCAGCGATGACACAGGCTTGAGCTAGGAAGAAGCCCAGGGTAAGCTGTGGGACGATGAGAATCCTGCGGCCCAGATGCACTCTGCCACCTCAGCCCATAGACATCCATTGCTGGACACATGAGGGAGGCCACCCTACATCAGTTAGCCACAAGTTAATCTACCAGCTGACTAGATGCAAAGCAAATACACAGCCGCTGAGCCTGTCCTCAGAATGGTAGTTCAATGATGCATCCTGCTTAAAGCCACTAACAGCTGGAGGAGGCTTGTCACACAGCAGTAGATAACTGAGACCTAGACCTTATCCTTCTGCTCTACAGATCAGGAGATTGAGGCCCAGACAGCTTCCAATGCCATGGGTTGGCCCTTCTGTTATCTGCAGGCTCCTGGAGCAGGGCAAGGGCAAATGAGAGAGATGACGGGCTGTGCCCACCACTGCAGCACCCCAGCCTGCTGACCCAGGCCATGACCTTGGCCTCATTAGCCTGTGTAACCTCCACCAGCTTCTTTGAAGCTCTCTAGAAATTACACAGCTGGTGCAGGCTTGGAGACACCCCCCCATCTCTTTGAGAACATGTCATTCACTGGGGGAAACCTTCAGGGATGGATTTGCTATCGGCCCTGTCCCATTTGGTGGCCAGCAAAGTGTGCACAGATGTTGACTTTTTTTTTTTTTTTTTTTTTTTTTTTTTTTTGGTTTTGGTTTTAGTTTTTCGAGACAGGATTTCTCTGTAGTTTTGGAACCTGTTCTGGAACTAGCTCTTGTAAACAAGGCTGGCCCTGAACTCACAGCGATCTGCCTGCCTCTGCCTCCTGAGTGCTAGGATTAAAGGCTGTATGTTGACCTTTCTAAGAGCTCGTTCCATGAATGACAAAGTACTACCTTTGAGTGAAACCTATGCAAATAGCAAGAATACCCTGCAAGCTCCCTTCCTTAGCATGCTCCAATGCTGCAGACCCTGCAGCTAGTGTTCTACACACCTGTAATCATATAATACTGCAGAAGTAAAAGTCGACAGCTCTGGCTGAGAGTTCAGCCTGCATGCATGGGTATGAATCCTCACAGCCATTCTCTCTCCAGTGACCCATCTTACCTACTGGTGCTGCACCATCCTCATCTGTAAATGGGGGCATAATCCCACTTACTGCATGGGGCTCTCCAGGGCTGTCTGGTAGATTTCAGGTATCCATAGAGATTTGGTACAGGGGAGATGCTCACAATCACCTGTAATTCCAGATGCAGGATGATCTGAAGACTCTGACTGCCACAGACACCCACATGCAGGAGCACGCACATACATGCACACATGCAACACACAATTAAAAGTAAAATAAAGTCATATAAAATCATAAGGAGCTGGAGAGATGGTTCAGCAGTTAGGAGAGTGGTCTGCTCTTCCAGAAGGGATGAAATCAGTTACCACAACCCATGACAAGTGGCTCACAACTGTGACCGCAGTCCCAGGAGATCTAAAGCCTCTGGCCTCTTTAAGCACCTGCAGGAGAATCTCGGAGTCTGAGGGCAGCCTGGTCTACATAGCAAGTTCCAGACCATCCAAGGCTATATAGTGAGGCCATACATAAAGAAATGAAATCCTTTAAAAAGAGGAAGAAACTCAAACACGCCTCAGTTGTTGGTCCCCACCAGGAACACTGTTGTGCTCACGAGGGGCCTGAGCCTGCAGGAGGAGATTTCTTCAACCATTAGTTTTATTTCACCATGTCAGTGCTGAGGTGGAGTTCTAGACACTTCTCTAACAGACAATCACAGCCTCATCCCTTCTAGAAGTTCCCAGATAATCTTCCTACCACTTGGGTAGGAAGCTTTTTGCAGAGCAAGGTTCCTGCTCTGAAGTCAGATGGGGATGTGCTGTTTAAGGGCCCATGTACCCACGGAAATGGCAGCCTGGCTTGTTAGAAGTCAACACTCAGACCTCACAAAGCCACGTGGAAGACCTTTGCCAAGGCTGAAGCATCACACTGGGTGGCAATGATCCCTGGATACTCTCCCAACAAAGAAATAGTTGTCTGCACTGTAGGCCTCCTGAGTGCTCAGCACCTACCTGCATCCATTGCTTCCTTTATCTGCATGATGATACAGCAAAGTACCTTACAGTGGGCCTATTCTACAGATCAAGAAACTGAGGCTGAGTGGTGAAGGCATTTGATTCATACAGCTGGAATCAAAGATTGAGTTAGTCTTAGTTTGTGGCATAGCCTAACCAAGTTACCATTGGATTGTCTAGTAATAAATAATTGTGTGGTAACTGAGCAAGTGTTAACATCTCTCTAGGCTGGGCACTAATGTATATATCTTACCTAAGATATCTTTTTTTTCCATAATATTTATTGAGCTCTACATTTTTCTCTGCTCCCTTCCCTTCCTCTCCCCTTCCTCCTTCAACCCTCGCGCAAGGTCCCTATGCTCCCAATTTACTCAGGAGATCTTGTCTTTTTATACTTTCTACTTCCCACGTAGATTATATCTACGTAAGTCTCTCTTAGTGTTCACACTGCTGTCTAAGTTCTCTGGGATTGTGGTTTGTAGGCTGGCTTTCTTTGCTTTATGTTTAAAAACCACCTATGAGTGAGTACATGTGATAATTGTCTTTCTGTGTCTGGGTTACCTCACTCAAAATAATGCTTTCTAGTTCCATCCATTTTCCTGCAAAATTCAAGCTGTCATTATTTTTTTCTGCTGTGTAGTACTCCACTGTGTAAATGTACCACATTTTCCTTATCCATTCTTATCCATTCTTCGGTCGAGGGGCATTTAGGTTGTTTCCAGGTTCTGGCTATGACAAACAAAGCTGCTATGAACATAGTTGAGCACATGTCCTTGTGGCACGGTTGAGCATCCTTTGGATATATACCCAAAAGTGGTATTGTTGGGTCTTGAGGAAGGTTGTTTCCTAATTTTCTGAGAAATCGCCACACTTACATCCATAGGGGTTGTACCAGCTTGCATTCCCACCAGCAATGCAGCAGTGTTCCCTTTTCCCCACAACCTCTCCACCATAAGTTGTCATCAGTGTTTTTGATCTTGGCCATTCTTACAGGTGTAAGATGGAATCTCAGGGGGCTGGAGAGATGGCTCAGAGGTTAAGAGCACTGACTGCTCTTCCAGGGGTCCTGAGTTCAATTCCCAGCAACCACATGGTGGCTCACAGCCATTTGTAGTGAGATCTGGTGCCTTCTTCTGGCCAGCAAGCATACAGACAGACATAACACTGTATACATAATAAATAAATAAATCTTAAAAAAAAAAAAAGATGGAATCTCAGAGTTGTTTTGATTTGCATTTCTCTGATGACTAAGGATGTTGAACATTTCCTTAAGTGTCTTTCAGCCATTTTAGATTCCTCTGTTGAGAGTTCTCTGTTTAGGTCTGTACTCCATTTTTTTTTATTGGATTATGTGATCTTTTGGTGTCCAATTTCTTGAGTTCTTTGTATATTTTGGAGATCA